>OY282588.1:3167458-3769838 GCA_958298965.1 Chrysolina haemoptera
TTATGTATAACACAGCAAAAACTTATCAAAATTTAATATGCAAATAGCGGCCGACGGCACTTTTTCCGCGAAGGCGTAAATAAGAATTTTCTCTATTGCGCAAAGTTTTCCGAAACAAACGAGTTTCACACCGACTATTAATTTAATGTTTTCGCTTTCATTGTTTTTATAGGGCAACTTCTGAACAGTAGTCATGTTCATACCAGCAGCGTTGATATTGGGATTTTCTGCATGTTTTATTTCAATTAAAATTCCTCCAGCCAGATTCGGTTAGGATGGGTATGCTAGTGTCATATATTTTTGTAGTTGAAATTGTCGCAACCAGTCAAATTCTTGTGGAAAGGATAGGAATATATCGCTAAACACAAGAATTCAAATTTAAACTTGAAATAACGTCATAAACAGTATACTTCCGATTTAATATGGGAGAACCACAGGGTAAATTCAGTTCTTATTCCAATATTTTCCTGAGAACTGAATCTTCTTCAAACCCAGGTACCTCATTGATTAAAACTGTGGCGTTCAAAGTCGGTTCAAATCCTACAGGCTACAGATTTTCAACTGTTAGCCCGAGAAAGTGCTAGCAATTGCACGTTAAAAGGCAATGTCATATTTTTGACCAAAATAATGATACGCTACTGTTTTTCTTTCAAATAAGTATCATTTTTATAATTTTCTTTTATCTTCTAGTAAACATAGTCTCCTTAAATGAAATAGTAAAATCAACAATGTCGAAATACCATGTGGAAAATATGAGGCAGAAATCTGACAGAAAACAACTACTTCCCTGGCTAATACTACGACGGACATTGAATTACATCTGACAGATATTTTTGCAACGTTCTTTCAAGGAGACCCAGTTGCAATTGCTTATTATAATTCTACAGCAAATTATCCTTCATTGAAGGATGAACGAAGGAACACGAAACCCCGTTCTTGTCCTTCCCGACATCAGGGATATCTCCGAGAAAATCGAAAAAATCGGAAACAAATACAGAATCAAGAGTTGCTTTCAATCCGGCAGTTCTTTTCGAAGCTTCCTCACCAAGACGAAACCAGAGAAAAAAACAGAATCCAGCAAAAACTGTATTTACGAAGTACCATGTGAATGAGGAGATTTCTATGTCGGAGAGACTAAGCGGCCATTATCTGTAAGAATAGCTAAACACAAAATGTGGACTCAACGGGGGGAAACATATAAATCGGGAATTGCCACCACGCATGGACAGACAGAGCACCATCGAATTCTTTGGGACGAGGCTAATGTTCTTCATAGAGAAGAGCACTGGTTCAAGGGCAAATTTATTGAAACGGCCTATATCGAAGTCAATTGTGCCTTCAGTCAACAGAGCGTGGAAATTAAAAACATATGAAGAGCGCTAATGGACTGTTCTGGACCGACAATTAGCGGGAAAGCACGCGCGCCACAAGACTGCGCGTAATTATAATATAATTACCGGTAGACCTATCGTGTAGATTCTAAATTTGTCAGTATTCATCTAAAGACGATTGCAGATTGAAGCAATTGAAACGTGGTGAAAAAATTGAAACAAGTAGAAATCAACCATTAAAACGATGGAAGTGCGAAGTACAAGTAATTGAGTTATATGTCATATTCACTCATATAATTTTTCGTCATTCAAAAGTTAGACTTACATTTAATGACATTGTGAAAATAGGCAAACGTACTGCCAACAAAAGTAAGATTAAAAAAGTTTTTCTCAAGACAACATTCCATTTTCCAAGTTTCATGAAAATGATTCAACTTTTTCAATCGTCTTTTGTATGTTGCATATGCTGATCTGCATATCCAAACTTGCTCCAATTATATATTTGAAAACGTATTATATGAGTAAGTTGCCAGACACTTATATCAACCCCACGGCGATCCCATAACTTCGTGTAGTGTATCCAATTTTAAAGCAGCCCTCAACTGCATAATCATTTCTGAACTTCAGCAAAAATCTTCTTGGATATCCGTTAACCTCTCAGAACTTTTTTCAGGAGTTTATCTCCCATCGGACTTGTTCCACACTATCACTCCTCAACGATAGGGAAATTTATGATGCAGATGTTCTCAACGCTTGCTGCACCGATGAATCAGAGAAATAAACAATTCAACGTGTATTCTTTCAAGTCAGTTTAGAGCTGTTCACTAAATAAAAACATTCGACAAAGGACGGTCTCCAAGGATTTTTGGAGAACTACAAATAATCCTAGTTATTATATTCATGTAGAAACTGACTGACGTCCTTGACATAATTTTTTGGGTTTATGACCTTCCACAATCTGAAAATGAAAAAAAATTTTAATCCAAAGAAATCTGTACAAGTGTAGAAGGGCACATTAATTAATTTGCCCGATAAGTTACTGCGTTCACAAGACTGCTGTCTTGAAAGAAATTAATTTTTGTCAGTAACGTACCCTACACTGAATTTGCCTATCTGAAAAAATGAGATCGAATTAACAAAGAATACTTCTCTTTTTTTGAAAACTGTTGACGTTTCGGAGGCTGTATCTGCCTCCGTTATCAAAACTTCTTAGAAAGACGCTGAGAAAACTGAATTTGAATTGCGATTTACTGACAAAAATTAATTTCTTTCAAGACAGCAGTCTTGTGAACGCAGTAACTTATCGGGCAAATTAATTAATTTGCCCTTCTACACTTGTACAGATTTCTTTGGATTAAAAATTTTTTTCATTTTCAGATTGTGGAAGGTCATAAACCCAAAAAATTATGTCAAGAACTGGATTTCCTCCACAAAATCAAACTTTTAATCAATATGACTGACGTCCATTATTGTCTTCTAAGTAACGTACTTCTCTGGCTTTGTAGTCCGTCAGAAATTACTGATATTTTGGTGGATGCGCACGGTAAGGTGTTAATTTAAGTTAGGCCCGTCGCCGACATGCAATTTTCAGTTGTGCAATATAATCCAGTACGATTGGGTTTTGAGACAAGAATCGATTGTAGCACCACCAAATTCGGTATGCTAGTAGTTGGAACCGTGATTAACACGAAATAAAATTGTTTACCAATATTCCAGATGTGGAACAATTCAAAAATACAGTGTGACCCATTTAAGATGGATGCACCCTTATAAATCTTACATTTTTCAACCAATTGGAATAATTTTTTTTTTTCGTTAGGTAGACATTCAAAAGTCTACTAGGGCACCAAATTTCATGATTAAATCTCCATTTCCAGGGCCAACTAATCTTATTTTTCAAGGTCAAAAATCTAAACAAATTACTAGTGATTTTTTTTGAAAAATCTGACTACACCATTGGATTCGCACCATTTCCAAACGGTTTATATGTGAATTACGCTGAAATACGTCAGTCAATAAAAAAGTTATAAGGAAATGAAATTTGATAAATATGCCGTTTAATCAACCCACAAATTCAATTTCAGAACTTTTATCAAAATTCGGAAAACACCACTGTATTAAGGAGGTTTCGATATATCACTCAAAATTTCATCGAAATCTGTTAATAAATAAAAAAATTATAAGATAATAAAATTTGAAAAATATATTAATGGATTTTCAGGAAAATGTCATTTTATCTCATAATTTTTATTTATCAACAGATTTCAATAAAATTATAGTAAGTGATATTTCGAGATACCCTCAATACAGTGGTGTAGTCGACGTTTTGAATAAAGTTCTGAAATTGAATTGGTGGGTTAATTGAACGGCATATTTTTCAAATTTCATTCCCTTATAACTTTTTTATTCGGTGACGCATTTGAACGCAATTTACATATGAACCATTTGAAAATGTTGCAAATCCAGTGGGGTAGTCAGATTTGTTCTGAAAAAATCTCTAGTAATTTTTCTAGATTTTTTACCTTGAAAAATAAAATTAGTTGGCACTGGAAATGGGGATTAATTCGTGAAGTTTGGTGTCCTAGTAGACTTCTTGGATGTCTACCTAACGAAACAAAAATCACTCCAATCGGTTGAAAAATTTGAGTTTTATAAGGGTGCTTTCCATCTTAAATGGGTCACACTGTATATAAATAGATTTTTGCTGTAATCTTGGAATGTGTATGACTTATCGGAAAAACAACTCAACAGGTTGAAAAACAATTAAATTTTCCACAAAAATTATTCCTTGTAATTTCTTATGAAATGCGCTCGTTTTCTCAGAAAACGTGATTGAACGCCGACATCAAATTTCAGGTTAACGCTTACCCGCCGCTGAAAGTTCTTGCGGAGCCGAATATATGATTGGTCATAACTCTGCTAAAAATGATCGGAGAAAAGTTCATATCGTTTCTGAAGACTCCTACCTTCTCATGCAAATATAATATGCGAGTATTTGACTACCTTAAAATTGTGTTTTGTCGCATTTCACGGAGATGTTAGCGGATGATCCGAAAATCATGAAAAATTCATTAAATATGGAATTATTATACTGAAGCAGCAACCCTTACCTTCTTTGGACTAATGCAACAATTTTAGAGTAGTGTGAAAGGTCCCACTTATACTTGCCAAAAAAAATTGGTTTTACTTCTGCCCCATTTTCAATTTACCCATGAAACCTGCATTCTCTTCAATAAATTTTAGAAATAATCGCTTATTCATGTCCTGCATATATGTTTAATAACACTATTGTGAGGTGCCAATCTCAAGCTCAAGCGGAGCGTCACGGCAAATAATAATAATAGCCGTCCTCTACCCGCACAGGCTATGCATTTGGGTACACTCTACGAGTGTTTATGAGGGAGTATTATTATTATTATACTACGATCTTTAGAGAAGTAGTATTCCTACGGTCTTTCGGACAGAGAAATACAGAGGTAGCCTAACTTTTTTATTTGGACAGATAGAACTTCGAATTCAACGGGACCTTGATCCTTATTAAAAAATGGAAAAAAATCGAAATAATAATAATAATAATAATAATAACTTCGACCTGTAGGGGTGCCTAACTTTTTTATTCGAAAAGATAGAGAGATGGTTCAAACGGGATAATGATCCTTATCTGACACTATATAAGATGAAAAAACTGATCAACGCGATGACGGTATTTGTCACGTGATTTTTTTTGGCGATCGGAAAATCTGGAAAAATTTTACGGTGATTTTCCGATATTTTTTTTCAAGTTCCTACTTTTCTCGATACCGGTTCAAGAATTGATTCAAATCCTTTCAAATTTCTTCTAGATATACTTCAATATGTCTTATAGAAGGCTGTTAGTTTTGAGAATGATCGGAAAATGATGACCGGGTTTTCCAGGAAATTTTCCGAAAAATTCCGATATTGTAAAACACAAAAAACAACGAAACCAACAATCGAAACTGAATTGTGAAAAATGTTTTTGGTAGAGCACGAATATAGCAACAAATCATAGTTCTTTGATATTTTCTCTAAAATGATCGGAAAACTGGGAAAATTTCAAATATATGAAAAAAAACATTTGAATTTCGGATAATACGAAATTACTCGGAAATGGTCGATATCTTTCCGAATCACCGATACAGCTTTTGACTGCCTTTGGAAAATCTACAATTTTATTTTTTAATTTTTTTCCCAAAATTAATAGTCCGGGAGATATCTAAAAAAATTGGAAAATCGAAATATTGACCGTACTAATAGAGGTGATGAAAAAAATAAAAGTGCATCGTATCCGCAACACATGCCTCAGTAATACTTCCAAACAGTTTTTCTCCAACCACATAAAAAGATGGGAAAAATAAGAAAAAAATGAAAAAAAAAATAAAAAATTTGTACTCCCCCTCCAAAATTGACCAAAACTCGAAAACCAAACGAGATATCGAAAAATTTTATATAAACAATTTTGTTCCCCTTAAATAGACCTACAAAAAAGTCACGTAAAAATTTTTGCGATACCCTATAAATAAACGAAAAAACAGCTGATTTTCGTGAAAAAATTATTAAATTTATGAAATAGGCCGAGAATATAGAGGGGGGCTATTTTTTTTATTTGAGGAGATAGAGCCACGGTTCAAAAAAGAAATTGATCCTTGTTATTCTAACATCATTCTATATCCCGAATACGAATGTGCATATAAATAACCGATAATTAAATCCACAAGAGAGCTAGGAACGAAATTAACAAATTTGCATGAGAACGGACAAGTTATTGAGTGAGCAAATTATATTTCTAATTAATTAGAGCGGGAAGCGAGCTGCGCGCATTTGTCATTGAGAACGCTTCTAATGATGCTGACAATTAACGAAATAAATGGCACTGACTAAAAAGAGAGAAGCTTTAATAAATTCTTGCACGGATGTGTACGCATGATTAAACTTGAAATTTTCTTCCGAGGAAAATTTACGGCGATTAGATATGCTCGTCGCTGAAATGCAGTTTAACAACTCCGTAACGATTTTTCAGACGAATGGAGTACTCTCCAGAACCTGTTGATGTTGGGAAGTTGTTGGAGAACTTTTCGGTTTCTGAGATCTGCGGTGAGATTTTGAATGATGAACAGAATCTTCACTTATCAATATGGAGGAATAATAATAATGACTTTAATATGGAATAGAGGGAATAACTTTAGACTGATTTCGACTACGACTTTCACTCGTTACAAACGGTTTGGTCTTATTAAACCATTATCAAGTAACATTATTGATATTGCCCCATTATTCTCGGAACTGAAACATTTGTTCGAACAACTTCAATTTTCCGAAAAGGTGTCTTTTTCTCCGAATGATTTCATGCAGTCTTTGGGCCCAAGTAGTTTTTCGTCAGGACAACAAGACAGTTCCGAATTTTTAGGATACCTGCTGAGTACACTACATGAGCAGAAGAATAATCCAGTCGATATTTTTGAATGCCCTGATGGTGAGGAATTAAAACCTATCGCTTCTTCAGTACAAACATCTTTTGAAGGAAGGATCCTTACAGTTTCATGTTGTAGCAAATGCAGAATGAATAGCAGGATCTTCAATGACTTTTTTGAATTAGAGCTCGCGTTTCCCAATCTTTCAGAAATTCAGCCCATACAGAATCTACTCATTCATCACCTGAGACCAGAATATCTAACAGGTGATAGTCAACTGTACTGTAAAATCTGTGCCATAACAACAGACAGCCATAACCTAACAATTATAGTTGAAAAACCTGCAAATCTGATCATAACTCTGAAGCTCTTCAGTTATGACTCAGGAACCCACAGATGTATCAAACTATTTCAACGAATTAAGCTAGAAGAACACCCTAATCTAGCCGACTGCAATTACGAGCTTTACGCAGTCCTTGTTCACTTTGGTTCTGGAGCAGATTTTGGCCACTATTACACCTTAGCCAAAGATAGAACGGACTAATACAAATTTGATGACAATTGCGTAAATAGAATACCTTCTTTGGAACTGGATCTTTTGGAGCCTTCGAAGACACCATACATCACATTTTACCATAGATCAGATTGTCACAATTCGTCGGACCTCTTTAGAAGTTCTCTACCAATGAATTCCAACTCTTCAGATGATGTGGTGTTGCAGGTTTTTCCGGGTTTCCCTGCAGCTCTGAAAGCGAATGCGCCACCAATATCATTTAAGCCGCCCCGGAGTGCCGATCAATCATTTTGATGTTTTTACTTTGTTCTTGTTAGTTTCAATATGTTAATTCAAACTAATAATAAATAACTTGCCGGAAAAAAAATAATAAAAAAAAACAAAGTATCACATACGCCTTCAATACAGGTTGTTTCCGAAGTTGGGGCAATTGAGAAAATGGGTTGTTATATAGATCATGATATATCAATAAATGGCAGGAATTTTCGTATTCTTAAAATAAAAAGAAACATCTACAGCACGTTGTAAGAGGCGATCTCTTTATTGAAGGATTCAGCATTTCCACAATCATGAAAATGTTTTCCAATCCTGATCTACACCACAACATTATTACTACCGCTCTCATTTCGATGAAATTCCATCAAACAATAAATTTCCGATTGTGGAGGAAAAATCCTCAATGGAACATTCCTGCAACGGATACGCATACCTAAACTCCATTTTCCTTTGAGAAAAATTCACGGTGATTAAATAATGCTCGTCTTTGAAATGCATTTTAGCAATTCCATAAAGAATTCACATCGCATCGGCTTTTCACCAGCGCCATCTAAAAGGCATAAGTGAGGCACTTCTGTTAAGAAATTGAGCTGGCTTGTTTGTGTGGAAATAGTAGCGTTTTCTAGTGCGATCATTTAATATGAAGAAACAAGCTTCATTTGAATTGGAAGTTTCTCAAATCGATAGAAATGTTAGTTCAATTTGATCTGAAATTATACATTTTGTTTGAGTTTTTCTGAAATTAATTGGTTATTTGATGAATTATAGATGAATCGAGGTAGTTTGTTCTCTGGAAAAGTTTTCACGTAATTGAAGTTTTATATTGATAGTCAACTTTTTTTCTTGAGTAACTTTTGTTGGTAAATGCATAAAAACTTGATTGTTAGATGAATTCATCGTATTCTAGAATATTTGAGTAGGCTTGAATTACTTCCACCCAGGGATATAAATCTACAGGGTGTTGCTAAATTCATGCGAAAAAATGTAGGATGAGACTCTTATTTTTGAATTATCAGGATATGAATTTCAAAAATATTTCTCAGTACATTTTTCTAAGAAATATTTTCATTCATGTGAACTTTTGAATGTCTGTGTGTGTGTTGAACGCTTGAACAACTTTTTTTTTACAAGTTTTTAATCATCACGCTGACAATATAAACAGGTAATCTCTGAAAATAAATATTTGATTGAATTTGTGAAATATTTTCATATTTGTTTATTTTTTTGACGTTTGATAATTTTGAGAACATTTTGAACTGAGTTGCAAATTTATTCAACGAAGAGTCGATGGTATCAAGAGTGTTACATCTTTGCTGACCAAAATATTTCAGTTTTCATGAAGTTGAACTTAAAAAGTTGAATTTCTCTATATCAGATAGAGAGGTACTATTATGAATGAGACTTTGGAAGTTTTTGAAAATACTTTTTAAATTGAATGCATCATTTTCCATCAGTATTTGCTTTGCCAGCAATCTCTAAGAGTTCAGAAACCTGTTTGGTGTTATTTTTCCGAAGAGCTCTGTACTGCCTGATTTCATTTGCATTGGGCTTTTTTTTTAAACAAAATTATTCCCAAAATTAATTGGTAACGAAGGAAAATAAAAAAAGTGTCACTTCTCATATTGTTGTCGATGCGCGAACCTTGTCATTTTTTGACATTTGTAGAAAGAAATATATTGATATACACTATGACAAATTCGAACTATTTAACTAATGTCCTCCCTCTCTCAATTGCATCCTCCAGATCTAGTATACCTAGATATTCTGTCCAATTATTACTACTAATATAGTTACAATTTATTGTTATAGTATTACAGGGTTGAAACTGGAATGCTCACAACATAAGACACAAGCATGGCCTAAGGTTTACGCGCACTTAGCCGAAGCGTCGCGATCCGAAGCGGCGCGAGACGAAGCGTCGTTCAGCTGATGTCCGCGCACTGGGGCGAAGCGTCGCGTCACGTTTCGAACGGCGGGGCGCGAATATTATTTATTTCAGCATTTGAATGAACACAGTAGGTACGTTGTCGAGTAAGGTAGGATGGGCAGTTTATCAAAAGAGGATTTCTTTGTATTGAGTTTAAATATGGAAGAAAAAGAAAAAAAACAAGAAAATATGCTGGGCTCATAACATACAGTGTGGCTTTTTATAGTCCCCCCCCTGTTAACTTTTCAACGGTTTGCCGTAGAGAGATAAAAATAAAACAGTTCCGAGGGTTTCACCGATACTACTTTTTGAAATATAACGCATTGTGATTGCTCGATAGATGGCGCGGGGGGACACAAAAACCTAATTTTTTTAAATGGCATGGGGGTTCGAGTGACACATCGTTGAAAAGAGAATTTGATTCTCTTTTCAACCATCTAATTTTTTTTTCAATTTCGATGACACGTTTTTTCACAATAAGCATTTGAAGTGTCAAGTGTAAGAGCGGATCTGAATTCGTTTCGTTACCTTACCTCAATAACTTTTGAAGGGTTTGATGTGAAATAATGGGACGGAAAATATTTTGGGTGGTATTAAAATAATAATGTTTGAAGAAAAATACCTTAATTGTTCTAGTGATTCACAATTGCAATCAATACCACGAAATACGGTCAATAAAGACAATTCACAACATTAATAATTATTCATTATGAATTCCTTTCAAAGCTTAATTAGGTATTAGGATATCGAAATTATACCCATTTCATTTATTTTTAATGACAAAAGTAATAACAGGTACTACGAAAGGACTATTTATTGAATTTGTTTAAATGACAATAATTAATTAGTTACCTATAAAAGTATAATGGATTGATGAATTATTGTATTCATATTCACTGAGGAGGTTTGTCTACTTATAATTATTATTTACTTTGAATATTTGATATCATCATGGTTCGTATACGTCCTTTCGAAGAAAAAATTGAAGCAATTTATAATTTTGGTGAGGCCCATCGGAACTACCACGAAGCGGAGAGAATTGTTAATGAAAAATTTCCTGAACATCCTATAACTCGAAAATATTTGAGGGAACTAGTTGAAAAATTTAACAGAACTGGCAGTGTTCGTAGGAAAGGTGGAGTTTGTCGAAAATCAATTCCGGAAGAGACAAAGGTTTCGATAATTGCCGAAATGGTGGTAAATCCGCAACAAAGTACCTCTCGTGTAGCAAGTACGATTGGGGTCTCAACAGCTACAGTAAAAAAATATTTGAAGAAACACAAGTTCCATCCATACAAATTAGTAATGTTACACCAACTCACAGAAGACGACCCAGACCGAAGAATGGAATTTTGTGAAATTATGGAGGAACAGATAGCTAGGAACCCCAATTACATTAGGAATATTTGTTATTCAGATGAAAGTACCTTTTTTTTTGAACGGAAATGTGAATACACAAAATGTGCGATACTGGAGTGATATAATTCCCCATATCTTTCGAGAAGGTCACACACAGTTTCCACAGAAAGTAAATGTGTGGGCTGGAATTCTGGGAGACCATATTGTAGGTCCCTTATTTCTGGAAGAAAACTTAAACGGTAATTTGTACCTGGATTTACTAAGAGATACGGTTGAACCACTCATACTTGGAATATTAGAAGAAAATGAGAACGAATTTCAGGAACACATCACCTTCCAGCAAGATGGGGCCCCTCCTCACTTCCAACGTCAAGTTCGAGAGTATTTGGATGTAACATACCCTATGAGATGGATTGGACGTCGTGGACCAATCGAATGGCCGGCACGATCACCAGACCTTACACCTTGTGACTCCTTTCTGTGGGGATACGTCAAATCCAAAGTGTACGAGCAACAATCCAACTCTTTGGAAGAACTTAAAGAACGAATAACACGGGTTTGTGCTGGTATAACTGCAGACATGTTGAATAATGTTCGGCAGGAATTTGTGAATCGAATTTTTTATTGTCAAGAAGTATTAGGTGGACATTTCGAACACCTGCTTCGTTAATTGACAACAATTTTGCTTCTAATTATTTAAATACTACATGTCATAATAGTTTATTTTCTTTTTGTTACATTGACACTTCAAATGCTTATTGTGAAAAAACATGTTAACGAAATTAAAAAAAAACTAGATGGTTGAAAAGAGAATCCAATTTTCAACGATGTGTCACTCGACCCCCCATGCCGTTTAAAAAAAATAGGTTTTTGTGCCCCCCCGCGCCATCTATCGAGCAATCACAATGCGTTATATTTCAAAAAGTAGTATCGGTGAAACCCTCGAAACGGTTTTTTTTTATCGCTCTACGTCAAACCGTTCAAAAGTTAACAGGGGGGGGGGACTATAAAAAGCCGCACTGTATATCAAAAGAGGGGCGTTTACGGTAAATTTAAAAATAAAAAGGAATTTTTCCGTATGTCATAAGAAACGTTTTTTGAGCTTTGTGCTTAATGTCTCTGTATCACGGCTAGATACTGCAAAGGAACAAAATTTGCCACCAACTTTAACACCACTTCCTACCAAATACTGCTGAAAACTAAAATATGAGACAAGAATCAACAAATATTTGAATTTTCTTGCCGCCTGTCACCGCGCATTGAGACGAAGCGTCAAGAAAAACGACTCCTAGTTGGTCCCAGGAGAATTCGCGCCACCGTAGTGCGCGGGCTATCATATAACTTAATGTAAATTTCTGGGGCGAAAAATCCACAATTTTCTTCGCGTCGCTTCCGTTCGCAACGCTTCTTCTAAGTGCGCGTGCACCTTTAGGTGACATCCTATGGATACAATGATTTTATTGTAAAACCATACCACCTGAATGAAGCTATGTCCATGTCTACGCTTCGATTCAGTTTCGGTAATATGTGACTCCGAGAAATATCCCTAACCCTGAATATTAACCACCGTTTCAAGTCTAGATCGTCAGATAATCTCATGGTAGGGCGATGGAGCGGCAAACGTGGAACCCCCGAAATCCGACAGACATGCCCCCAGGCTTCCGAAAGAGCCACGCCAAGGCAACGCGTTTTAACAAATAACTTGCTAAGTGGTACAGGCAACTCCTAATTGCCCTCTGGGACGCGAGTTATCCCTCTTCATATAGACCAATAGTGCCAAAATCTAATTTGGAGTAGATGGAACGTTGGCGAATCAATTGTGAAGTTATTCCGCTGTAGCAAACTGCGAGGGATTTGTTTTGCTCTTCTGTTCTTATAATAATAATAATAATAATACATTTATCATCCACAGCATTAGGCAGTGTATGTTACATATAATACAAATTAGGAAGTACAGTATTTCTTGCGGATAAAAGGCTATAACTGGTTCAGTTGTGGATGAGTCCACCAATGTTCTTCCACCAGTTCCAGCGAAATTGAGAGAAGAGATTTGAGAAGCAAATGACAGATTGAGTGATAAGAGTGAGAGAGAAAGAGAGAGCGAGAAGGAAAGAAAGGAAAGGGAAAAAGAATAAGTGAGTCAGGGGAAGGTAGAGAAGAGTGAGATAGGAGACATAAATTCATATGTTAGGTTATTTTTGAGAGCACAATAGATAGTTTTTGTATTTCACTTTGAATGATTTGGTAGAGGATGATAACAATGTAGTATCTAATCTAGGCAAATTGTTGATACAGACTGGCAGGCCGTAGGAGAATGATCCTTTGAAGATCATTCTCTCATGCCCCGGCACACGAAGAAGTGTTTTTTCGGATATTTAAATTATGAACATCTGTTTTGTAAGTAAGTTTGTTATGTGAGAAACAAGATGTCCTGCACTACCAGGACGACGCTTATTGCCATAATCCTATACAATAGGAATAATTGGATCAAAAATCCATCAGAAAACAACTACTTTCCTGGCTAATACCACGACGAACGTTGAATTACATCTCATGAATTTCCGTGCAGAGTCCTACAAGGATGTCTCCGCAATTGCTAGTTGCATGGAAATGTTCATTGAAACATTTGGACCACCTATAGATAGATTTCTGGGTTCTTGCCCTCATCAGTATAGGGTAGGTCTCTGCAGACAATAACTAATGTCTGCAACAAACGATTCAACAAAATCTCCATGTGAAGGCAGAAGCAGAGACACCGCCCGCAGCCCAGCGTTCACTAAACTACGGGCGCCATCTGAACTCCAGCCCCTCAACCTTAATTTGTATTTGTGGTTGAATTAATCACGCAAGTTCTGGGTATTGCTTTGTTGAGGCATAAGCAATTCTGAGTTTAGAGGCTATATCTTCTTTGAATCTTAATTTGGTGTCCAGGACAATTGCAATTGCAAATTTTTGCAATGAGTTTCGATTGGAATTGAGGTACCTACAATTTCGAGTACGACCTTATCCTTTACGAGCGCTGAAGTATAGCATTACAAAATATGAGAGCTTTCGATGTTTTAGGGTTTATTTTTAGAGAGTGTTGTCGCGAGGTGTTCGATAATTCTTCAAGATCTCTGTTGATGCATTGAATCGCTTCCGATACATCAGAATATTGAAAAGAAAAATAGAGCTGCGTGTCATCTGCAAAAGGTGGTAATCACAGAACTTGAGCGAATCAGAGAAGAGTGATGTATACATGGTAAAGAATAAAGGGCCAAGAATACTACCCTGATGCACTCCACATGTGAGACTCTGGGATATAGATTTCTGAGTACCGATTTATACAATTTATTTTCGGCCGTTCAGATACGATGAGAGAAGAGAGCATACTGTTTCATTGAAAATATAGTATTTAAACATAGCTACTAGAATATCATGATTCAACATATCGAAGGCTTTCGAAAAATCTAGCAGTATCAGCACAGATATTTTTCCATAATCAATGGCTCTCAATAAGTCGTCAACGACATCAACAAGGGCCGTGGCGCAGCTGTACCCCTTTCTAAAACCGGATTGCTTTTTTTTATCAACGAAGTCTCTAATTTGAGATTCAATTACCCGTTCAAATATTTTCGAAAAAACTGACAAGATACTCATTTGTCTCAGATCGCTATATTCTTTGGAAGAACTAACTTTAGGTAGTGGAATCACTTCAGCAAATTTCCAGTCTGAAGGAAAAATTGAAGGTATGGTTTCAGCGATATTTTTCCATGAACTTTCAATGATAGTTATTTTCCTAACAAGTGCGCAAAGGACCATTTTTCCGCACGCAAATACAGTTAGGCGAACGACGCGAACAAAGTATTTTTTTCTCTGCCAAAATAATTTACTAAATAAACATAAAATATTACTTTTTGAAGGATTTATTTTCAACAGAGTCAATTATTAATGGATTATTCATCATAAAACAATTTCATTATAATCATCAGTTAGAGTCAGAATATACTACTAGTCATAATGGCTCAGGCAAAAAAGTGTTGTTCACCAAAACTCAAATATGAAGCTGAGTTTTCTCTAACTCGAGAGAATATTGAACTTTATGGACAATCGATGTAGAATATAATTTTTAACAATTACCCGTTGTAACAGGAGAACTTTTTTCAAATGAATCAACCACCACGCTCAAAACTCCAAACGTGAATTATTCAAACCAAATGAATATAAAGACTGGCGCACGATTGGGAGTGCTTGCTTATGTATTCCGATAGTGTGGAGACACAAGAAAACTTAATCTTCCCCGGGAAATTCATTGAGGGAACAATTGAGAAAAAACAATTCGACGCACTCAAACCAACGAAGAGCTATCTCGCCGAAACTCAAACAAGTTGTTTATGCAAAATATTCGTCTGGATACCTGCTTTCATTATTGAACAATTAAAGTGAAACATCGTGAGCGTCTCGACAAGTATACGCTTTCAGGAGACATCTCTGAGCGTCGGATTATTTCAGGACTGCTGAATTTTACAGAGTTGTAACACGAACGATGGTTTTTGCTTGAGAGCTCTGCTGATATTATTGTAATTACAAGGTACGTGAAATTGAATAACTGAACAGAACGATTTCGCCGAGGTTTCTCACTGTTTCTGTACGATTACCAAGTTTTCAGCAAGCCGGTAACAGTTGTACGATATGGAGTTATGAAAACTACCTAAAGGGTGGAGTGAAAAATAAATCCCAACGAACAGCAGCTAGCATTGACTAATACGTTATTTATTTATTCACTTATTCATGATCATATGTCATTAAATCATGCCAAAAATTGTTAATGGGTAGATTTTATCATGTTAAAAATTGTTTTTTCCGTTAACCAGCTGCCGTCCCCTTACGAACGGCAGCCCTCAAAAGTCGAAACTTGTGCGAGCCAAGGATTAACGAGGTCTTACCTTTTAAATAATGTTGAAAAGGAGTCCAGCTATAGAAGCTGCCAACACATTATATAAGAATATTATCACCTTATCAATATGTTTCAGTATATTTATAATAAAAAATCAACATTAGGTATTAATGATAAAATATTCGTCAAAACTTCTAGAAACTTCTGGAGATAAAAATTTATCAGAATCCATATGAAATAAACATTCCCTAGGAGTACCTACATTTTTGTCAAATTCATTGTAATAGTGAATGTTAAAGTTTTAAGTATAATTTTTATTTTAACGTTGGTAAAACATCCATGCACCCTGACAAATTTTCTAAAGAAATCCTCGAAGTCCCTATTTGTGTAGTGCAGTGTGCAGTCTAGTGTGTAGTAGTGTAGTGTGTAGTGTAGTTTAGGGTGTGGTGTAGTGTGTGGTGTGTAGTGTAGTGTAGTGTGTAGTGTGTAGTGTGTAGTGTGTAGTGTGTAGTGTGTAGTGTGTAGTGTGTAGTGTGTAGTGTGTAGTGTGTAGTGTGTAGTGTGTAGTGTGTTGTGTGTAGTGTGTAGTGTGTAGTGTGTAGTGTGTAGTGTGTAGTGTGTAGTGTGTAGTGTGTAGTGTGTAGTGTGTAGTGTGTAGTGTGTAGTGTGTAGTGTGTAGTGTGTAGTGTGTAGTGTGTAGTGTGTAGTGGGTAGTGGGTAGTGGGTAGTGGGTAGTGTGTAGTGTGTAGTGTGTAGTGTGTAGTGTGTAGTGTGTAGTGTGTAGTGTGTAGTGTGTAGTGTGTAGTGTGTAGTGTGTAGTGTGTAGTGTGAAATGTGTAGTGTGTAGTGTACAGTGTGCAGTGTGCAGTGTGTGGTGTGTAATGTGTAGTGTAGTGCCGATGGTGTAGTGTAGTGTAGTGAAGTGTAGTGTAGTGTAGTGTAGTGTAGTGTGGTGTGGTGTGGTGTGGTGTGGTGTGGTGTGGTGTGGTGTGGTGTGGTGTGGTGTGGTGTGGTGTGGTGTGGTGTGGTGTGGTGTGGTGTGGTGTGGTGTGGTGTGTAGTGTAGAGTGTAGTGTAGTGTGTAGTGTAGTGTGTATTGTTTAGTGTAAAGTGTAGTGTATGCTATTGTGTTATATACTGTATCTTATTGAAGCGATTGCAAAATCCATTTGAATACTGAAATGATTCACCTTTTGATGGGGCTGCATTTACCATATGTCGACAAGAAGTGCGGGCTTATTTTCCCCACCAAAACCCTTTCTTACCACTTTAAGCAAGGGTAAGGTAATTTTACAAGTAATCTTCTCATCAAACTGGAAATGCAGGAACATATAATTACATTATAATTAGGTCAGTGATTATTTATGTAGATTGAAAGAAAACGATACACAACAGAATTGTTTGAATCTGTTCAATCCCTGCTTATTGTCAGGCCTACAATGGCTTGACAAGTACATCTTGAATTGAAAAATCTCCAAAAATTAATACTTTGATATAAATCTCATTAAATAGGTAGAAGTTACTGTCCAAAATATATATGAAAAACCTATTTTGACCACCTAGGCCGGCAAACTTTTTTCCGGACTGTTATCTATCCGGGAAAGTTCGTTGCTTGGCAACGGACTAAAATAATAGATAAGCGTATTATGGGGTCTATTGCTCCGACAAAGTGAACATTCTTGAGCAATTTCAGAAGAAATATGTCGTTCCGCATTTTTTATATAATATTATTTGATAATTCCTACATTCATTAACGTAGAAAAACAGACTGGCTCTACTTCCACCTGACTCTGTATATTTGTTACTTTCAACTGAAAAAACTATATTTGGTAAATCATCATCACAAATCTTTCTCAGCAAACCTACTAATTCAATTTCGCCCTGAATAGTTCTCCGGTACGCTGTTGAAAAATTGCAAAAGCATTAGACACAGCATATAACTTAGCTTTAGGCCACTGTTCACATTTCTTATGACCCATTAAAGAAAATGACACTTCCATTCCCCGAGTCTTTCGCATCTTTTCGTCCGGAGCTTTTTATAAACGCTTCGCTTATTATCAATGAGATACAGGATAGTGGTCTTACACCTGGTGCTACGTAAACACTCTTAGAATGGCAAAATATTGGGCTTTTTCTTCCGATTTCCCCGCACTCATCTTGTGATATTTCTTCGAAAAGTCGATTTTATTTGATGTTTGTGTTGAAAGCTTTGAGTAAAAGTGCCTCCGGTTGACGATAACATTTTTATACGGGCCAGAATGCCTTCGATTTTTATTCTTTCATTGAGGAAAAACCATTACAACCGAGTCTAGATGTAGTTTCTTTCTTTCACAAATATTCCTTTATAACTCATTGAAGATAGTATAATGAAAAGGAGGTCAAGAACTGAAGTAAAATGTAACTTTTCCCAAGCTAAATTTTTTTTTCGTTAACGAGCTGTCGTCCCCTTTACGAACGGCAGCCCTCAAAAGTCGAAACTGGTACGAGATAAGGACTAACGAGGTACTACCTTTCAACGTGAGATTCCTAGCACTTTGTAGGGCCATTAGCAGTCGCTAGGCTTTGATTACACGACTGGCAGTCAGGATTATTGAAAGTCGGCGCTTCTTACCTCTCGGCTACCTGGCCTTCGACTACATGCATACAAATAGAGAAGTGGAAAGCGTGAAAAAATTTCTGCTGATATATATCGATGTATCCTATCGGTACGCTAATGCGAGCAGACGGATCATTCACCAAATCAAGGAAAGAATCCCTAGAAATCCTCCTTGATAGTCATTTTACTGATTTTAGGTGAACAAATGGCCCATTTGCGCCTTGGAGAGCACAAACAACATAGGTCATCACCTAGAGAAAGGCAGAATGAGCTATAGCAACCTTCAGCCAATTAAAAACAGCAGCGAGGAGCAGACCTTCTGATTTCTTACCTAGTCAGGCTGTTTAGTTTGAGCCTGGTCTATAGATACATACCTAACACCTGGCGAAGTTCGAAAAGTGGTCTTCATACTGAAGCCGGAAAAACCATTCTACTCCCTACCAAGGTATTCAGACCAGTTTGCCTTCTATCGTTCATGCTGAAAACGATGAAAAAACTGATTGATGGGAACATCCGAGTTGATGATACAGAGTAACCAAGTTTTTTGTTGAATCTGGATCTATTTGTGCCCTATCGAGTTGTGGAAACAACTCAGAGACGAAGATGTGCTGCTTAACAACGAATTCTTTTTAGTTTAGTGAGGTTAATCTGGACCATTGTCTATACGGACAAATAATAGGAAACTCAATTCTCTGCAATTTTTATTCACGACGTTTCAACTGTCAACTGTACACTTGAAAACAACTGTAGATCTCAATAGTTGAAATGTCGTAAATAAAAATTGCAGAAAATTGAATTTCCTTTCTATTCTTTGTCCATCTAGACAATGGAAGTTGCCAAATATCTCAAAAACTGCGCGATCTATAGAGAAAAAATGAAAAAATCTTGAAATTTCAACACCCGGTATATCGGTAACGAAGCGTTTGCGGACCTATGTTTATATGAACTTTCAGTCGTAAAATAAACCAAGGAATGTCCCCCTTTTGGATGTACACATGATGTTTAGGAACACCCTGTATAGATAACTCAATCTTGATACAAAATTCGATCCAACTCGTTAAAGCCGTTATTATATACCTTTCGGTAAATTGAAATTGAAAAATCATGGCGTCCAAAGAGCTCACACCGTTCTCTTCTGACTAGCCGGGGTAGTGAAATATATAATATTATTGTTTAAATAAGGGAGATGCTACACGGTATATGATTTAAAAATCAGTTTCCATTGAACAAAGGTGAATCGTATTATGACTACCTCATTGAATCTACTCGACTTGTCAAATAACTCTTTTGTCCTGAAACTGAGCCTTTCTGGGGTAACATTGTTTCGTACAGAGATATATTTTCAGCTCTCTAGAATTATTTCAGGAACTATTCGCTCTGGAAAAAGCCCTTTTATATCGTTCCAGCTGAACGTTAAAACGTCCTTTTTTAATAGCCCCAAATATGAGAGCAATTTAGCGAGCCAGCAGTAAGAGTGGGATTAAGGGAACGAAGTTGCTGGTGGCACGTAGAAACGTGGAAAGGGTAAATTAGAATCGAAAGTTGTATCTGAGAAAGAGAGAGAGAGAGATTAGAATCGAAATGTTAGTGAACATTCTCAGTTGATGAAAATTGAAACAAAAATGCCTTCAAGTCAATCGACGGATTTCCCAGCGGATTTGGTTTTTATTCATTTTCCTAGTTATCAAATTACATCATATACCAACCATAATTCAAATTATTGAAGATGATAATCATCATAAAAATACTAGCTAATGCACATCGAAGAATTTGGTTTATACAAACATTTTTGCGTTCCTCAGGACAAGATGAAGTTGTGGATCGGGTAATTCAGAATGTCCTGCAATTGAGGTGTCTTCAACACCCTTGAGGATAGTAGTGCGTGATAGATAAAGAGGTTCCTCTGCCACTAGATGCAGAATTCATCGTGGGATACCTGAGACTAGAATACATTTATTGCCAGATTATTGAGTAAAGCGATCTCATCATTTTTCACAAAAATAACGCGGCTTTACGATTGTTGCATTACCATCCTACAGCTCCCTTTTTTTTCTGTATTGGTATTGGTAATTATGGATGGTGACTGATGCGCTGCGACCTGATTAGATCTGATGTGTCCCATCTTCTTCTGCTATCACAAGGTGTTTTTGTTTAGAGCAGCCCTTCAAGCCTCAATTCCTTCAGAAATTTTAAGATTTTTAGAGGGTCTGCTCGAGGTATTTCTCCCACAGTCAGCTGGTATGATCCCGGTATATTCAATCTCTTATGATGTACAGCGTAACACTCCAACAGTGAGTACATGGTGGAGTGTTTCTGATTGTTCCACACAGAATCCGTGATTGTCCTTAGATTAGTTTTGCTGAGGTTGATCAGTGTCTTTGATCTTGCTCGGTTGAGATCTTTAGCCTGCCTCAGCTCTGGAAGTCTTTGCCAGTATGCTGCTCTCATTGCTTCTTCAGCTTCATTGAGTTCTTCTCGGAAGTAAGATTTTCCAAATCCGCAGAATGGTTCTTGCCCGATCAATGACGTTGATGTGCCTTTTCTTACCAGGGTGTCTGCTTGTTCATTGCCCTCCACTCTGACGTGCCCCAGCACCCAGAGGAGGGTCACCTTGTTCCAGCCTTAGGTTTGTCTGGGCATTCTCAAACCATCTTCGAGTTGATGTTAGAAGAGCTCAACGCTTTGGTGGCTGCTTGACTATCGGATAGGATCAAGATTTTCCTGTTACGGTATTTCCTGTTGAGGTTGAACTGAATGCACCTTTCTATGACGTAAATTTCCGCTTGAAAAATGCTGGAAAACTGGCCCATAGGTTTTGAGTATTTGGTGCGAGGCCCAAAGACTCCTGCTCCAGTTCCTTCGGAAGTTTTGGACCTATCCTTGTACCATGTTATGGTATTCCTTGCTAGAATGTATTCTGAGTTCCATTCTCAATTGGTGTTCAGTCCGTTCGAAAAAAATTCTGGAAACTAAATTTCCTGGTAATTTCGTTAGTTGGGAGATCGGCAAGGTGTGCACAGTCGATGGAGGTTGAGCCCCTCACACCGTATGGTGTCCACTTGCAGTACTTCTCTCCATACCATGATGTGGAGAGTAGTGAGGTCCAGAATGACCTCTATTGCTGCTGTTGGAGTCGACCTCATTGCTCCTGTTATACTAAGACATGCTAGTCTTTGCACTTTCTTCAAGATCTTCTTTGTTGTGGCGAGCTCGGTTCTGTCGTGCCACACTACTGCTCTGTGGGTGATCATAGATCTCACTATCATGGTGTACATCCATCGCAGTACTGATGATTTAGAGTCCCGTGTTTCTCCTGCAATGTTCCTGAACACCATCAGGGAAATCTTTTTTACGTGTCTGTTCCAGAGTAGTTTTTAATCTTGGGCCAGCTATAGATACTTCACCTCTTGCTGCCTTTCTAAGTCTCGTCGAGGCGAACAGTACTTAGGTGCTAAACTTTGTTCTTATAGCGAATGGTACTACTGTGGTTTTTGATGAGTTAATTGATGAGTTAATTCTCAACCCCACCGAGAGGCACCACCTTTTGGTTGTCTCGAGCTCTCTTTCTATGAGACCGCAGAGGGTTTCTCCTAATTTGTCTTTGGCTATAATTACTATGTCGTCCGCATATTTGAGGCAAATGACTCCGTTTCCGGTCAGTGTTCCGAGTAGTTCGTCTACTGAGAGACTGTGATAGTACCCTTGTGGGCATCCCCTGTTTGTGCTGATCCGAAAGCTGCTATCGCCCACTTTCGTTTCAGCAGTTCTTGTAGCCAGAATTTGGCACATCCATCTGGATGTGGTTCTGTCTACTCCCTTATTCATTAGTGCCCTATTTATCACTTCATGAGAGGTGTTGTCGAATGCCCCCTCTATGTCAAGGAAGTCGCATATGGCCATCTCTTTATGCTCAAGTGATCTCTGGATGCTCTCGGTAAGCACGTACAGAGCGGTTTCCATTGATCTGCCCGCCCTGTATGCATGCTGCCCGGAGTGCAATGGCACCCCCTCCAGTATCTCGGTACTGATTTAATCATCTATCATCTTCTCCAGTGTCTTCAGTAAGAAGGATGAGAGACAGATTGGTCTGAATAACTTCGGTAGGGTCCTTCTTTCCCACTTTGGGAATGAAGGAAGGTGTATCTGCCACCTTCAATCTTGGGGCTTTGGGGAGTATCGTGTGGAGTCTTGCTGCCTCTGGTAAGCTGCTCATACTTTGACAGTACGTTCTCCAAATGTACCTACGAGCGTCTTGAATATTATTCTCTATTCTCCAAAGTAGCGGTTGTTTTGGTCCGTTTGGCAATTGAGGAGTTTGCGAACTTTTTTGCGAAGGACTCGAACACACACACTTCAGTTATTTTGTATTTTTTCAATAAGTTACAGTTTGGGTATAATATGAAATGTTTCTCAGTGCATTTACACTTAATTCTCATTTTTCAGATGAGTTCGAAGTATCGCCCTGTCGAATCCGCAGCCACTACCAACTGCGAAAACTACGCCGCCAAAAGGTGACCGTGTTGTGTCTGATAAGTCCGGCCTTTTCCGTTATCTGCGGTCAAAGACTGGCTTACAACGTCCAATAATGCATCTTGTGCCCTAATCCAAGATTTCTCTAGATCCGGCGTGTCGCTAAGAGTTAAAGCCATCCTCATAACTTCTCACCCCTACCCTCATTTATCCATATTTGATACTGTTAGATACAACGGCACATATATTTCACGTTTACCGTGAAAAATTTCAACACAGCGGCGCCGGATCTTCGTCGTATCCGAATGAGGGTTCTGGTTTGCCAGGAAATACGATAATACTAACAGTAATCACTTTACTGGAGTTCATTTGTATAAACAATATAAATGAAAACAAGCTTGAATAAATAAATAAATTGTGTGGGTGTATTCATTTAAAATGGGTCACACTGTATACTATTTCACGTTATGAATGCATTTATAACTTGAGATGTGGGTCTTCATGAAAGTAAACTTATCGTTAAATCCCAACGAGGTTTCTTAGCAGAATATTATCCTAGGAAAAAACCTTTTCACCCTTCAGTGAGTTCCACGAACCTTGGTAAATTTTTAAAGACCATTTCATATACTTTCCATATTACCTGTATACTTTTATCATTATTCACCCTCAGTTAAACTTTGAAAATTATAACCTACCGGAGAAATTTGAAACTTCCATTAGCTCATAAAAGTTTCTGCTATAGGTTAATTAATTATTCATTCATGAATGTTCGGGGCGAACGGTCCTCCCAAATGACTGCCGACGAAACTTTCTTGAAATGAAATACATAATTTTTGTAATGGCTGTATGGAGAGTTCCGTATGGCCAAAACTTGATAACTTCCCTGATGTAATATCATTAATATTTCCAGAGATTCTATATCGTGACCTCACATATAGGGTTCAACGTGTGTCAGAAGGGACTGTTGTGGTGACTGGTAACAGATACAAGTTGGGCTATTGAAAAATTGAATCTATCAATAATCCAGTAGGATTGGGTATTGAGACGAGGATCAATTGTAGCAACACCAAACTTTTCTACTCAAGCACATTGTTTTCCGCCCGTTCATTGAATTTTTTCTGCTTTCTAATGACAGTATGGGGAAATAGTTATTTTTCAGTATTCTGTCAGAATTTTAACTCATATTTACCACTCTTGACAATGGATAGCTTTCATTGATATGCATTATAGAAGTAGTATAACAATTTTCAGCTTTAATAAAGCCATTACGTCACCCCAATAAATGCTGTCTCTCCAAAGTCACCTGTTCTACGATACGCTTGACTGACCAAAGTATATTTGTGCGTCATCGATGGATTGAATGAATGAATCAGATTGTGCCTTTTGAATACCTTACGAATACAAAATTTAATTAATTGTTCTCATTTTTTCCTGTTCTGTTTAGTGGGGTGTCAATGCACTGCGACCTATAAGATATATTGCAGAAGGGTTCAGGTGTCAGAAGTGATGTTTCATCCCTTTTCTGTCAGTACTCATGCTACTCCATCATCCACCACTCCTGTGTATCCTTGAACCCATGGGAGGGTTACAGTAATGTTCTTACTTTGCTCATTGAGTTTCTCTTGATCTTCACCATCTTGGGGTTGATACATGGAACTTCAGAGCATTAATTCCAACGGAGCTACATGATATTATGATTGTTTCTTGTCGGCGAAAACTTCTCTATATATTGAACTGGACGCAATTTCCGACGACCCAGATTCCCGCTTGAAAAATGCTACGGAATTTGCCTGAAGTTTCGGAATATTTGGTTGCAGGCCCATATACTCATACAACAGTTCCGGATCCATCTGTATACCATTAAGTGGCACTTCTCTTGAGTCTTGGGATCGTGTCTTTGTTCCATTTACTTTTGCTGCTGAGTATTGTGTTGGATTCTTTAACAAAGCTTAATTTTTTTTTATCTCATCTTGAGACATATCCCAGGTTTTGTGATTTCCAAGGTGGAGTTGAAACTTGCGTTTGGTGGTTTCCTCTCGGCGAAAGTTTCTCTATATATTGAACTGGACGCAATTTCCGACGTCCTAGATTCCCGCTTGAAAAATGCTACGGAATTTGCCTGAAGTGTCGGAATATTTGGTTGCAGGCCCATATATTCATACAACAGTTCCGGATCCATCTGTATACCATTAAGTGGCACTTCTCTTGAGTCTTGGGATCGTGTCTTTGTTCCATTTACTTTTGCTACTTAGTATTGTGTTGAATTCTTTAACAAAGCTTAATTTTTTTTTATCTCATCTTGAGACATATCCCAGGTTTTGTGATTTCCAAGGTGGAGTTGAAACTTGCGTTTGGTGGTTTTCTCTCGGCGAAAATTTCTCTATATATTGAACTGGACGCAATTTCCGACGGCCTAGATTCCCGCTTGAAAAATGCTACGGAATTTGCCTGAAGTTTCGGAATATTTGGTTGCAGGCCCATATATTCATACAACAGTTCCGGATCCATCTGTATACCATTAAGTGGCACTTCTCTTGAGTCTTGGGATCGTGTCTTTGTTCCATTTACTTTTGCTACTTAGTATTGTGTTGAATTCTTTAACAAAGCTTAATTTTTTTTTATCTCATCTTGAGACATATCCCAGGTTTTGTGATTTCCAAGGTGGAGTTGAAACTTGCGTTTGGTGGTTTTCTCTCGGAGAAAATTTCTCTATATATTGAACTGGACGCAATTTCCGACGGCGTAGATTCCCGCTTGAAAAATGCTACGGAATTTGCCTGAAGTTTCGGAATATTTGGTTGCAGGCCCATATACTCATACAACAGTTCCGGATCCATCTGTATACCATTAAGTGGCACTTCTCTTGAGTCTTGGGATCGTGTCTTTATTCCATTTACTTTTGCTACTGAGTATTGTGTTGGATTCTTTAATAAAGCTTAATTTTTTTTTATCTCATCTTGAGACATATCCCAGGTTTTGTGATTTCCAAGGTGGAGTTGAAACTTGCGTTTGGTGGTTTCCTCTCGGCGAAAATTTCTCTATATATTGAACTGGACGCAATTTCCGGCGGCCTAGATTCCCGCTTGAAAAATGCTACGGAATTTGCCTGAAGTTTCGGAATATTTGGTTGCAGGCCCATATACTCATACAGCAGTTTCGGATCCATCTGTATACCATTAAGTGGCACTTCTCTTGAGTCTTGGGATCGTGTTTTTATTCCATTTACTTTTGCTACTGAGTATTGTGTTGGATTCTTTAACAAAGCTTAATTTTTTTTTTATCTCATCTTGAGACATATCCCAGGTTTTGTGATTTCCAAGGTGGAGTTGAAACTTGCGTTTGGTGGTTTCCTCTCGGCGAAAATTTCTCTATATATTGAACTGGACGCAATTTCCGACGGCGTAGATTCCCGCTTGAAAAATGCTACGGAATTTACCTGAAGTTTCGGAATATTTGGTTGCAGGCCCATATACTCATACAACAGTTCCGGATCCATCTGTATACCATTAAGTGGCACTTCTCTTGAGTCTTGGGATCGTGTTTTTATTCCATTTACTTTTGCTACTGAGTATTGTGTTGGATTCTTTAACAAAGCTTAATTTTTTTTTATCTCATCTTGAGACATATCCCAGGTTTTGTGATTTCCAAGGTGGAGTTGAAACTTGCGTTTGATGGTTCCCTCTCTAGTCATTCTATATCTCGTCCCAATTGCTATACTATTCACTTCTATAGAGAAGGGTGTTGGATTTGGTGGTAGATTGTCATTGATCGAAATTAAAAACTGTCCTTCATTCGTTTGATGGCATGATGGTCCAGGAATTGTGAAATACTACACTCCATTCACATTTATTAATGTGTCAAATTTTGCCTCAATATCACGATGAATATTTGGTTACAAATTACTTAGTAGATTCATGAATAATTTAGGTTGTGACTTTGCAATACCCTAATTGAACAAAAATACGGAATTATCTTTCATCGTACCCATTCAGTCCAAATGTAGGAACAATCATCAACCCGAATTACCTCGCTATCGCTGTAATAAATAACATCGAAGATAATATCATGAATAAGTACCCCACGAATATTTAATATGCATATTTACTTTAAGGCCCGTTAATTGTAGCTCTATAATAAATGGTATATTTTATCGATACCCACGTTACCGGAGGGAACTTGGGGAACTCCTCCGATATCTCTATTTGTTGTTTAAAATTAATGTTGGCGGCGTCGTCGAAATTTCGCCCACTGATGTTGGCGCTACAGCAGAATTGATTATTCCGAAAAAGGAATCTGTAATTTGATAGCAGGACGTGCACCGACTATGAGCAGCACATTACGTGAGAAATCACGTCATATAATGTTAATCAAATGTATGAAATATGACCCAGAGACAAGCAGATGTTGATGTTAAAAAAATGTATGCAAGGAAACAATCGAATTATATAAAGAAACTCGCAATATTAAGATACTGCCCTGACAACTCCCGTTCTTTCTGATCTTCCCTTGAATCTTCGGGTATTTCTTAATCGAAGCATTCCCTCCGCTATCCAAATGATATAGAAAATTTACTAGTATTGCACAGAAAATTCTGGGTTTCAAAAAATTAATCTGGAGACCAATTACTTTTTCATTTATTCTGAAATGTCTCGAGCCGAAGGAAAGTCGGTGGGAATTTGTATTTTTTTTGAATTTCTGCTGGCTCAATGCCTCAGAAGACACCTCTCGAAAAGTGACTTCCAAAGATTGATATTTCGTTCAAAAAACAGCCCTGTGAAAGAGATGATGTGGATCGTTAACAGTGGCACGATTGATCAGAAGATATTCCAGAAGAGTATCGTCAATGAAAATACTCATAAAACAAAGACAGATTGCCAACCTTTCTGCGGATTCCCTGAAAATCGAGCGACTTTGTAAGTAAATTATCAAAGAGTGTTCAGGTGCTACTTTCCATATATAAAAACAGTATTTCAGAAGTCGAATTTGTGATGTAATAAGAATCAATCAGTTGACAGGAAGTCAAGTACTTCTTGGCACAAAACAGGAAAATCAAGATTTTGAGAGGCACTTTTGGCAATGGAAAATCGTCTTTCTTAGGTTTCGTATACATTGAATTCTACCAAGTTGTTGTCTAATTTGGAGTTTTCACTGTCACTATTTGAATCTTTCATGAATTTTCCCTATTCATTTCTGTTTCCACTGGCTGATATTGGAGCTTTGGAAGAGAAAGCATTATGAAGGGGATTTTAATATGCAAAGCTCAGACATGAGGCAGCTCCCTACAAATCCTTGATGAAAGGCAAAAACACTGTTGGTGATGAAATGGATCCCCGCAGAACACCAGCATTCATTGGTAGAGTGTCGTATGATATAACATCGACTACCATTTGCAGGGAAATCCAGCTAGCGAGGAACATGAGATACAAGTTTGGTAAGAAGCACTTGGTACTTAACACTACTCTACCCTATGGTGGTGGACCCATCCTTCCTGCCTCTCTGAGAACGGTTTGCGTTTCTTTCCGCTGGGGCTATTGGCAACCTTCTTGAGGTTGTTAGAGGTTGGGATGCTCTGGCCTTTCCCGATTGGTGATCTGCTTTTGTCTATTTTCTTTCGAAGAAAAATGCTCAACTTTGCCTCCACTGTAACCATGGAGGTTCTCACCCCGAGATATCGGGCAGGATTGTACTATTTCTAAGCCGGAGTATGGTCAGGTAGGTCAGTGTCTTTCAAATGTGACATTGACAACTATTCGAAAATATAGAATTCTATTGTCATCAATCTTTATATTGAAATTAGCGGTGTCAATGTCGAATCATCCTTACTATTACTACTCATTTTCGATTACTTACTGTTTTAAACAAATTTTGTAAATAATGATGTAAAATGTCAAATTATTAGAACGTTAGCAAACTTGGTTCGATTTCATATTTTTTATGATCATAAAAATGACAGTCTAGGAGTTTATGAAATTCATGAATCATTTATAATACTATACTAGATCCTCTTAGTCTCTTGCAAATGACAGGTAGGTCAAAGATAGGAGTTGGTGTTCCTCCTAGATCTATGGAGATGTAGGTATTTCCCGGGGAAGTGAGTTCCAAAGCTCTGTAATGTATGCTCTGTATGTCTCCAAAATAGCGATGAAGGGACGCGAAGACATGTCACCTGGTCAGTCTCGATTGGATAAAAATCCGTCAAATCACAAAATGTGGCGCACATATTTTGAGAGATTTGAATTTTGATCAATTTTATTTAAACACTGAGTAATCATCCTGAAACAGTCATACTTGATTTTCATACACTTTCAAAAAGAAGGTTCAGTGTTACTCTCGTACAATATAATAAAATAATCACAAATCGTTTCAGTGGAATTCATGTACTTGCTGCTACAAGGATATTATTTTCATTGCACAATATTTCAGGTCTCGCACCTATAATCGTGTGATCATCTTTAACTTTACACCAAAACCCATCCCAAAAATTATATGTTTCTATAAAAAATCAATTTCATACCACACCTCGTTTTTACTGGCACTGATTCAAATTGCTGCTTCATCCGTACTATTAAGGTCCTTCGAATTGAATTGAAAATTAATTTTCAGAAATGTGTAAATAACATGTTGCGTAAATGATTCTTCACTTCAAAGGCGAAACCAATTTTATATATGCCAGCCACTTTAATTTATCAGCGGTACATTATCTAAAATGAACAGCGGACGATGTACGTAAACGAAAAATGGCTACAGACAGTCCCCTGTGGAATAAATGATTATACTAAAGTGTTTGAGAAGTTGCTGCTCCCTAGAGGTATCTTTATATCAATAATGGTATAGGTACTCATTAACCCTATAACTAATCACATGCTGTTTGTCAAATTTGAAAGTAGCCGGTGTGAATATTATGGAAATGAATAAAATATATAGATATGCACAAAACGAAATAGCTTGTGATACTCGCACCCCTCAACCCCATCATCCCCACTTCAAAAATTAAATTGGTCACCCCCCATTTGTAATTGCCAAATTTTCATTATACCGGGTGGCATATAAGCAAAACGTTTCAGTCAATGGAAGATATTCTAACTCTCTGATTGGTTGTGACCGACACAGGTGCGCATTGCCATCCAGACTAAAACATGGTACACTTTGTCGCCAGGAAATTTATCCGAAAAAATTCTCTGTGGTGGACAGGCAAGCTAGGTTAGGTTTGTGTATAAATCGCAAGCGAAAGACTAATTCACGCATTTTCGACTCGCCAGCTAGGTTAGCTTGCTCAGGTTAGGTTTGTATGTCAATTGCGAGCAAAAAACTAATTCACGCTAGTGCAAAATGCACCACGTTTCAGTCTGGATAGGCAAAATGCACCTGTGTTTGGTCACAACCAATCAGAGAGCCAGAATATCTGCCGCTGACTGAAACGTGGTACGTTCTGCTTATATGCTACCGGATGACCAAGAGGTGAAGTACGCCCCCAATTTTTTTTTTTCTAAATGACACCCTGTATATTTTTATTGCGTTTTCGAAAAACCTTGGAATTTTTAATAGGAATCTGATTCAAAATTGAAAATCAGTTGAAACATTGCTGAGATACAGTTGATTACTTAATCGAACAAAAAATGAAGGAATGCTTTTGGGGGGTCTGAGCATACAATATATCAGTTACCAGAGCTTTTTCTTTCGTCAGACGGATGTTATGAATAACACCTACAAGCGAACTGTGAGACACGCAAAAGATAATTATTTTGTAGGAAATTCTCTTATCTTCCTTCCTATATACCTATGTACTTAACGAATGTGTCTCTTTATGGTCGCAAAATGCGCTAGGATCCGGCATACTAGCACATAGACCCGCCAACGAAAAATACTTTCAAAAGTTTCATAATTTTTTCAATATTTTTTCCGTATTCTCAGCCATTATGAAAAATTATAAATTCTCAAAGTGCGCACGTTCGTAAAAACGCCCACCAAATCTATCTTTGACTAGCAATCGATTCCAAATTCGGTCAGCGTATAGAAAAAATATTGAATTTGGCGAATATAATATAGAAAAAAATTATAAAAAGTTTTGGCGAGAAAACGGCACCTGCAAGCTCTAGATAACACTTTCAACCGACGACCGAATCGAGATAGAGCAATTCTGCGAACGCCAATCGATTCAGCATGCCGAAATTAGTATATGCTGTGATTTTCAAGTCGATCGGCACAAAATTAATTTTCAGCCGAAAAAACATCCAAGAGTTATCACCTTGAAAATGACCAAAAATCTGAGGTCATCAGGTTCACTCGAAATTACCACCGATATACTCAAAATTTAATGCTGATTCCGAAAATGTATGATTTGAATATGTTCGGATACACGGTGTACCATAAAACAAAGATAAATGTGCATCACAAATTGTATCGCACGAATCCGACATCCTAGCACACAAAACCACATATAACACCTACAAGCAAACTGTTAGGCCAGCAAACAGCAACATCTTCTTGTAAAAAAAATTCTTATCTCTCTTCCTATATACATATGTATCGAACAAATGTGTCTCGTTTTGGTCGCAAAATGCGAAAAATATAAAAGGTACGCTAGGATCCGGCTTCCTAGTACATAAAACCGCAAAAAATACTTCCGTAGTTCTAGAAATTTTTCAATAATTTTCCCGTGTTCTACGCCATCATTTTAAAAGTCTGGTGGTTTGGGGGGGGGGGCTACAGCCCCAAAGCCATCGCCCTGGCTGCGCCAATGAATGCAGCTATTTCCCTATGGGCGAATTTTTTGTAATCCATAATGTGTTATGACTGAAGACTCTAGAATTGCAAAAAGACTAGTACGTAACACTTCACAAAATGGCGAATTTTTCACAAATTGTTATATATAAATAGCTATCAAGCAAATATTTCATAGATATAAGTTAATCATTTCCGAACAACATACATAGAGTTCATTATGGGCTGATGGAAAAAAAGCTCATACTCTTCAAACGTTTGAAATGAAATGCCGCCATTTTCCACCATAATCACGAGGACCCTATGAAATCGTCAAAAAAATACGAAATGTTGATAATAAGTACACCAACATCAAAGAGCACCGTGAAAAATATCCTTGTCATTTCCGTCACTCCCACAAAAGCAAATACTTTTAAAGAACATTCCGCAATTCGGACAAATTATCCGGCATGACATTTTTTTCGTAATCAAGCTCATCCCAATCTACTTTCCTTCTGAATGACTCAAACGCGTCGAGCCCCGTTGCCTGAATGGGTCAGGTACCTGTATCTCGGTCGGCCATGAAATTACACAAATAACTGAATTACGACCCAACCATATTCTCCGTACTGACTGATTGAAACTGTAATGGACTGTACAGTGTCCGGTCGACAGAAGCAGATATTACAAACTTGGCTATGAATTGCTCCAGCCGGGTTATCATCTTTTAATTAAAACAATTTATCGTGGAAGGGTGTTCCGCTGTTCTGAAGGGGAAGGAGCATTATATTGTAGATTGCGTCAACTAAGAGGATGGCTAGGAGTTGTTGGGTTTCAGGTGGGCATCATTTCACTTTCGATGTTTTGATGGGCTGGATTAGATAGATTAGTCTTTAGTTTAGGTTCCTTAGAATTTTTGAAATGAAACTCTATTCAAAATCGACTACTTTCATAGATTATATGCTTACAAAACTCTGTTAGCGAATAGTCAATAAATCAATAGCATTGTTTAAATAAGGGGGATAGTTAGTCAATGCCTGTGGAATTGGTATTGGAGCCAAACGCGAGTGCCATCTAGCGTAATTATTTGCTAACATGAATATGTGACGTAATTTTAGTGCTGTACTGATGCGCCCACTATAAGAAATGTGGACATTGAGAGGAACTACAAAAATATTGTAGAAGGTTTCTACGCACGTAAACAAAAGACTTTCTTCTTTGCAATTTCAACACGTCTTCATACATGTTTATACCATTTATTTTAAAGCCGTGGAAGCAGAGTTGGACTTGCCTAATGATCATGAAGAAGTTTTGAGAGCTATTTTGTTTGAAATTTTTATTGGATAGTTTTCAGTCGAGCAAATTGTCTCTGTTAATTATTGAAAGTATAGTATATTTCAGGATTGAGTGACTATATTTGTACTTACACAGTTCTTTTTGCAAAAGAACCGTAACATGGATAAGTTACACACAAACCTAACCTGAGCAAGCTAACCTGGTCATCAAATATCACCAGCTTCTTCAGTGGGTTCAGCGATGTCTTGTACTGTCTCTGGGATATATTGTAAAATATTACTAGTTTACACAGGAGCACAGGGTACTGCGATGTAGCCAAATACATCTTTGAAGAAATCGCGCTGGTCATATAAGGGATTGGAATTCACAGATTCGTACAACTAAACTGGTAGCCGCGAGCAATAACGCAAGCAAAGTAGCTTTTGTAAATATGCTTCTGGATAAATTTACTGCAAATGTATCATCACTCAGGCACGGATCCAAAGAAGAGTCACTCATGAGAGATTTTTTAATATTGATATCTTGAAAAAAAAAATTATTATAATTAAGTAAGACCACTGTAGTCGATGCCTCAAAAAAATAATTAAGTAACAAATTTAATATTTCCTATTTCTTACGGAGGAGGTTCGTTTTTTGTAAAAATGACTCATGAATGATAATATAAAGTATTTTTTCTGAAATACACCGAAATATATAATCTGAGAAAGCTGTTTAAAATGGCATGAAAGGTGTTATCGAATACGAAGTCTTAAATCAAGATTACTAGTTCACATATATGATACGTGTAGTGTTATTTGCTTAGGTTATCTCAAAATGTGGTTCAGGCGAACCTGTTAGCTTGATTTGATATTCTGGCACCATACCTGTTTTCGAGGTTAGAAAGGGGTGATTGAAGATGAGGGCTGTTAAGAAATATCAATCTGAAATTAATTAAAGGCGATTACTTTGCAATAATGTTCAGTTGTAGATGTTAGATGTTACAAGGGAGCTGGCCCCTTGGCCTAATCCACTGCGACCTTTTCAGATCTATTGTGGAGGCTCCGATTGCTTATAGCACATCATCTAGCATCGTCCATTTCATCAGACTGAGCAGATTTGATAATGGCCTTTCGAGATAGCTTTCCGCTCTTGGCTTTTCATCTCCAAGTTGTAGAAACCGCACCCTTGCTAGTCCTTCGCACTGGCACATTACATGTATTGCGGTTTCCTCTTCTTCCTGGCAGAACCTGCAGATTGCTTCTTCCGCCAGACCTATAATATTCATATGTCTGTTAAGCCTACAATGGCCTGTCAGCAGACTTACTACTTGTCTGACGATCCTCCTTTTATAACTGAGGAGTTCCGTCGTGAATTTTGGCGAGCGTCTTTTGATGAACTCCTTGGCCTGTCTCAATCCTGGTCGGGTTTCCCACCACTCTTGAGATTTGTTTTGTACCCACTGTTTGGTGTGGAGCTTTTGTGGTGGATTTTGCTACGCCGCAGAAGGGTTCCGGCCCAATGAGCGCTGCCGAAGAGCCTTCTCTGGCTAGTGTGTCGGCCCGCTCATTGCCCAGGTGTCCCTCGTGGCCTGGCACCCAAGCTAGGGTCACACTGTTACGACTACCCAGCTCGGTCAGATCACACAAACAGTCCCAAACCAGTCTTGATTTGACTTGGTGGTAACCGATTGCCTTGAGCGCAGCTTGACTGTCGGAGTAGATGGCCACTGTTTTGTTCCTTATCTCTCGTCTCAGTATTTCTCCGACACAGTGTTGTATAGCCGTTACCTCTGCCTGAAACACTGTGGCGTATTTTCCAAGGCTAAGCTAGATGTTAATCCTTGGCTTTGCCCCGTAAACTCCAGCGCCGACTCCGTTATCTGTCTTTGACCCGTCTGTATACCAGACTGATCTTGCATTCACGGGTGGCCCATTCTCCCAGTCCTTTCTGTCTGGTATCAGTATTTTGAAGTTCTTTTTGAAGCTGTATTTGGGAACCATCACGTCCGTTGGCATTCCCATTACTGGGTCTGCCCTCAGTTCCTCATGTAGCTTCCGGTAGTCAGCTCCGTGCTTCTGGCTTATTGGAGCTTGACCCTGCATTAGTCTGTGTGTCACGGACCTTGCTTCTCCTTGGACGTGTATGTGTAGTGGTGGCAGGTCCAGTTTGACCTCCATAGCAGCCGTAGGAGTTGTTCTCATGGCTCCTGTCACCCTCAGGCATGCCTGCCTCTGGATGCCATTCAATAGCCTAATGATCTCCATCTGCTGTGCTTTTGTCCACCACACCACCGTTCAGTTGTAACCATGCACCTAACTTTAAAATGATTTAAATTAAGTTCCACCTAATAACTAAACTAAAAAGTCAAAAGTGACATATATTCCTGCCACCATTTACCGCTGTCCAAATTGCTTTTAATTATCAGTTATATTTGAATCACAAAATCCAAAACACAATATGACACAACAGAATGAATGCTAACACATCCACTGAATCCACATTTCAAACTAACAACTAAATCACCACACCACAAATATACCACGCCGTAAAGTAGGCGTGACCCTAATTATAGCGGATACGGCCCATGAAACATCAGAAGAAATAATTTCTTGAATTGAACCATATATCCAATTTTATTGCAGTCATTGGTGCCACCTACCTACTCTATTTACAATTCGTCACATGATCCGCCATCTACTTTACGGAAATTCAACGTGACTGCCAAATTACGTATTCTGCCATTCAAGTTACGACATGACTTGGATGCGAACACCACTGACGCCATATACATGTCGCCTCCATTTAAATCCAATATTAATCCCGTAAGGTTGACCAACTATCCTCCTTATATTTAAACAATGTCAATAGATCTTTATTTTTGAAGTGAACTTCTTATGGAAGGGTAAACCATTTGGTTACGTAAAGGTACAAACATAGAGGAGCGACGCGACAAGCGGCAAGCGACGCGACTGGCGACGAGACAAAAACTATGCACATAGTAACGCGACACTTTTTGAACTCTTGTCAGTTTGAAATATGAATTCGATTATATTAATTACTTATTAATTTACTTTCTTCAGCTACTTTTACCCATAATTCATCCAGTGAATACCGATTTCGGTGATCCGGGTGGGATTGATTCCATATAGATTGTCTTTTGAACAAAGAATTTATAATCTGTTTGGTTTCCATCGTTCTTGTATACCTATTCCAAGTACTGAAAGCAATAATCAAATTCACAAAATGCACCCTCCTTCCAAATCAAACGATTGCACTGACTGCCACGCTAGACGCAGCTGTCACGCGTGAATAAACATTGTCTCTCGAGATACGTCGGGCGTCATCGCGTCGCTCACCTCCTCACTATGTGCACAGAAATATTCTAGTCGCGTCGCTTGCCGCTTGACGCGTCGCTCCTCTGTGTTTGTACCTTAACGCGTTACGGCGCCAGTCTGTCTGGTATCCTTTTCTCTCACGCATACGGCAACGGTAGGCAGGCTCCTCTTCTCTCTTCCATATTTTAAACGTATTGTGCCATTAAAGCGTAAAAATATAAGAGCAGGAGGCGTTGAAATCTATCAGAATGTTGATTGCATTAATATTATCACTTCGAATATGAGATTGAAAATTAATAATGTTACAAGTTTTAATACGGCCAAACGAAACGATATTGGTGAAATGTATGAAATATATACAGGGTGCCCCATATAAAACTCCGCGGGCAAATATCTGGAAAATTAAAGAGGATATCTATATTTCGTTGAAGTAGATGTTTTTGAGGTCAAATGGCCTTTTTCTTTAGGTAGAGTTTCATAAAGGGTCGTCATCCGTTAGGGCGTCGCGACACCGACGCCAACTTTTTCGAAAGGCACCCCAGATTGTTTAATGCCTTTTGCGATTCTTCATCAAATTCTGGATTCAGCCATATAGCACTCTCATAGTTTCACTTGAATACTGTTGCACCACAGTATCCTTATGGCAAATTATAAAGAGGGTCATGAAAGCGTTGAAATAAATGCAATAGTACGAGTATTCATCGATCTGTCAGAAAACCTGTCATATTTTACGAAAGTGTATTAAGTTTTTTGCCGGTTTCTCGTGAAATTGAAAAATCGTTCAATTTTCGAAAGCTTCTATGGATTCCTACTTTCGTCGCCATAAATACATATTATCATATAGAACTTTTCTGCATTCGAAAATTCCACCATTTTTCAATTTCACGAAAAACCGGCACTGAACTGAATACTCTTCCGTAAAATCTGACAGGTTTTCTGACAGATCGATGAATACTCGTATTATTGCATTTATTTTGACGCTTTCATGGCCCTCTCTATAATATGCAATAAAGATACTGTGGTCCATCAGTATCCAAAGGAAACTATGAGTGTGCTGTATGGCTGAATTCAGTATTTGATGCGAAATCGCAGAAGGCATTAAACAATCTGAGGTGCCATTCAAAGATGTTGGCTTCGGTCTCGGGACGCCCTGACGGATGACGCCCATTGATGAATCTCTACGTAGAGCACCCTTTTACTTCCAAAACATCTGCCATCACAAAATATAAATATCTTTTTTAATTTTCCAGATATTTGCCCGCGGAGTTTTGTATGGGACACCCTGTATATATATATACATATACAGGGTTAAACTGCCAAAAGTTCGGTATCGGTTTTTCAGGTGAAAATCAAAGTTTTTCTTCATACAAGCATGTGTCCCAACTTGCTTCGTTTTCAAGGTACAGGGTGTCAAAATTTTTACAAAATATACTTTTTGTTTATTGTACATTCAAATAAGCCTTTTATTACCCGAAATTAGCATACCAACTTTTGTCAAAATCAGCCATGAAGTTTTTGTGTAATGAATCAAAAACTAATTTTTTCTTGAAACTTTGACACCCTGTATCTCGAAAACGAAGCAAGTTGGGACACATGCTCACATGAAGGAAATGTCTCATTTTTATCTAAAGACTCGATACTGATCGTTTGGCGGTTTATCCCTGGGTCACCCTGTATACAATTGAAAATAACTTGTGACTCCTACAGCCACTAGTTGAAACTTAATTCGAAACGAACCACGGAATCCAAAGTTAGAAATTATTGTACTCATTGGCAAGCAGTCAAGAATTTTGTTGTTCTGGCCAATCCAAAGTTCAAATAAGTTTCTCATGCGTGAAAAGGAACGCAAACAGAATCTGAAATGGAGAGAATGTTTTCGATTTAATTCCAAGAGTTCCACCATCTGCCGACGACGTCGTCTCGTTGTTTACAACTCGTCAGGACAGCTTTATGGAGCTCCCGAAATCAAAACGAAACCACAAGTCATTTTCCATTATCTTTGTCTTTGCCGTAAGGTATTAATTCAGAGTGATTTTGTTTCGATTTCGGGAGCTCCATAAAGCTGTCCTGACGAGTTGTAAACAAGAAAAACAGCTGTCGGCAGATGGTAGAACTCTCGGAATCGAATCGAAAACACTCTCTTGCTGGTCTACTGATTGTATAACCAATGCCAATATAAGCACGTCATTTCAACTCGAAAAAAATGGTAAATTCCTCAAAAATTCCATTTAAAAAATGATCCACCGTTCTATAAATACTCCTGTTTAATTCATTTTTGGTAAACTTGCTGACGTAAAAGTGTTGAAATACAGTTCAACTCAACTGACTTTTCAGTAATGTATATTTGTCCAACCTCGCAATAGGTGTCATTCCATTCGACTATTCATTCACCTGAAGAAACCTTTCTACATTTTGGCAGCAAAACTGATTTGAAATCTGAGACTTGAGCTTGAAATATAAAGCTCCAATGAAATAATTTTTTTTAATCCACTCTGAAGTGACCTATGTTGATAATTTTAGATTTTCAATTTGCTCTAAATTATTCACGGTATAGGTACCGTAATACGACCAAATATACTCTCCACACAGACAGTTTTTGTTGACAACTGATAGTATCAAGTGATTTTCGTTCAATTGAATTATTCAACGAGTTATTAGAATTCTAAATACGGTCCTGTCTGTTTTCCTACAAATATCTTTAAACCTACCCTGACTTTTACACCCGAATGGCGTCTTCAAGGTTACTCCCGAATACTTCATAAAACGGGACGAGTTTCCTAGCTGTGTCTTTTTTAAGCTGTGGTATTTCCTTGGATGGAACATTTCGGCGGTCCGCTTTATCACAATTATGCATAACTGAACGGAAGGTAGTATTGATCCCCCCCGAGGATGAACCCCACACTATCGATCACCTCCATTTCGAGCCAGATTCGTTAACGAACATCAATATATACAATTATGCAAATAGATGCAAAACCCCGTTTTCGCGAACGGATTTGAATTCATTAAGGAAACAATAGGAAGCGAGATAAGAAGTTCCATGTTCCGGGGACGGCAATGCCGCCAACGACTGGACTAGGGCCGTTTTCCTTTCTCTCTGTTTACATATTACCGACAATATTGCCCGCCGAGATAATTAAACATGGGAATTAACGCCATGGTTAGCGGAATAGTCTTACTCACTCGTCGTGGTCACATTGTACGTGTTACATTGAGTTCGAAACGACCATAATGGCCATTTTGAAATGCAGTTTGGTTGCTGTTAGGTATGCTTCTAAACGCAAAGACTGATGACAGGAAATTTTTCCCGAAAATACTAGTAATACTTGCATTCGTTCGGTGAAAGGAGGATGTTTGGCATCATAGAGCAATATCATCCTCTCCTCTTCTTCCTGCATTTGTATAAGATGAAAAACAAATATCCCCAAATAGTGCTTAATGATTCCTGTCATTGCTGAAATAATAAAAATATCATTGGAAACATGCTGATTTTTTAATTAGAAGGGATTTAATCATTTCATCTTGGTTTTTCAAAAAAACATTATACAAACGTAGAGCACTTTCATTCATTGGTCTCAGATGAAGTTGAACACCACTAATCAAAAACGAAAATTCAGGGGGCTATTGAACAACTAAAATGTGATTTTTTTTGAGATAAAAATTAATTCTGGAGCACTTCTGGTTTCGCCAGAAATGATCTGAGTATAAGATTTTCAAATGGAACACATTGTACATTTTCACATTTTTGAAAACTAAAGCAAATTCTGAACATGATGAGCTGAATTTTTTATTAAATTTCTTTCTTTTTTTATTTTTTTTAAGGATGATGATTTTTTACATGTTGAACGTTCCTCTTCGATGCCATGTTGTCCAGAAAGAAAATGAAATTAGCATTTTAATTTCAATACTTTGCCACCAGCCGGTATTTGAAAGTAGCAAAATCACTTTTTTTCGATTATCTCATGTTTTTTAAATGGCATCTCTATGGGACACTCTGTACAACAGATTGTTTCGAAGGAAAGGAATCGAATGATACCAAAATTTTGAATATCTGTCAATTATTTTCAGATTGATCACTATTTAAAAAAAAATACCACAAAATAGTGCAGCCGCTGGACTAAACAACTCCAAAATGATGGGAATTTTTAAATATCACTTCTACTCAATTGTGTCATAACAATTTTCAACATTGAAAATTATCATACGTTGGATTTATTATTTTTAATTTGAATACGCGATTTTGAGGATTATCAACATTTATTACAAACTTTTGAAAACAACAAATACATAGCACAATGCTCTAATACTCTTACTATAAAAATTGCTCAAAATGTTGGCAATTATGTTCCATGTATAATAGCACCCTTCTGATTACTACTTGAACTGCTCTAGTTAACTCTGCTGGGCTGATACCTATTATGGAATTATTCTTATTGATATAGTAAGTGAAATTTCCAATAATGTTATTATTTGGGTGTTCATCAGGCCAGCGGCCACAATACTTTTTGGTACATTTTTTGTAACAGTGATAAATCTGAAAATAATTGACAGATATTCAAAATTTTGGTATCATTCATTCATAGCAATCGAAAAAATAAAGTTGATTCCCTTAGCGTTCTGATGTCACTACTATCTTAGGAGAAAGTGTCCGTCTGGAAAACTTAATAGAAAAATAATAACGATAATGAATCGTCTTTTCTTGGGTGAAAATCAATGTTTGAAAGTGTTCGACCATGTTTCAGCTTTAGTGAAATGATTTTGCACCTCCACTGTATGTAATAAAAATAAATGATTTTCTGCGAGATTGAGCCACTACGTTTCGGTCCTTAGTATCATCCTCAAGCGAATACTGATATATATCATGGGTACTCGAGTATTAATGAGCAATTCGTAGAAATTAACGTGGTTGTAGAAATGTAATGTTGGGAGTTGTTACATAATATTGGTCATTGGAGCATTGAAATATCAACCAATCAGAATGTTCGTACTTTCCGAATCTCTATGGTGGGCTGAATGAACATCAAATATGGGTTGACCATTTGAGTTTTCTCTTCTGGAAGACTTTGACTACAGAACATTCAATTTTCTGATAACTTCAATATTTCGCTTCGTTGAGTGTTTTTCTTGTGTTCTTCAATTTTGATATCTAGTGACTTTCAGTTTTCCTCACATTTATGACTCATCACCCTTACAAGGAATGCGGTAATTGCAATTTTTGGACTCACTATTAACATTAGCTGGTCTCGTTTCCGTTAGGAGGCTGCGGATAATGTTATTAGGCTTTGAACAGGTTCGTTTGTATCATGACCCAATTCACCCTATTCTCTTCAAAATCACATGGTTGGCTATGATGGTGCATTTGTCTTTTCTGACTGCTAATAATACACAAAATTCAATCCGTTTCCATTCTTTATGAACGCACTGTATATCAAATGCCCATTCGTGTTCGTTCAACAAACAACAAACCATAATTTTTGCAATTTGAAATCGATCTCATGCACTGAACTTTGACCATACATGTGCATACGGACATCAAGTACAGGATATTTAACAGCCTATGATTGTAATCAAACATAGTTCCGAAATTATTATAGGAAATTATGTGGTTTCTGGTGTATGCATTATATGTGTAGTCAGAAATTACTTCAAATATGTACGTAAACCAGCTCAACGTCAGAGTCAACAGGATTGTGTAATTTTCTGGGAAAGTATCGAAGCTCATCTACGACACTGGTGTCCCGAATGAAAAGTGGTACCTGAGGTATCTCTATTGGATTTTTGGCATCATATACCTAGCTCTACCGTGCCCAGAGTAATTATGTCAGGAATGACTATCCCAATGAAGTCATCCAATTCTACTGAATGGGCCTTGGTGGCCTTGGTGGCGCGTAGGTTATGTGCTCGCTTCCTGATCCAAAGTAGGCGGGTTCAATTCACCGCTTCGTTACCGTACATGGCACCACACGTCAAAAGGTAAGGGCTACGTCTTTCTCAGCTCGCACACGTATCTCGAGGACTTCTGCGGGTTGCTCGTAAGTGTGCAGTCGAACGACGGAAATAACAATAATAATAAACGATCAAAACCCTATGAAAATGGCTGTAGGCAAAATTTGATACTTTTTTTGATGTTTTGTTTGGTCCAAGACCCTAGTCAATTTTGACAAGTTCTAAGAAGATCGTCTGATTAGGAGATCCGCTAGAGGCCGCCAAAGTTGAATAATTCGAAATGCCTTGTAGGTATTTTTCGAGGAAAATCATGATATATTTTATTGTGATGCGATTTAATGGAAAAATATCATCAAATCAAGAGTCAGTAATATTCATAAGTGTACATGGAACACTAAAACTTAATATATTGTGAAATTACAAATGGGATTCGAATGTTTAGATTTCCAATTCTTTTTTATGAATCCATTCCCTTTACTACATTTATTTCCTCATCCTATTGACTTTTAGTATTCCCTGTACACTTCTGAATATTACTGACTATTAAATTGATGATATTCTTCCATTAAATTGTATCACAAACAAATAAATCATGATTTTTTTCGGAAAAAAACCATAACAAGGCATACTGAATTATTCAACCCTGGCGCCCTCTAGCGGCTCTCCTAATCATACGATCTTCTTATAGCATGTCAAAATATCCAAAAATTATCAAATTTTGCTGAACGCTATTTTTATATGGTTTTGTGCTCTGTCCTTTATCTTTTCTACGACATTGTTCACAAGTGCGTGAAATAATCAACATTGCATAAAAACGGCAAGTGTCCATAAAGCAATAATAATTATGTACTGTTCGTACATTTATTTTATGCAGTCTTGAAATATACAGTTTTCTACGTCAAACTCCACTTGGAAGTCATTACTTGAGAATACGACAAAAATTCATATCATAAAACATTCAGATTACTGATACAATTGAAATAATTTGAGATGAAAGCACCCTTATAAAACATACATTTTTCAACCGATTCGAATTATTTTTTTTTTCATTTGATAGACATTCAAAAAATTCACTAGGACACCAAATTTCATGAATGAATCTCGAATTCCAGGGCCAACTAATCTTATTTTTCAAAGTAAAAAAACTAAAAAAATCACTAAATTACTAAATTTAAAAAAAAATGCGACTACGCCACTGGATTCGCGATATTTTCAAATGATTCATGAGTGAATAACGTTAAAATGCGTCAATCAATGAAAAAGTTATGAAGGAATGAAATTTGAAAAATATGCCGTTTAAACAACCCACCAATTCAATTTCAGAACTTCCATAAAATTTTTTAATACACCACTGCTTTAAGGAAGTCTCGAAATATCATTGACTGATTCTATTGAAGTCTGTTTACGAATAAAAATTATGAGAATAAATAAGATTTTCCTGAAATTCCATTTACATATTTTGCATATATTTTTCAAATTTTATTGTCAGGGGTAATATAATAAGTAGTATGATATTATTATAATATTAATGAATTGCAATCCCAAAGTTGAAAATACGAGTATTTTCTTGCATTGGGATTGCCCATGAATTGATATTCAAAAAAATTATAGGTTTTTAATCATACCACGAATTATATTTAGGACGAAAATATATCGATTTGAAATAAAGAAAAATCGTATAACCTGGTAATGATGCTTTACTTCTAGCCGTATTCAACGGAATACTCTTTTCCACGGCCTCATCTATGATATTGATAAATAACGATAACTAGTCAAAACACATGAATTTGGCGTTTATAATTTAAATCATTATTTTCACTTGACATATAGTAAAACAAAAACTAAGCTGGTTTATCACCGTGAAAATTAGAAATCCACTGATTGGTTGTCAAGCAAGGAAATATGTCTTATGAATTTTTTATTAATGAACAGATTTTGATGAAATTTCAACCAGTGATATTATATCAAGACTTCCTGAATTCAGTGGTGTATTAAAAGTTCTACCCTATAAGGGTACTTCCATCTTTAATGGGTCACACTGTAGAAGTAAACCAAAATGATCAGGCGATTAAATTGAACTTGTAGAACTCCATTGTGAAAATTAAGTATGCAAATCCAAACATCTCTACACTTAGTTTAAAAATCGAAAATGAAAGTGTTGTGGGCATAATGATATATACAGTAAAACAAACAATAACGTAGGTCAATGGGAAGGTAAAGGATAGAATATACGCTCGTTTCCGTGAGCAAAACCAGGTACAATCGGATACACAAATATAGGAATCATTATGTATGTGGAAGAATTTACATTGCATTGTTTTTAACCTTCTTTCTCATAAAATAAATAATATAAGCTATCGCTTCCTGTGTCTGACCATTCAAAACTTTGCCTCTAAACTTAGACGAAAACTACATGTTTAGTGTGTAATAATTTTCCGCAGACTGTACCAAGATGTTTGTTGCATAAATGTTCGCTTCATCACCAGGTAGTACAGTACGTTACACGACTACTGCGTTGACTTCTGCATTGCAGAATGTGCCACCCAAGGTCACGAACATTATCGTTATCATATTCTTCGAAATCATTTGACGTGCATTATGCAACAAACTCTGATGCAGCTAATAAACTAATTGGCCCACTTCTGCTGGCTGCGTCATCGTTGGTACCAATATTTTGACGTTCCCCGCAAACTAGTGATATCGCAGGCCTGGCTGAATGGCTGAACAAGAGAATTTACTCTACGGAATTCACTCTGCGGTTACTGGGATGCATTATCTCTATGATAGTTGCCTTGCAGTCATACGTGTCGGTATAGCTTGCACATACGTGTTTGATGTACTTGTCGGTGTGCATTAATTCACCGTGAATTTCCATTTGTCATATAAGCCCATTGATGAGTGAATTCATCTAACGAGTGGATAATATACAGCGTGGACGTATTTCATGATCCGTTCGTTGTTGAATTCTGTAACAGGCATGATAGGCATCGGACAAAAATTACTGAATGAAATTATATTGTCAATATTAATGAATTGCAATCCCAAAGCTGAAAATACAACGAGTCCGCAGGACGAGTTAACTCTTCTTAACTCTTCTTTCAAGTGGGCTTTGGAGAGTCTACAGAAGGGTTCTGAGCCGGGATATTGTTTTTTGGTCGCATTCTTTGGTAAGGCAATCTGCTTTTTTGTTGCCTTTAAACACCCTTTTTCGGCTAATTCTTATATCTGAGAGCATGAAAATCATAGACTTTCGGAATGAGCATGAAATTTTACGTATACAGTGCAAATTTCAATTCGATCTGACGACTTAGTATTTTTCATGATTTTTAGGGGTGAACCCCTTGCAACTTTTTTCGAGTAATTTTTAATTTTTTTGTTTGACTTAAAATTCACCGTGCATACTAATCGATCATTCTGAATCGATTGGCGTTCGCAGAATTCGTCTATCTCTAACCGTTCTCGAGTTGGTCAGTTCTGAAACAGTTTTCAAATGGTTTTTTTGGCGCCAAAAATATTTCCGATGAGTTTTCGACATTTCCGTTCAAAGATGCGGAATCAGCATGTCAAAATACGTTCGGGGACGAAAATTTGAAATTCGAAAAATGAAAAATAAAAAATCTCAGAAAATTGGAATTTTTACCTTAAACACTCTTTTCCGGATGAATCTTGTATCTGAGCACATGAAAATCATAGATTTTCGGAATGAGCATGAAATTTTACGTTTACAGTGCAAATTTCAAGTCGATCTGACGACTTAGTATTTTTCATGATTTGTAATTGTAATTTTTAATTTTTTTGTTTGACTTAAAATTCACCGTGCATACTAATCGATCATTCTGAATCGATTGGCGTTCGCAGAATTCGTCTCTCTCTAACCGTTCTCGAGTTGGTCAGTTCTGAAACAGTTTTCAAATGGTTTTTTTGGCGCCAAAAATATTTCTGATGAGTTTTCGACATTTCCGTTCAAAGATGCGGAATCAGCATGTTAAAATACGTTCGGGGACGAAAATTTGAAATTCAAAAAATGAAAAATAAAAAATTTCAGAAAATTGGATTTTTTACCTTAATTCCTCTGTGACCTGCCCCCCTTATAAGGGTGACCTGATTGTTTGCTGCCATTTGTCTCAGAGATGGTTGACGAATTAGTATATACTGAGAATTTGAACAAAATGAAATCAACGTACAAAAAAGTCGAGTATATCATGAAACATAATTTTTTGAATTTTTTTATTTTACATTTTTAGAATTCAATTTTTTTCGCCTCCAATGTATTTTTACGTGCTGATTCCGTATCTTCAAACGAAAATGTTGAAAACTCATCAGAAATATTTTTGGCGGCAAAAAAACATCTAAAATCTGAATTAGAGCTGACCCACTCGAGAACGGTTAGAGATAGACAATTTCTGCGAATGCCAAGTTAGTATAAACTGAGAATTAGAACAAAAAAAATCGATGGACAAAAAAGTCAAGTATGTCATGATACATAATTTAAGTTTTTTATTTTTCATTTTTCGAATTTAAAATTTTTGTCCTCCAACGTATCTTGACAAGCTGATTCCGAATTTTCAAACGAAAACATCGAAAACTAATCTGAAATATTTTTGGCGGCAAAAATACCATTTATAAACTGATTTAGAACTGATCAACTCGAGAACGGTTAAAGATAGACAATTTCTGCGAATGCCCATCAATTCTGAATGGCCGAATTAGTCTATACTGGGAATTTGAACATAAAAATTCAACGGACAAAAAAGTCGAGTATATCATGATACTTAATTTTTGGAACTTTTTCATTTTTCATTTTTCGAATTTCAAATGTTTGTCCTCGAACGTATTTTGACGTGCTGATTACGAAATTTTGAACGAAAATGTCGAAACTTCCTCAGAACTATTTTTGGCGGCAAAAAAACCGTCTATAAACTGATTTAGAGCTCACCAACTCGAGAACGGTTAGAGATAGACAATTTCTGCGAATGCCCATCGATTCTGAATGGCCGAATTAGTATATACTGGGAATTTGAACGAAAAAAATCAACAGACAAAAAAGTCGAGTATATAATGATACATAATTTTTTGAACTTTTTTATTTTTCATTTTTCGAATTCAAAATTTCTGTTCTCTAACGTATTTTATCAAGCTGGTTTCGAATCTTCAAACGAAAACGTCGAAAACTAATCCGAAATATTTTCGGCGGCAAAAAACCCTCCAATATTTATTCCTGTGTAAAATTATTATATACCTACTCAATAATGTTGCACCATACTTGTTTTTGTCCCTGTTTTTGTTAGTTTGTAAGTTTATTATTTTAGTTTCAGTAAATAAGTTAGTTAATAGCCTCGCACAGGCTCGTCCTTCTGTTGGTCTCTCGTATTCATTTGCAGCGTTTAGGTTGTTATGTAGTTTTGTGAATAAATAAACTATTATCATTAATTATTGGCTTCCTTCTTATACTCTGATTAACTCACCATTCAACAAGTCTCAAACATCAACCCCTTCCCGGTAAATCGACCGTAGAATGAATTTATGCAACTGAAGACGACCCTTTGAGACCTTATTAAATAGTTAAGCAGCGTCTTATCCAAGTTCCGATCTTAACACACCGCCTTGGCCATGTTGGGGATTTCAATAGTTTCTCACACAAATGTAAATGCAAATGGGGTCACTAACGACCCTACAGTGTACCAATGTGCCGACAGGAGCCACCGCTATACGTTATACCGCCCCATTTTCTAATTACCACTAGAAACGTTCATCGAGAAGCTGAGGGATTGGGATACATGAAGGGTTGCTTCTTCCGGACGAATTCGAACGGATTCACGAGGATATTTATGGACTGGATCGAAGGGAGGACAGTATGGAAATCCTTCGAAGTATTTTCGTACCAGGAATCCAGGAAGGTTTTTGTTTCACTCGACGAACTGTTCTGACTGATTGGGAATTCAATATATTCAAACAAATTTCCCATTACTTGTAAGGTAGCTAGAATTGTTCTACATCCGAAATCCCCCTTATTTTTCAGGTTCTATGGGCGTTGCAGGTTCGTTATTATAAATGTATCAAATTACCAGGGTATGCTGGATAATAAAAAAAAAAATTCTGTGACGGGAAAAAAGTTAGAAATCTTATCTCTGTTGACAGGTCCTAAAATATGACTTTTCATGAAATTACTTTTTTCCCCGGGAAGTTACTGTTAAAAATTATATACAGTGCGGCCTTTAATAGTCCCCCCCTGTTAACTTTTGATCGGTTCGACGTGATTGAAAACAGTTTCGAGGGTTTCACCAATACTACTTTTTCAAATGAAAAGTATGGTCATTACTCAATGGGGGCCTCGGGGGGCCCATCGACTCAATTTTTTTAAGTGGCATGGGGGTTCAAGTGGTACATTGTTGAAAAGAGAATTCAATTCTCTTTACAACTATCTGAATATTTTTTAATTTTGTCTATAATTTTTTTCCCAATTTCAGTTTTTATGCATTTCGAAATTTTTAAGTTAATGTCCCCCAGCGCTATCTGTCGAGTGATTGCAATGTTTCTTCTCTCAAAAAGTAGTATCGTAATACCCTTCATTGTTCCACATCAAATCGTTCAAATTTATCGAGGTATGAGTAGAATTCAGATCGGCATTTATATTTGATATTTTTCCAATTCAAATTGCAAAGAAATATCAACGAAATTCAAAAAAATGTAGATGGTTGTAAAGAGAATGGAATTTCTTTTTCGACGATGTGCCACTTGACCCCTATGCCATTTAAAAATTTTGAGTTGATGGACCCCCCCGCGCCCCCTATTGAGCAATGACCATATTTTTCATTTCCAAAAGTAGTATTGGTGAAACCCTCGAAACTGTTTTTTATTAATGTTTCTACGTCAAACCGTTCAGAAGTTAACAGGGGGGACTATTAAAAGCCTCACTGTATAACTAATCATATATATATGCTTCACTCAAACTTTCTGAAGAGTCCCAAACGTTCACTAGTCGACACTTATATTACCTGAATCTAGCTATCTATCATCATAAAAATAAACAATCTATAGTTGCCGTTGAACAAACTTATAACACAAGGTTATAATAATAATATTAATAAATATACTCTTTTGCCATTAATAGTTTCTTCTGGTTGCCCAAGCATGCATGCAGTAGAAAAATATTGTATAAAAAATAATATTGTATGTAAAACGAATAAAAATTCAAAAGTAACAATAATAAATTCAAACAAAAAACAACAAATATATCCAAAGTGGGAACTACAAAAAACTATTCTGACTTATCTGAGTTCTATCGTTTATGCTGAAATACCCTATTATATACGACATACCCGTAATATACAAATATTTAAGAAGAAAACTAAAGGTTGCCTACAAGTAATACTTGCGGAAAGACTGAATCAAATTATTGAAAAAAGGGTGTATTGAATAATAAAAAATAAACAAAACAGTATTTTTTTCTAGTTCCAGTATTGGGAAAATACAACACTAAAGAATTGTATAAAAATAATGAATTAATTAGAAATAATTATAATGCATTCAGCTTAAAACCCATTGAATATATTTATCGGAACTATCCTATTTTCAAAAACCTTCAATCAGGAATTTTTGGTAGTATTTGTGTCAACAATATTGATTGCACACTGCTGCGATGCTTAAGCGTGATTATTTAATATATATTATAAATTTATTATGTCTAGGTAGATGATGTTAGATGTTACAAGAGAGCTGGCGAGCTGGCGACCTTTTCAGATCTATTGTGAAGGCTCCAATTGCTTATAGCACATCATCTAGCTTCGTCCATTTCATCAGACTGAGCAGATTTGATAATGGCCTCTCGAGATAGCTTTCCGCTCTTGGTTTTTCATCTCCAAGTTGTAGAAACCGCACCCTTGTTAGTCCTTCGCACTGGCACATTACATGTATTGCGGTTTCCTCTTCTTCCTGGCAGATCCTGCAAATTGCTTCTTCCGCCAGACCTATAATATTGAAATGTCTGTTAAGCCTACAATGGCCTGTCAGCAGACCTACTACTTGTCTGACGATCCTCCTTTTGTAGCTGAGGAATTCCGTCGTGAATTTTGGCGAACGTCTTTTGATGAACTCCTTGGCCTGTCTCAATCCTGGTCAGGTTTCCCACCACTCTTGAGATTTGTTTCCTACCCACTGTTTGGTGTGGGCATTTGTGGTGGATTTTGCTACGCCGCAGAAGGGTTCCGGCCCAATGAGCGCTGCCGAAGAGCCTTCTCTGGCTAGTGTGTCGGCCCGCTCATTGCCCAGGTGTCCCTCGTGGCCTGACACCCAAGCTAGGGTCACATTGTTACGACTACCCAGCTCGGTCAGATCACATAAAGGTCCCAGACCAGTCTTGATTTGACTTGGTGGGAACCGATTGCTTGAGCGCAGCTTGACTGTCGGAGTAGATGGCCACTATTTTGTTCCTTATCTCTCGTCTCAGTATTTCTCCGACACAGTGTTGTATAGCCGTTACCTCTGCCCGAAACACTGTGGGGTATTTTCCAAAGCTGGATGTTAATCCTTGGCTTTGCCCCGTAAGCTCCAGCGCCGACTCCGTTATCTGTCTTTGACCCGTCTGTATACCAGATCGATTTTGCATTCACGGGTAGCCCATTCTCCCAGTCCTTTCTGTCTGGTATCAGTATTTTGAATTTCTTTTTGAAGCTGTATTTGGGAACCAACGCGTCCGTTGGCATTTCCATTACCGGGTCTGCCCTCAGTTCCTCATGTAGCTTCCGGTAGTCAGCTTCGTGCTTCTGGCTTATTGGAGCTTGACCCTGCATTACTCTGTGTGTCACGGACCTTGCTTCTCCTTGGACGTATATGTGTAGTGGTGGCAGGTCCAGTATGACTTCCATAGCAGCCGTAGGAGTTGTTCTCATGGCTCCTGTCACCCTCTGGATGCCATTTAATAGCCTAATGATCCCCGTCTGCTGAGCTTTTGTCCACCACCGACCCGTAGATTATCATAGGTCTCACGACCATCGTGTATAACCATAGGGTCATTTTGGGGTTGAGCCCCCAGTTTTTTCCGAACATTTTGCCACACATTTCGAGTGCAATGGTGGCTTTATGCGCGATTTTTTGGACGTGAGAGTTCCACGTTAGTCTTTGGTCGAAAGTTACTCCAAGGTACTTGGCCTCTTTAACAAACGGGATCTCTACATCATTCAGCATTGGTGGTTTCAGGCCTACCAGTGTTCTTTTATTTGTGAATATTGCCACTGTGGTTTTTTGTGCATTGATGGAGAGTTGCTCTTCTCTGCACCTGTCAACGATGTTTAGAGCGCTTTGCATGCGCTCCATTATGCCTAGGTTAAGATTTTCTTCTTCTTTAACTTCACAATTTCACATTCTTTCATTCTATATTTTTACATTTTTCATTTTCACATATTTATATTTTCATATTTTCAAATGTTCTCATTTTTATAGCTTCAGATTTTAACATTTTCACAGTCGTAACTACATATTTACAACTTTACAATTGTGGATTCTCTAACTATTGCTTCATTAACTGTTAGACACTTTGCATCCTTTCAGGTAATTGATAAGTCAACTTGCTCATGCACAAGGTTTATTTGCTGAAACTGTATTGAACTAGTAGTTTTTACATTGTTATTATTAAAAAAAAATATATGATTTCTAGCATGTATAGTCGATATCGTAGCATCTCAATGGACGATGATGATGACATATGGTTACTCTTTTGGTCACCTTTTATATCAGACCATTTTATATCAGGTAGGATCAGCCCTGGAGCTATTCTCAGTCAAAAAACATGGAGCTCATGAAGTATCTGCATCTTATCAACTGCATCTTAATCATGCAAATCATATTCTTTTAAATGAAGGATAATCGTAAGGAATGTACCAGATGCTTTTGGCAGACACTGTTTATGAGTCTACAGAACAAATGTCAAACTGGGTAAGGTTTCTCTTCTATCATATAAAATCCACGAAGAGTGGATTTAACAGGGCTGAAACAAACTCAGCTGATCGCTAATTTCCTTCCAATTCCGTGAAATTCCATTACATCGGACCAATAATTCCACATCGATGTTTCAATATGCAGGTGCATGTTTGCTCTAATAATCATACTAGCAGCAGTACAAAAGCGATGAACTCCCGAAATTACTGCAGTTATTCCTGCCATCTCTCATTCAAACACACCCGACGAGTCCGCTCAAATATGAATTATTGTAGGTTATTTGATAAGAGATATATACAACTGCAGTGGAGTTGTACTCCTGCACCATTACCGGTTTATGAGGGGACTTGAAAGTCTGGTTCGAAAATAAGGTTATAATTTGTTTGCGGACGACTTTTGTTGAAGATTCCATTACGAAAAATTACATGAAATAATGATAACTCATTGCTTGGGCTCTGCAATGAATAGTGCAGAAATTACAGTAGAAGAAAGAAGTATAATTTTTTTTATACAATTTGAATAAAAGAAACAACATCGTTAATAAAAAAAACAGTGATAAGTGTAGTAGGATACTCGGGGTTTATCCTAAATAACACACATAGAGCGCAATCAACACTTCTTTTCAACTTCTATGACACCACTTGTCTCTACTCGAAATTTGTGATTGTTGAGAAAGCACAGTCTATTACTCGTTAAGCATGAGAATTCGCGATGCTCGTGGATCCTCACGTTCGCATCTGGCTCGCGCTCATAAATTTCCACTTGCATCTAATTTTCATTTCAACCTTGTCACAAAATTTACTGTTCTCAACGCTATGTCCAGAAAAACTAATATACCCAATAATATCACGGATAATGATGATTGACAAATAATCTTTCCTCTTGGTGATAGAAAAACGTGACGAGGTGCTAAAATAGTGTTTTAGCGTTGGAATGAGTTTCCAGTATATTTATTGGCTTCTGAGTAAATACATTTTCTTGGATACAAATTGATTATCACAAATGATAATGAATTTATTTGTTGGTAAGAGGACATGAATACGCCGAAGGAACATTAAAATATATCTTTGAGCTCGTTCTTCAATGATCCGCCTCTCATTTAAAACTGATATAACCATTTTCAGGCCACTTTTAATTATTAGCAATTGTAGAGTAACACATCAATTCACAATCGATATGGAATTATTCATCCATTCATTTATTTATTTTCAATCAAACGTGCTTGGAGAGCAAACATATCGAATATTGAAAGTATTTGGTTTGTTTTGTATATATAAATTAATGAGGAGTTTTAAATGATTAATACGAAATGCCACTCGTGAACATTGAAAACGTATACGCAAACACCAGGACCATGGTAACTTTACTCAACGTAATATTCCACCTAACTCAACATGTTCGAAAAATATCTCCACAATCGTTATTAAATTGTATTCTAAACGAAAAAAATCCTTATAAAAATGGCATTCCTAGGAGATTACGTTTATAACATTCACCTTGTGATTTCTGCAGACAGGGTAGCACTGCCAAATGTCCCATAAAAAATATACTTTCAAATATATTGTGCTCATTAATATCATCAGATATTAACTAACATCCTGACCAATAATATACTCATACAAAATGATGAGACAATAATTATTACTCCTCGGAAAATGTATAATCCAGTATGATTGGTTTTTGAGACGAGGATCGATTGTAGTACCACCAAACTTGATATGCTAGTAGTTGGAACCATAATAAATACGAAAAAAAATTGTTTACCAAAATTCCTCGAGTGAAACTTTTTTTTTTGTTTAAAAGTAAATAAACTGATTTTTGCTGTGATTTTGGAAAATATATAATTTAGCTGAAAAATAACTTAACAAGGTTCAAGACAACATTTACTAAAGAAATTGCCGGGATTATGGGTAAGTTGAAAACTGAGTCAGGAGTAAAACCCAGTTTTTTCTTTGGCCTGTATGAGTGAGACATGTCTCACTAGCCTTAAATCGTTGCATATGGTCCAAAAAGGGTACTGATTCCTGCTTCAGTATAATTATTTCATATAAACTAAAATATCCCTGACTTTCAGATCCTCCGTATATGTTTCTTGTGGAGAAGTGAATTATATTTCGCCCCCTTGAAATTGTTTCTTAATAAATCTTATACTTTCCGAAACAACAGCAAAAAAATTATAATTTTTTTTGGGTTCCACCCCTGATTTTTTGGTAAACAATTTTTTTTCCAACAAAACATGATTTCAAGAAGTCATGTGCCGAGTTTCAAAGTGCTACGATTCATTCTCCTACCCTATACTGATGAGGGCAAGAACCCAGAAATCGATCTATAGGTGGTCCAAATGTTTCAATGAACATTTCCATGTAACTAGCAATTGCGGAGACATCCTTGTAGGACTCTGCACGGAAATTCATTAGATGTAATTCAACGTTCGTCGTGGTATTAGCCAGGAAAGTAATGGTTTTCTGATGGATTTCCGACCCAATTATTCCTATTGTATAGGATTATGGCAATAAGCGTGGTCCTGGTATTGCAGGACATCTTGTTTCTCTCTACAGACTTATATGCCAAATATACTAAATGAAAATGTTACCAACTCCACACCACATAGTAGTATTATAAACAGAAACATAAATTAGTTGAATACACAAAATCAAACAGCTTAAAAAACAATAGTGAGGCAGATTTAACAAAAATTCAAAAACTTGCCTAGGTGTCTAACAGGTAATGTGTACAGAGCAGCAGAAGCCGATAAGTGCGAGAGCACTTGTTGCAGCATTCGAAAAATTAAATACTTGAAAATACTAGTAATATGACAAACAAATAAAAAACAGTTAGAGTACCTATACATTACAAGCGTTAGTAGTATAAAATCAACGATAAAGTATAAAATCATAAAACTAAAAATATTGAAATGAAAAATATAACAATAATAAAAATTTGCATTCATCCAACTTGTATATTTCAATATTCAGGTGCGCATTTGCCCTAACAATCATAACTAGTAGCAGTGCAAAAGCCATAAACTTCGAAGTTACTGCATGCCATATAATATGACCGAACACACCCGACAAACCCGTTCAAATATAAATTATTTCAGGTTGTTTGATAAAAGATAAATAAAACTGCAGTGAAGCCGGGATTCCTGTGGAATTACCAATGTTTGCGGCGACTCTAAACTCGGCAAACGTTGCCTCAAAAATATGGTCATAATTTGTTTGCGCCCGACTTCTGTCAGAGCCGCGATGACGAAAAACGACACGATTTTTATTATTACAGTGCGCGTCGGTGTCGGTATTATTCACGGCGAAGCCCCATTCGTTATCATTAGGTCGGAGAAAGGGCCGGTGGTGTCCTAGGGGAATGATGTTTCGAGAATTATGCATTAGTGCTGTCCACGAGGAGCTGTTGTTTGAGTGCAAGCCTTGTTTGTTGAAGAAACAGCTATCAAGTTCAACAGGCTGAAACACAGTACATGTTGTTTTCAGAATATACAGTCAGTTCCTCACAGATATATACTCAAAGGAATGTTCCGTCAACGATATCGTTAATTTTGTTGAAGGGAACAAACTTTATGTTATTTCTCATAGAATGTTATCGTCAAAAGAGCTCAATAAAAACATTTTTGCAGTACAAGATCAACATAAGTAAACTTGATCTATATATAGGTGGATCACGATCAATTATTCTGTCATCCTCATATCACTGCTCCTCATCGAAATTCTTCTTATGCATGCGGATCTCTATTGCTTCTCGTGAAAGTTGACTATGATGCCCTTGATTGGTGGTAGGAAGTTTCACGTCTTCAAAAAGAATAATTTGATCCAGTTCACCTATCGCATAGTCCGCCACTGCCTATTTGTTTGTTTGACTTTGTGTACAGTGTACAGTTTCAGTCTTGTTTCCACAGATATTTTCGTGGTTCCGGTATATATTCTTTTCCAAGTGAACAGCAGCTGTTATTGGCTCGCTTTTGCATTTTGCTGAACTTTGTCGGAAGTATGAATTTGTCTTCACACTGACAGAACGTTCTCGAAAAATATATGAGACAAAAAATCCACAAAAATTGGTGCATCTTCAAGTGAGATAGAAAGGATGAAGTATAGCCCAAATCAACAAGGCCATGGCACCAGAGACAAGTCAAAATAGGCAGGGGACTCAAACGATTGCACATGCATACCTACTTTAGAGTCACATACAGTATCGAAAAACTCTTGATAACATGAAAAATGAAAATGGTCTTCAAGCCAATCAAGAAAATAAAACAAATCTTAGAATATCCAAAGATAAAAATACTCTCTATTAGATGCGGGAGTATATCGCATACCGTGCACATGCCGAAAAGTATATATCGAAACCACAAAGAAAAATCTGTGGAACTAAATTGAAGGATCATCGGAGAAACTGTAGGAGATTAGGTCGAACAGACGAATCGGCACGAGCTCAGGGAAACGGATCACAGAACGCTAAGGAAAGGATAGTGAAGAACCACTCAATGACAGCGCCTGAAGCGGATAGAAATGTTATATGGAACGCAATTGTTATGAAAAATACGGGCGCAAACCAAGATACTGTTACTGATTTCCAAAAATACCTGAGGAACCATAAGTACTACAACTTGCGAAATAGAAAAATTTGAACGACAACGATACCCCAGAGATAATAAGGTGAAGGCAGTAGCTCCAGCCAAGATAGTGTTACTAATTCGAAAAACTACATGAGCAGTATCAGTAATACAACTACGGAATAGGAAATATTGAGCCTAAACGATACACCAGAGATGATGAAGTGAAGGCAGTAGGGCCGTTCAAGATACTGTTACTGCTTTTATTTGCAAAACTACCTGAGGCAATCAGTACCTATCGTACCTTATATGTTTCAGCATCTAGAATTTCTACGCAACACAATCCAGTCAGAAAAAAGGGGACCATCATTTCTGACAACAGGGCTTTCAGCCAGTTTTGGGGGGCACTACTAACAGATATAAGGGAGCTTCATTTTAAACTGCTGATCGCCAATAAACTGGATGGGGATACGCTCTCGGAGCGGTGGTGTTGAAACAAAAGTGGGGAGTGTTTCTGCATGTTAGAATGCTAGAGAGTGGCTCCTTCTGAGCCTTAACTTTAGGGTGTGAGTGGTGAGAAGGACAGCTTGAGTCATTGGTGAAGCCCCCATTCGTTATCATAAGGTCGGAGAAACGGCCCGTGGCGTCCTGGGAAATTTTTTTGAGAATTAAGCATAAGTGTTGTCCACGAGGAGCTATTGTTTGAGTGCAAAGCTTATTTGATGAAGAAACAGTTATCAAGTTCAACAGGCTGAAACAACGTACATGTTGTCTGCAGAATGTACAGGCAGTTTCTCTCAGATAGGTCCTAATTCTGTCGTTTTCTCAAGTTTTTATATTTCTCATTGGTTCCTCGAATTTATGGATACATCTGCTTCATACTTCATTCATCTATTTTATCGAATAATGTTTTTATTCATTTGCATTTGGTGTATATAGGGTAGATTGGGTACGATTGTGACACTTGTCCTCTGTCTAGGAATCGTGTGCTCTGAGCAGACGCAATGAATCAAGAACGACTGCCTTCTGTATTCTCTCTGTTACTACTCTTGCTGTCATATGACATGCCGGTTTAGTTTTTGGGTACTAGAGTAGCTAATACATCACACCGCCAAGGGACCCACCAATTTTACAGAATGTGCTGGGTATATCTCCATCGATATTCATTGCACCAGGAGACGAAAATTTTATGGCAAATGTCTCATTTTGATGGTCGAGGAGAATTATATCAGGCTTATTGGCTATAAAGACTCCTAGGTGTCCATGGGTGGTAAGCTGATGGCAGTAGGCAATGGAAGCTCATCTCTCCTTTGGAAAATACTTCTATTCAGTTATCTGGTTTTCGACGAAGATTTCAGTAGGGTCAGACCATGTGCTTGAAGAGAACCTCATCTTCCATTCTCCACAGAGAAAAGTTATCTGTGCTGGTTTCCACCTCAAACCGTATTCCATTGGACTATTTGTTGTTCTACTTTTTGGGAAGGTTGTCAGGCTCCACTGTATATACCAGAGTGAAAGATCACGAAAGGGCGTCAGGAAATACATATTCCTTGCCCTTACGATGCACGAACTCAAACTCATATTCTTGGAACCAAACAACACACCTGGCTATTCTTCCAAGAGAGCCCAGTACGTTTCAAACCTACTTTGGCTGAGGTGATCGATGATTACCTTGAATCTCAAACCTTCGATATACGTGCAGAACTCCTCAATGACGTACAGAAGAACTGATCGGAATATTTGTACGTCATTGAGAAGTTCGGCCCGGAAAAAGAGTGTTTATCCTTTTTTTCGTGGTGGTGCACTTTATTTCTTTAGATACTGACTCAGTTGACAAACAACATTTTCATCTCATTGTTACTTGAGAAAGGAGCCCAGCGACGCCAAAATCAGAGGCGTCCATCTGCATGACAACGGGAAGTTCGAAATTTCAACTAGTCAAAATACGCGCTTTCAGAAGCTGGTTCTATTTAAATCCCTTATTTCCGTAGCAGGTTACGGGAAGGGAGGAAAAAAAGGAATTTGAAGTACTTCAAGAAATTAAGATTTTCGGTAACTTCCATAACTTGTTGAGTAATTTTGCAGGAAGTTTGAGGTGTATGACTTTGAGTATTTTGAAATACGAATTGTATTGATGTGATTTTCCTTTGAGTGAATTTGAGACAATGATGAGATAAACGTCAACATTTTACATCGCACTTTGATTGTATGTAACAATATGAATTGGGAGAAACAAGATGTCCTGCACTACCAGGACGACGCTTATTGCCATAATCCTATACAATAGGAATAATTGGGTCGAAAACAACTACTTTCCTGGCTAATACCACGACGAACGTTGAATTACATCTAATGAATTTCCGTGCAGAGTCCTACAAGGATGTCTCCGCAATTGCTAGTTGCATGGAAATGTTCATTGAAACATTTGGACCACCTATAGATCGATTTCTGGGTTCTTTCCCTCATCAGTATAGGGTAGGTCTCTGCAGACAATAACTAATGTCTGCAACAAACGATTCAACATAATGTTCATGTAAAGGCAGAAGGTATTAGCCAGGAAAGTAGTAGTTTTCTGATGGATTTTCGTCCCAATCATTCCTATTGTATAGGATTATGGCAATAAGCGTCGTCCTGGTAGTGCAGGACATCTTGTTTCTCTCTTGACAAGCTTATTGTTGCAGATTTCTTTAATTAATATGAATTGGTCACTATCGAAATTAAAATATTTTAATATATCTGCTTGGTGAGGTTACTGTATGTATAACTAATATCATTATACAGGTAACTCTTCTCTATTGCACGTTCCGATCGTTGTATTCATTTTATCAGAGTCATTATGTTAACTAATCAATCTGTGATTTATATCATTAATGGTATGTGTTAGTGAGAAAGCACCTAATAGCACTCCACAGTAAGTCTTTACCTTCTAGATAAGTATTTTAGTTATTATAAAAATATTTGACCATTATTATTATTATATTCCAATAATTGTGCATCGCTTTGGAATGGAATCAAGAACACCACAATCAGACAATCGCACTCGGTGCATTTGCACCTCCGTTTATAATCCGAAGAATGCTCATAGCGTGCGGCAAATTGGAGATCGAAAATAATTACAACAGAAGCTGCAAATTTCCGAATCGCACGTCGTTTTCGCAAATGAAATATAACAGCTCGATTGTTCAGCTTGATTATTCTGGTTCCGACAGCCACAGCCCGGAGGTTATTCAAAGAAGTAAGAATTTAACACAACAATGCATTATCGAGCAGCAGCAATCTATTCAATTCAGTCGTTCATTGTTTTGGGAAGGATGTTGTTTTTGCTTGTTCAAAGCGAGTTTTATTCCAAAGGCACTCGACGGCAGAAAATATGCACAACAATGTTTTGCCGAATAGTAGGGTACGTTCAAATCTATCGATTAGTATTCTATCTAACGAAATAGTGAAATTATACCAGGAAGAGGAAGAGGAGAAAAATCACATAAGAAAGTCGAAATTGATCATTTCCTTATATAGGTATATGGGGGGGCAGAAGGGTATGAGTCCAAACTTGGTCCAAATAAGTTAACTGCGCCCATTGACAAACAAAGTTGTTTACTCTCATATGGCCACAATGGTATAGCTTCATTTACACGGTAACATGAGAAATAATTTGGTATAAGTCCCAACTTGCAATTTCAGACAGGTCTACATGGTATAAGTGTACTTATATCGTTTGAGTCGGTCGAGTTTCCTGAAATCTATCATATTGATCACGTACATATGATTGAAAACAGAAGGTTTCGTCTGCCGTATTATATTTTCGACCTTTTTGTCTGTTGTCAATTCGGCCATTCTAAATCGATTGGCATTCGCAGAATTTGTCTATCTCTAATCGTTCTCGGGTTGGTCAGCTCTAAATCAGTTTTGAGATGTTTTTTTTGCCGCTAAAAATATTTCTGTGTTTTTGTTGAAAATTTCAGAATCAGCACATCAAAATACGTTCGAGGACAAAAATTTGAAAATTCGAAAAATAAAAAGTTAAAAATCTCAGAAAATTGGATTTTCTACCATAAACACCGTTTTCCGGCAAAATCTTATATCTGAGCATATGAAAATCATAAATTTTCGGAACAAGCATGAAATTTCGCATATAAAGTGCAAATTTCAAGTCGATGTGACGACGTAGTATTTTTCATGATTTTTAGGGGTCAACCCCTTGCAACTTTTTTCGGGTAATTTTATTTTTTTCGGTTGACTCGAAATTCACAATACATACTAATTCGACCATTCTGAATCGATTGTTGTTCGCAGAATTTGTCTATATCTCACCGTTCTCGAGTTGGTCAGCTCTAAATTAGTTTTGAGATGGTTTTTTTGCCGCCAAAAATATTTCTGTTGAGTTTTCGACATTTCTGTTGAAAATTTCAGAATCAGCACGTCAAAATACGTTCGGGGACAAAAATTTGAAAATTCGAAAAATAAAAAAATCAAAAATCTCAGAAAATTGGATTTTCAACCATAAACACCGTTTTCCGGCAAAATCGTGTATCCGAGCACATGAAAATCATAAATTTTCGGAACAAGCATGAAATTTCGCATATAAAGTGCAAATTTCAAGTCGATGTGACGACGTAGTATTTTTCATGATTTTTAGGGGTCAACCCCTTGCAACTTTTTTCGGGTAATTTTATTTTTTTCGGTTGACTCGAAATTCACAATACATACTAATTCGACCATTCTGAATCGATTGTTGTTCGCAGAATTTGTCTATATCTCACCGTTCTCGAGTTGGTCAGCTCTAAATTAGTTTTGAGATGGTTTTTTTGCCGCCAAAAATATTTCTGTTGAGTTTTCGACATTTCTGTTGAAAATTTCAGAATCAGCACGTCAAAATACGTTCGGGGACAAAAATTTGAAAATTCGAAAAATAAAAAAATCAAAAATCTCAGAAAATTGGATTTTCAACCATAAACACCGTTTTCCGGCAAAATCGTGTATCCGAGCACATGAAAATCATAAATTTTCGGAACAAGCATGAAATTTCGCATATAAAGTGCAAATTTCAAGTCGATGTGACGACTTAGTATATTTCATGATTTTTAGGGGTCAACCCCTTGCAACTTTTTTCGAGTAATTTTTTTTTTTTTCGGTCGACTCGAAATTCACAATACATACCAATTCGACCATTCTGAATGATTATCGTTCGCAGAATTTGTCTATCTGCAACTGTTTTCGGGTAATTTTTTTTTTTTTCGGTTGCTCCAAATTCACAATACATACTAATTTGACCTTTCTGAATCGATTATCGTTCGCAGAATTTGTCTATCTCTCACCGTTCCCGAGTTGGTCAGCTCTAAATTAGTTTTGAGATGGTTTTTTTGCCGCCAAAAATATTTCTGTTGAGTTTTCGACATTTCTGTTGAAAATTTCAGAATCAGCACGTCAAAATACGTTCGGCGACAAAAATTTGAAAATTCGAAAAATAAAAAATCAAAAATCTCAAAAAATTGGATTTTCTACCATACACACCGTTTTCCGGCAAAATTTTATATCTGAGCACATGAAAACCATACATTTTCGGAACAAGCATGAAATTTCGCATTTAAAGTGCAAATTTCAAGTCGATGTGACGACTTAGTATTTTTCATGATTTTTAGGGGTCAACCCCTTGCAACTTTTTTCGGGTAATTTTATTTTTTTCGGTTGACTCGAAATTCACAATACATACTAATTCGACCATTCTGAATCGATTATCGTTCGCAGAATTTGTCTATCTCTCACCGTTCTCGAGTTGGTCAGCTCTAAATCAGTTTTGAGATGGTTTTTTTGCCGCCAAAAATATTATTGTTGAGTTTTCGACATCTTTGTTGAAAATTTCAGAATCAGCACATCAAAATACGTTACAGGACAAAAATTTGAAAATTCGAAAAATAAAAAATCAAAAATCTCAGAAAATTGGATTTTATACCATAAACACCGTTTTCCGGCAAAATCTTATATCTGAGCATATGAAAATCATAAATTTTCGGAACAAGCATGAAAATTCGCATATAAAGCGCAAATTTCAAGTCGATGTGACGACTTAGTATATTTCATGATTTTTAGGGGTCAACCCCTTGCAACTTTTTTCGGGTAATTTTTTTTTTTTTTCGGTCGACTCGAAATTCACAATACATACCAATTCGACCATTCTGAATGATTATCGTTCGCAGAATTTGTCTATCTGCAACTTTTTTCCGGTAATTTTTTTTTTTTTCGGTTGACTCGAAATTCACAATACATACTAATTTGACCTTTCTGAATCGATTATCGTTCGCAGAATTTGTCTATCTCTCACCGTTCCCGAGTTGGTCAGCTCTAAATTAGTTTTGAGATGGTTTATTTGCCGCCAAAAATATTTCTGTTGAGTTTTCGACATTTCTGTTGAAAATTTCAGAATCAGCACGTCAAAATACAATCGGCGACAAAAATTTGAAAATTCGAAAAATAAAAAATCAAAAATCTCAAAAAATTGGATTTTCTACCATACACACCGTTTTCCGGCAAAATTTTATATCTGAGCACATGAAAACCATACATTTTCGGAACAAGCATGAAATTTCGCATTTAAAGTGCAAATTTCAAGTCGATGTGACGACTTAGTATTTTTCATGATTTTTAGGGGTCAACCAACCCCTTGCAACTTTTTTCGGGTAATTTTATTTTTTTCGGTTGACTCGAAATTCACAATACATACTAATTCGACCATTCTGAATCGATTATCGTTCGCAGAATTTGTCTATCTCTCACCGTTCTCGAGTTGGTCAGCTCTAAATCAGTTTTGAGATGGTTTTTTTGCCGCCAAAAATATTATTGTTGAGTTTTCGACATCTTTGTTGAAAATTTCAGAATCAGCACATCAAAATACGTTCCAGGACAAAAATTTGAAAATTCGAAAAATAAAAAATCAAAAATCTCAGAAAATTGGATTTTATACCATAAACACCGTTTTCCGGCAAAATCTTATATCTAAGCATATGAAAATCATAAATTTTCGGAACAAGCATGAAAATTCGCATATAAAGCGCAAATTTCAAGTCGATGTGACGACTTAGTATTTTTCATGATTTTTAGGGGTCAACCCCTTGCAACTTTTTTCGGGTAATTTTTTTTATTCGGTTGAGTCGAAATTCACAATACATACTAATTCGACCATTCTGAATCGATTATCGTTCGCAGAATTTGTCTATCTCTCACCGTTCTCGAGTTGGTCAGCTCTAAATCAGTTTTGAGATGGTTTTTTTGCCGCCAAAAATATTATTGTTGAGTTTTCGACATCTTTGTTGAAAATTTCAGAATCAGCACATCAAAATACGTTCCAGGACAAAAATTTGAAAATTCGACAAATAAAAAATAAAAAATCTCAGAAAATTTGATTTTATACCATAAACACCGTTTTCCGGCAAAATCTTATATCTGAGCATATGAAAATCATAAATTTTCGGAACAAGCATGAAAATTCGCATATAAAGCGCAAATTTCAAGTCGATGTGACGACTTAGTATATTTCATGATTTTTAGGGGTCAACCAACCCCTTGCAACTTTTTTCGGGTAATTTTTTTTATTCGGTTGAGTCGAAATTCACAATACATACTAATTCGACCATTCTAAATCGATTGGCGTTGGCAGAATTTGTCTATATCTCACCGTTCTCGAGTTGGTCAGCTCTAAATTAGTTTTGAGAGGGTTTTTTTGCCGCCAAAAATATTTCTGTTGAGTTTTCGACATTTTTGTTGAAAAATTCAGAATCAGCACGTCAAAATACGTTCGGGGACTAAAATTTGAAAATTCGACAGATAAAAAATAAAAAATCTCAGAAAAGGACACCGCACGGTTCTTATGGAAAATGGGTCCCAGTCGAATTGGCTGAAAATTTAGTATAATGTAGTTTATGGTGTCCTGATCAAATGTCTCCATGGGCACAACGAGGTCTAATGGACAGTTTTTGAGATACAGGGTGTCAAACATGCAGAGAGAGAGTTGTTACTTACCCTTAGAAAATCAATAATGTGGGACATATTTTGTTAAAAGTTATGGAGAATAATTGCAATCTTAATATTGTCGACTCTAGATGTAATGAAAAGTTCTGAGACTCCGTATGCAGGGTAATTTTTAATTATATAATTTTAATGTAATTCTTTGAACAAAATCATTCAAATGAAAAAGCTGGTTGACTTGCAGAATGAGTGAATATCATTTGATTTTGATATTGGGTGATCTGATGTTACTATTATACAGAGCAAAACTTTATTATTGGGCTGTATATCTTTCAATTTTTTTTAGGGACGTCTAAACAAATTAAACATAAATTAGAAAACTAAATGTAATATGATAAATATTTGGTGGCTTTTGTCTATTTCTTGCATCTTGTATGGATTCTGGTCAAAGGCATGATGATGCAGCTATCAAACGGGCACTACTGCAATAAAAATCTTTTTCGACAACCGCATAACAAAGTAGCCTTCGGCGCGTTCGATTCTCAACGCAAAGTTAATGTTTTCGAAGAATGCTAATAATTGACAGCTTTTCCGCTCTAAAGCGACAAAATTGAGAAAACGCTCATTTATTCAAATGTTTCCGATTTGCCGGCGTGTAGGTATATTATGAATAACGCCGTCGATCGGTGTTCAATTTTTTTTTATGTGTTACCGATACCGACTTTGGTTATATCTATTAAAAATTGTTAACATGGTACATTCAGTTTTAATCTAGTAAATAATAAAAAAATTAATATCATTAGGTAATAATATATGATCGTTAAAGTATCGAGTATTTTCTGTATTTGAGATCTCCGTTTGTCGAAAAACTATTGTGTGTATTTCGAGCACAAAGTATAGTTGCCGCTCTTCAAAGCGGCAATCCATCACTTTGTGCTCTAAATACCCAAATAGCTGTTTTTACCAGTTCATACCATGTCTGTTAAGACATTGTAATTACCAGTATGAAGGTATTCTCTTAGTTGATGGCTTGCATACTACAAAAAGCGTATATTAGCGTTATGTGGAAGGTACTTACCAATATTTCCAAGCACCAGATTAAAGAGTGGAGTAATAACGATCTATGGCATTTTCTTGTTCATTAAGCATTTATTGGGCATATGCACCATCTTTACAGCATTTACTCTTGTACCAATGCTCGTCACAATTCTCTTTTCCCAAACCTTTCAGTTGATTTAACAGTTTCAATCCTGGCATCTATTCTTATTCTAATTTTAAACTTCAAGCCTTTGTTTTTGATAATTGCCAAAATTCCAAATCAGCAAGTGTACAGGGTTTGTAGTATAATAAATAAATTAAACTGAATACAACTGAAAAAAAATATTTGAGTGAACCCAAGATCACCCAATGAAGAATTTAAACAACAATATTTACTTATTTTGCAGGTCTACGAGCTTTTGCGTTTGACTGATTTTGTTCAGAGAATTACATGAAAATTATGTTATTATTAATAACCCTGTATACGTTTCATTACAATTCGAGTCGACAATATTAAGATTGCAATTATTCTCCCTAACTTTTTGTAACAAAATAATCGCCACATTATAGATTTTCTAAAGGTAAGTAATAACCTCGGTAATAATCCTCTCTCTGCATGTTTGACACCGTGTATCTCAAAAACTGTCCATTAGATCTTGTTGTGCCTGTGGAGACATTTGATCAGGACACCATAAACTACATTATACTGAATTTTCAGCCAATTCGACTGGGATCCATTTTCCATAAGAACCGTGCGGGATCCTTTCATTTTATACCATAAACACCGTTTTCCGGCAAAATCTTATATCTGAGCATATGAAAATCATAAATTTTCGGAACAAGCATGAAAATTCGCATATAAAGCGCAAATTTCAAGTCGATGTGACGACTTAGTATTTTTCATGATTTTTAGGGGTCAACCCCTTGCAACTTTTTTCGGGTAATTTTTTTTATTCGGTTGAGTCGAAATTCACAATACATACTAATTCGACCATTCTGAATCGATTGTTGTTCGCAGAATTTGTCTATATCTCACCGTTCTCGAGTTGGTCAGCTCTAAATTAGTTTTGAGATGGTTTTTTTGCCGCCAAAAATATTTCTGTTATTGGAATAATCAAATGATCCAGTTTCAACCATATTTCATGAGATGTGATACAACATTTTATTTGTTTCAGTTCCGAGGGACTGATGGATAGTATAAGGTCGGATCGAGCTTTTCTGTCATTTACTTCCCATTTTTTCGCTGCTTCCATGGTATCTGATGGCTTAGGAATTGTACCATCGACGTATCCCCATAAATCGTTTTTAACTAAAACTGCTTCCACTTGTAACTTCCAAGTGTCGAAATTTTCTTTATGTAACGCTTCTATCCGCATTTGGTTTCCACTCATTTTCAATGTGTGTTTTAGACATGGGCCCAGTGACTAATTTTTTGGGAATAGAATTCTGTCAAAGTCAAGATAAGTCAAAAATTACAATGTGCCAGAAAAACTTCGTGCGAAACGTTCTGAAACGATTTGGAATGCAAGAATGCAAACCTATAGTAACACCTCTTGATGCGAATTCGAAATTAACGTTACCGAACGAGAAATGTGATGAAGAAATGAAAAAGTATCCGTATCAATCTCTAATCGGAACTTTAATGTACCTGGCAGTGTCTACAAGACCTGACATAGCTTATACTGTCAGTATGCTGAGTCAATTCAATACAAATTTCAATGCTGAACACTGGAAAGCGTCCAAGAGAGTGTTGAGATATTTAAAAGGTACGATTGACTATGGACTGACTTACAAAAAGAATGGTGAAAGGCTAGTTGGTTTTGCTGATGCTGACTGGGGAGCATGTATCCAAGACAGACGTTCCTATACTGGATATGTATTCAATTATGGGGGAGCAGCAATCAGTTGGGAGTCACGTAAGCAGAAAACAGTTGCCCTGTCGAGCACCGAAGCGGAGTACATGGCTCTCACGGAAGCTGCGAAAGAAGCCCTGTACTTACAAAATTTCTTCAAAGAACTTGATTTTCCCGAAGAAAGAATTGAAATTATGAATGATAATCAAGGTGCACAACGTTTGGTTCAGAATACAGCATATCATTCAAGAACTAAACATATAGATATACGGCATCATTTCATAAGGGAAATCTATGACAGTGATGTGATTGACATCAAGTATCTGCCTACCTCCGAGATGGTGGCCGATATTCTCACAAAATCGTTACATGGTCCTAAGACAGAGTTATTTAGAAGTAGGATGGGTGTATTGAAGAGAAGCTGAATATTTGAGGGGGAGTATTGGAATAATCAAATGATCCAGTTTCTACATACCTACCGCACCTATTGCTATGGATGTTATGGATGTTGTTTTTATGATAAATAAATATAGATGGGTCATCACTTGTTAATTTTTTAATATATATGTCATTTACTGAATAAAGTTTTTCCATCAAATTACAACAGTTTTCGACATTTCTGTTGAAAATTTCAGAATCAGCACGTCAAAATACGTTCGGGGACAAAAATTTGAAAATTCGAAAAATAAAAAAATCAAAAATCTCAGAAAATTGGTTTTTCTACCATAAACACCTTTTTCCGGCAAAATCTTGTATCTGAGCACATGAAAATCATAAATTTTCGGAACAAGCATGAAATTTCGCATATAAATTGCAAATTTCAAGTCGATGTGACGACTTAGTATTTTTCATGATTTTTAGGGGTCAACCCCTTGCAACTTTTTTCGGGTAATTTTATTTTTTTCGGTTGACTCGAAATTCACAATACATACTAATTCGACCATTCTGAATCGATTATCGTTCGCAGAATTTGTCTATCTCTCACCGTTCTCGAGTTGGTCAGCTCTAAATCAGTTTTGAGATGGTTTTTTTGCCGCCAAAAATATTATTGTTGAGTTTTCGACATCTTTGTTGAAAATTTCAGAATCAGCACATCAAAATACGTTCCAGGACAAAAATTTGAAAATTCGAAAAATAAAAAATCAAAAATCTCTGAAAATTGGATTTTATACCATAAACACCGTTTTCCGGCAAAATCTTATATCTGAGCATATGAAAATCATAAATTTTCGGAACAAGCATGAAAATTCGCATATAAAGCGCAAATTTCAAGTCGATGTGACGACTTAGTATTTTTCATGATTTTTAGGGGTCAACCCCTTGCAACTTTTTTCGGGTAATTTTTTTTATTCGGTTGAGTCGAAATTCACAATACATACTAATTCGACCATTCTAAATCGATTGGCGTTGGCAGAATTTGTCTATATCTCACCGTTCTCGAGTTGGTCAGCTCTAAATTAGTTTTGAGAGGGTTTTTTTGCCGCCAAAAATATTTCTGTTGAGTTTTCGACATTTTTGTTGAAAAATTCAGAATCAGCACGTCAAAATACGTTCGGGGACAAAAATTTGAAAATTCGACAGATAAAAAATAAAAAATCTCAGAAAATTTGATTTTATACCATAAACACCGTTTTCCGGCAAAATCTTATATCTGAGCATATGAAAATCATAAATTTTCGGAACAAGCATGAAAATTCGCATATAAAGCGCAAATTTCAAGTCGATGTGACGACTTAGTATTTTTCATGATTTTTAGGGGTCAACCCCTTGCAACTTTTTTCGGGTAATTTTTTTTATTCGGTTGAGTCGAAATTCACAATACATACTAATTCGACCATTCTAAATCGATTGGCGTTGGCAGAATTTGTCTATATCTCACCGTTCTCGAGTTGGTCAGCTCTAAATTAGTTTTGAGAGGGTTTTTTTGCCGCCAAAAATATTTCTGTTGAGTTTTCGACATTTTTGTTGAAAAATTCAGAATCAGCACGTCAAAATACGTTCGGGGACAAAAATTTGAAAATTCGACAGATAAAAAATAAAAAATCTCAGAAAATTTGATTTTATACCATAAACACCGTTTTCCGGCAAAATCTTATATCTGAGCATATGAAAATCATAAATTTTCGGAACAAGCATGAAAATTCGCATATAAAGCGCAAATTTCAAGTCGATGTGACGACTTAGTATATTTCATGATTTTTAGGGGTCAACCCCTTGCAACTTTTTTCGGGTAATTTTATTTTTTTCGGTTGACTCGAAATTCACAATACATACTAATTCGACCATTCTGAATCGATTGTTGTTCGCAGAATTTGTCTATATCTCACCGTTCTCGAGTTGGTCAGCTCTAAATTAGTTTTGAGATGGTTTTTTTGCCGCCAAAAATATTTCTGTTGAGTTTTCGACATTTCTGTTGAAAATTTCAGAATCAGCACGTCAAAATACGTTCGGGGACAAAAATTTGAAAATTCGACAGATAAAAATAAAAAATCTCAGAAAATTTGATTTTATACCATAAACACCGTTTTCCGGCAAAATCTTATATCTGAGCATATGAAAATCATAAATTTTCGGAACAAGCATGAAAATTCGCATATAAAGCGCAAATTTCAAGTCGATGTGACGACTTAGTATATTTCATGATTTTTAGGGGTCAACCCCTTGCAACTTTTTTCGGGTAATTTTATTTTTTTCTGTTGACTCGAAATTCACAATACATACTAATTCGACCATTCTGAATCGATTGTTGTTCGCAGAATTTGTCTATATCTCACCGTTCTCGAGTTGGTCAGCTCTAAATTAGTTTTGAGATGGTTTTTTTGCCGCCAAAAATATTTCTGTTGAGTTTTCGACATTTCTGTTGAAAATTTCAGAATCAGCACGTCAAAATACGTTCGGGGACAAAAATTTGAAAATTCGAAAAATAAAAAAATCAAAAATCTCAGAAAATTGGTTTTTCTACCATAAACACCTTTTTCCGGCAAAATCTTGTATCTGAGCACATGAAAATCATAAATTTTCGGAATAAGCATGAAATTTCGCATATAAATTGCAAATTTCAAGTCGATGTGACGACTTAGCATTTTTCATGATTTTTAGGGCAACTTTTTTCGGGTAATTTTATTTTTTTCGGTTGACTCGAAATTCACAATACATACTAATTCGACCATTCTGAATCGATTATCGTTCGCAGAATTTGTCTTTCTCTCACCGTTCTCGAGTTGGTCAGCTCTAAATCAGTTTCGAGATGGTTTTTTTGCCGCCAAAAATATTTTTGTTGGGTTTTCGACATTTTTGTTGAAAATTTCAGAATCAGCACGTCAAAATACGTTCGAGGACAAAAATTTGAAAATTCGAAAAATAAAAAATCAAAAATCTTAGAAAATTGGATTTTCTACCATTAACACCGTTTTCCGGCAAAATCTTATATCTGAGCATATGAAAATCATAAATTTTCGGAACAAGCATGAAATTTCGCATATAAAGTGCAAATTTCAAGTCGATGTGACGACTTAGTATTTTTCATGATTTTTAGGGGTCAACCCCTTGCAACTTTTTTCAGGTAATTTTTTTTTTTTTTGGTTGACTCGAAATTCACAATACACACTGATTCGACCATTCTGAATCGATTATCGTTCGCAGAATTTTTCTATCTCTCACCGTTCTCGAGTTGGTCAGCTCTAAATCAGTTTCGAGATGGTTTTTTTGCCGCCAAAAATATTTCTGTTGAGTTTTCGACATTTTTCTTGAAAATTTCAGTATCAGCACGTCAAAATACGTTCGAGAACAAAAATTTAAAAATTCGAAAAGTAAAAAACAAAAACTCTCAGAAAATTGGATTTTCTACCATAAACACTGTTTTCCGGCAAAATCTTATATCTGAGCACATGAAAATCATAAATTTTCGGAACAAGCAAGAAATTTCGCATATAAAGTGCAAATTTCAAGTCGATGTGACGACTTAGTATTTTTCATGATTTTTAGGGGTCAACCCCTTGCAACTTTTTTCGGGTAATTTTATTTTTTTCGGTTGACTCGAAATTCACAATACATACTAATTCGACCATTCTGAATCGATTGTTGTTCGCAGAATTTGTCTATATCTCACCGTTCTCGAGTTGGTCAGCTCTAAATTAGTTTTGAGATGGTTTTTTTGCCGCCAAAAATATTTCTGTTGAGTTTTCGACATTTCTGTTGAAAATTTCAGAATCAGCACGTCAAAATACGTTCGGGGACAAAAATTTGAAAATTCGAAAAATAAAAAATCAAAAATCTTAGAAAATTGGATTTTCTACCATTAACACCGTTTTCCGGCAAAATTTCATATCTGAGCACATGAAAATCATAAATTTTCGGAACAAGCATGAAATTTTGCATATAATGTGCAAATTTCAAGTCGATGTGACGACTTAGTACTTTTCATGATTTTTAGGGGTCAACAACCCCTGGTAACTTTTCTTGGGTAATTTTTAATTTTTTTCGGTTGACTCGAAATTCACAAAACATACTAATTCGACCATTCTGAATCGATTGGCGTTCGCAGAAGTTGTCTATCTCTGACCGTTCTCGAGCTGGTGAGCTCTAAATTAGTTTTTAGATATTTTTTTTTGCCGCCAAAAATATTTCCGATGAGTTTTCGACATTTTTGTTAAAAATTTGGGAATCAGCACGTCAAAATACTATCGAGAACAAAAATTTCAAATTCGAAAAATGGAAAATAAAAAATCCCAGAAAATTGGATTTTTTACATTAATCTCAGAATATTGTCAGTATTTTTAATGATTATTATAAACACCCATAATAATCTTCTCCGATCATTTTTAGCAGAGTTATGACCAATCTTTCACTTTCAGCGGCAGTAAGGGTAAACCTGAAATTTTATGTCGGCGTTAAATCACGTTTTCTGCGAAAACGAGCTCATTTCATATGAAATTACTGGGAATAATTTTTGTGGAAAATTGAAATGTTTTTCACCCTGTTGAGTTGTTTTTCCGATAAATCATATACTTTCCAAGATTACAGCAAAAATGCTAAACGAAAAAAAAATATGTTCCACCCATGGAATTTCGGTAAACAACTGGCATACCAAGGTTGGAGGTGCTACAAGCGATTCCTGTCTCAAAACCCAATCGTACTGGATTATCTATGTTTTCTCTGTATTATCAGTGAATTAAATTAAGACAAGAAATCTAGTACCGGTCGATAGAAATTATTAAATAAAAAACATTCATTTGAGAACTCTTTGAGTTCAATTTTCGAGAGTGATCATCAGAAGACAAAACAGGAGCACGACCACAGCCCGATAACAGAAAATGTATAACTTCCGCGTCCGGTGCACCCTCTTCCTGAACCAGGAATCAATTTGAATTAAAACCGCCGACTCATAATCATTTCGCCAGAATTTACGAGCGAATATAACTCTTGCCGCGACAAGATGGCCACCGCAAACTCTTCCAATTGATGCATTATGCATTAAGATCGTCGACGGAGGTGTTAAAACCGCAGATGAATTATAAAAGCCTGATATAATAGTACGTCCCGTTTAAGCTATACCTGTAATTTACAGACATATATCTTTTCTGTAATGGATTACTGATGGAAGGAAAATCGAGTGGGTTGAATCGGGATGGGGGCGGGGGAGTCCGCGGAGATATTAAAATTGAAATGCGTGTGTGGGGATTATTCGTGAAGGAAGTGAGGAATTCATTAAGAAATGAAATTGGTTTTTATAATGATGATCTGCCTACCAATGATGGTAAAGTGTGTGCAGTGCCAACAGTCCGTGTGAACTTGAACTTCTTTCTTTTTTCGTGGAATACCTTTGTAAAACCGCAACATAACTGAACCATTCGAATGGTTATTATGGATATTATGATATAATGATTTTTGATTGCAAGAATATCGACTTTTGCCCAGATTATAATGAAAAACGCAAGATGGGAATTAAAATTCATGCAAAACTAGTTAATTATGTATCAATGGAATGAAATGAGACTTTACGAGTAGAAAATGTTAACGCACGTAGGCGGAGTACCGCAATTTTACACAGAAAAAAATTGGTACCTGATTACAATGAAAAAGTTCAGTGACTCAATGAATATTTTTATCAATATTGGTCCAATGAACGCAATCGTTATGTCAATGTACCACTGGTTATCCATACTATGAATACGGATCTTAATAATATCAATGAATGCTTTCATTGATATCATGATTAAGTACATTAAATAGGTTTGTTATGGTAATGAATTCCATTCATCAAACGAATGAAGAGTGTTCACCCAAGCAATAAATTGTATTAGTTCAACTGATGAAACTGTAATCATCAAATTAGTTATTATTGTCCATTCTTCGAATGAATGCTGTATGATTAATATAAAGATTCAGATTAGTTCGACGATAGATATTTTTCATCAATCCAATGAACGGTGACTATTAAGTATCGGTTATTCCTTGATTCAATAATTGATATACAATTTCAAATGGATTCAGTGTACTCCTTTCATTACCTCAATGAACTTTTCCATAGCAGCAACGAAACCTGTTCATAAATGTAAAAAAAGATCATCTTTGATCTCAATGAACTTGAATCGTTGTCACAATGAAAAATGTATTGTGCCAATGAACGGAAAGGTAATAAACGGTATTCATTGATATAATGTACCACATTTCATTCATAAAATAGTATACATTGTTTCAATGTACTTCTTTCTTCATTTCAATGATCTTTTCCATAGCCGCAATGAAACATGTTCATAGGTCTGAAAATAGATCATCATTGATCTCGATAAACTTGAATTCATTGTAACAATAAAAACATACATATTTCAGTGAATGGTCATTCATTGACTCGACGAAAAATCTATTGTGCCAATAAACGAAGAGGTATTCATCAATAAAATGTATCATATTTTTTTTAAATATATCCATCAGTGCTCTGAGACCATGAATTATGTTCATTGATATGATGAACAATTTCAAATTTCAGTGTACCACATTCCACACCTCAATGAACCTTTCCATAGCAGCAACGAAACCTGTTCATAAATATAAAAAACCATCAACTTTTATCTCAATGAACTTGAATTCATTGTATCAATAAATGTTTAATTATTATCACGATGAAAAGTTAATTGTGCCAATGAACGGAAAGGTAATAAACGGTATTCATTGATATTATGTACCACATTTTTTTCATGAAATAATTTACATTGTTCCAATGTACTTTTTTCTTCATTTCAATAATCTTTTTCAAAGCCGTAACGAAATATGTTCATAGGTCTGAAATTAGATCATCATTGATCTAAGTGTACCCCTTTCCGCACCTCAATAAACTTTTCCGCAGGAGCAACGAAAACTGTTCATATATGTAAGAAACGATCATCTTTGATCTCAATAAACTTGAATTCGTTGTATCAATAAATACCTACAAAAGTCAGTGAATATTTATTCATTGCCACGATGAAAAATGTATTTTACCAATGAACGGAGAGGTAAAAAACGGCATTTATTGATATAACGTACCACATTTTTTTCAGTGTACGAGTAAAAAACAGTTTAGTCACAAGTTTCATACAGTTTTTTTTACAGCTGTAAAACTTTTCATTTTCTTGTATCTTTCTTAAAAGTAAACAATACTCGTAAAGCTTCGAATTCCTTATTATTTACGCTATATGTCAAGAAGAACATACAGTACCAGAAACTTTTCATCTGGGGTATAGACAGAAATCTACGCGAGCCACAAGGAAGTCAGTGATATGATAATACCACATAAATAAGAGAGACGCACTACTGCTCGCCTCTCCTGTTACCTCGCCCGACGAATTAACAGCTCGCGTTGATATCCCTTCCTTGAGCGAGTAGAGGAGAAATTGTAATGCTCTCTCAACATATAGCAAGCTATTCTTCACGCTCTCATGAATCCACCATACCCCAGATGAAAACTTTCCGATTCTGTATATCTTCTGTAATGCACTGCAAATCAGGTGAACTCCTACCACGCTGATCAGCTGGGTAGCAACTGCCATCGAGCAGAGGAAAGTGACGGTGTATCTGGACGAAAGCCAGACTGACATTGAGGTGAGGGGCTTCTGTCCGCACGGTAGCAAGGAAAAGGAAGGTGGTGCAAGAAAGTTGCGGTCTCGTACAAAAGTAGAAGGGTTCAGATCACCACTAATGGGTGGAAAACCCTAGATCTGGCTAGGAAGGTTAAATACATTGGAGTGATACTGGACTCGGAGCTAATAGTCCAAGAGGCAGAGCCGAAAATTTCCTCTGAATTTACTAAATCTGGTTTTTGGTTAATTAGTTGTGGTCGGTAAGTATACAAACATAGTCTGGTCAGTCAAGCGAATCGAAGAACAGGTGGCTCTGGGGCGATGTGAAATATGTGTTATTTTCCAGCTAAACAAAATGAATTTACTGAAGCTCAAAATTGGTTATATAGGGCATATAAATAAAAGTTATGTACACTGAGAGAAATCTGGAAAACATATTGGTATATTCAACAAATGATGATAAAAATTACAAAATTATTCATTAACCCTAATAACTTGGATAGTAAGTGGTAAAATAACAATGAATTGTTAAAATATTCTATGGTTAACGTTAGTATTAATTATTGCTGTCACATATAGTACCAGAAATTATTGTGAATATCACTATACATTTTTCTCTGTGTGGGTCAGTCAGCTATACATTAGAACAGGACTGGTCAGTCAGACCAAATAAATGAAGTACAAATTGTTAACTGAACTTGAAAATTTGTCTGAGGGTGCGTAATTATCTAGAAAACATAAAAAATCTTTTCAGTCATGTGTTCAGTAGAACAACGGTCAGTCAGATGAATTATAGAAGTATTCTGTGCGCGCCGTTCGAGTTTCCGAAGCATAACGACGAATATCGTCCGCCATCTTGGAGCCACCATTTTTTATTTATGGATTTTGACAAAAAATTTGAAATATACTACCTAAAAAAACCCCACATACCAATTTTGAATCGAATCTGACTATAATCACAAATCTCGTCCGCCATCTTGGAGCCACCATTTTTCATTTATGGATTTTAACAAAAAATTCGAAATATACGACCTAAAAAACTCCCACATACCAATTTTGAATCGAATCTGACTATAATCACAAATCTCGTCCGCCATCTTGGAGCCGCCATTTTTTTATAACAAAAATGTCATATTGCATTGTCACCAGAATTATGAACACATGCCAAATTTCAAATCAGTCTGACGTCTGGATGTGGGTGAAAATCACGTTCAAAGTTTCAGGTATTTTTTCAACTTTTTTCTTCTTCAAGTAACTGAGATATCTGCTGGCCTAAAAGCTCTTGGGACACCTGGTATACATACAAGTGAAGCTAATAGAAGCGTGCTTAAAAAGAAATATAATCTCTGGCAAGAAGATTGAGAAGGGCACTCGTTTTAGGAAAAGTACCTATAAGTAATCCACATTATTGGACTTATTCCATACCACTGTAGCAATTCTATCACGCGCGTTCCCAGATTTTAGAGAAGAATAATAACGCTCCGACTGCTAACAGCGTTGTTTGATAATACAGAAGATAGTTAGTTAATGATATAGGCAAAGTGGTTTGATTCAAATGGGCATCACCACTAGATGTCACTAGCTCGATTGTGCCCAAGTCATGGCGTGACAATATTAGTACTAACAATATTATATAGGTTTTGAGAGTTGCGAGTTTGAAAGAATCTGCAAATACGTCGTTTGCTTTGTCTGCGCTGTGTTCATTAAGCAGTTCAGTACCGTATTGAGGTGAGTTTGTATTTTGATATTTGAGTGTGCTATTTGTTGACCATGTGAATATTTTATCATTAAGGTTATTTTATTGCTGTGATCCCGATTATTACACCCAGGTGAGTTATAATTATTTTGTTTCAGTTATGTATGGTAGGAATTACTTGGAGTGGTTGTGTACATATTCATTCGCAACATGAATGTAGTGTCTGGTTTCCTTAGAAGAGGTGATAATTTTCCAATTAAAGATTAAAGGTTTAGTTTTCATGCAAACGAATTTGAATGTTTTATTCGTACGAAATTTCATAAAATGCTCGACACTACAATGATCTGTGACTTTATGTACGAAAATCTTGAAATTTGTGCTCTTATATATAAAATTTAGTCGAGGTTTATAATATAGGTGAATATAAAACAGAAATTTTTGATGGAGTAAAAAAAAATAGCGTCCCCCATATGGCGGACTAGTTTTGTGATTATGGTGCGATTCGATTTTAAATTGGTATGTAGGGTTTTCGAGGTCGGAGATCCTGAATTTTCTGTCAAAATCATGAGGTAACTATGGCGGCTCCAAGATGGCGGATGAGTTTTGTGGTTATGGTCCAATTCGATTCTAAATTGGTATGTGGCGGTTTTCGGGGTCGGAGATTATGAATTCTTTGTCAAAATTGAAACATTTAATATGGCGATCGAGTTGAGATTATGGTCGGATTCTATTCAAAATTGCTATTCGGGGTCGGTGATTATGATATTGTTGTCAAAATTCATTAATTAAATATGGCGGATCCAAGATGGCGCACGAGTTTTGTTATTATGGTCCGATTCGATTGGGTGGGGGTTTTCAAGGTCGGATATTATGAATTTTCGAAATTGTGATAAAGCTCTTCTTAATGATTCTTCGCTCCCGTAACTTGGCAACAGCGCATTCCCGTCAGTCACAATATCATAGCAAGAACCACCCGATTGAATAGAATAATGTCCACTTCGATATCCATCTCCATATCAGATTTCTAGTAATCCGAAGTGACCAACTTGGCAACAACGTATTTCCGCAAAACAAAAATTATAAATATTATTGGAATTGGCTGAAGGTATATATTAATATCGAAACTTTTATAATTCTCTTCTTAATGATATGCCGCTCCCCTATAACTTGGCAACAGCGCATTTCCGCGAAGTCAAAATTTCATAATCAAGATCACTTGATTGAAAAGGATATTGCACCCTTCGATTTATTTTCATTACGTATATTGAGTAATCCAAAGTGACCAACTGGCAACAACGCACTTCCGCAAAACAAAAATTGTAGATACCGTCAGAATTCGCTGAAGATATATATTAATATATTCTCCAATCAAAACTTTTGTAAAGCTCTTCCTAATGATTTTCTGCTTCCCCAACTTGGCAACATCGCATTTCTTCAAAGTCAAAATACAAGAACCGCCTGATGTCCACTTCGATCCATCTTTATACCTGATTTCTAGTAATCAGAAGTGACCAACTTGGCAACAGAGCATTTCCGCAAAACAAAAATTGTAAACGCCTTTAGAATTGGTTGAAGATTAATATACTTCAATCAAAACTTTTATAACGCTCCCCTAACTTGGCAACAGGCATTTCCGCAAAGTCACCTACATCGACTAATAGGTTATGGGCCCAGTCCGCCCAGTGTCACAGCAAGAACCGCCATATTGAATAGAATAATGTCCACTTCGATTCATCTCTATATCGGATTTCCAGTAATCCGAAATGACCAACTTGGCAAACAGACCGTTTTCGCAAAACAAGAATTGCCTAATGGCACAAAATCGCGATGTTCATTTTTTTAAACGGATTTCCAGTAACACAAATCTTTACCAAAAAAAGTTCGCAAAACTTGTCACAACATTCTATTGTCTTTATTAGTTATGAACGATCGGTCACCAGTACAACTTTCTTGCAATAAATTACTATAACTTTGAAATATATTTTGTTCAAAATACATAAGTCCGACCCTGCCCGAGCAAATCGTCCAAAGTTCCACACATTATTAAATTATGAGATGGTTAACGAAAACTGGAAGAAATTCCAGAAATTCCTTATAAGTTTCACATTCCATCCAGGTGGCGTACTAGTACAGTGCCATAAATTATGCAATTTTTGGAAGGTTCTATTAAAAGAACCTAGATGTCACGCGCGATTGCATCAAACACTCTTTCTACAGTGACTGCCTAACTATCTTCTGTATTATCAAACAACGCTAACAGCTACCTACTTCCCCCTAAAAAGAAAAAACCACCTGCACACCTATAACCATGACAAATCCGACTTCCTCGTGCCTCGTGTCGTCTTTGAAGCTTCCTCATCACGAACAGTCAAAGAACGAAAAATAATTGCCTTTATGGTACGCGTATTGTGCGAGTGTGCTCTATAAACCGACGACTACCCGTTTGTTTTTATACTGAGCATGTATTCCACTTTCAAAACGATCTCTCGTCTTCTACACTTGTCATGTGTGAAGATAATGCCCTCGGGGGAAAAGGCAACGTCGACCAAGACGAGATGGCGTACGTGATACAGGCATACAGGGTGTTAACGCATTCTTAATGTCTCTTGGTGGAATTGATGGCCGCGCGGCAGATGTGAAAAACGTTCGATGGATGGGGCGCGTCTGGTTTTGCATGATATTAGTTCTCTCGTCGTATCAATATCAGTCGCAATATCGTTTTCCAGTCGCCTCTCACATATTGTCTCATGGAAAATAACTTCTCCCTCTCAAATATTCGTTGAATTTTGTTTGAATCATCCCGAAAAGCAATTGTTCAATTTATTGTATGGATATTTTTTTATAGTGAATAGATATTATGTTGAAAATTTCACACCTCACTCTTTCAGCCAATTAAAAAATTGGTTTTTATTTAATTGCCCTGGCAACCCAAAAAATTTCCGGAAATTTTTATCTTCCTGGGTACCCTAGGCGAAATTAATGAGTGGAAATTTTTCTGTCAAATATTTGACATGTGATAGTTAACATTTTGCTTTTATGTACAAATGGAATGTTATTTTTCATATGAAAGGAGATAATATTTCATAATTATATATTCACTAAATATTTCGAATGTGTTTGAAAATATTTTGAGAACTTGCATTTCAACGATGAATAGGTCCATCGGTAAAAAATGTATATCAATCAAATATATCTATGCTTGACTTGATGAACTTAATATTCGAAACAATTTTATTCAACTTATCTTTTCGTGAATACTCGGCTGAAATTTGCAAGAATTCCTTTCCACATCACTTCCCAATAGACAATCCGCATGGACCAGTCAAAACTATTTTGGTTCTGCGTGATGTGCAATGCAATTTTAGGTTGAAAATATCGCAAAATGAATTTCCTTTCTCACATACAAACACCGCCACTAATACCAACGCGTAACTGTCATTATATCAACAAAAACCATTCATGGCCCACTGATGTTACAACTTGTTTTCTCTCAGAATAATCTACAAGTCAGTTGAATTAACCATTAATTTAATATATTTTGGTGTGAAATTTTCTTACCGAATCCCCCGCGTGCTTGAATTAATTGCTGGAAATTTATCTCGTACATACATTTTTTAAGAAAATCACCCTCGTCGCTGCGCGACTCGGGTAATTTTCAAAAAATTCATCTACTCGAAAAATTTCCGGCAATAATTCAAGCACTAGGGAGATTATAAGTGATAATTAAATAGAATATTCGTCGGAAACAAAGAAATACAGCCCAATAATATGCATAGTTGTTCACGTGAACGAGGAAAACTATCAGCAAAAATCACGCACTTCTATGACATCAGGTTGGGTTACTTTCCAAAAAGATCAGATTAACTCCAGAAGGGGAGTGTTTCAGAAAGATTCTCTTAGCCCTCTAGCACTCGCAGCAAACGAACGCATGAGGTCACTTATCGATTCCATCACAAAAAAGACCTCGAACTCTACGCCCCAGCTGGAAAGGACCTCTATTAGCCTCCAAGCCTCGTGGAAGACTTACACTAAGGATATAAGCATGGAATCTGGGATCGACAAATAATGTGCAACGGTTCATCTGAAAAGATGTCAATGCAAGGATTATACAGGGTGGGTCACTGTCGATGGTACCTTAGACGTTTACGGAGAACGGGACATAGGATCATTCTGAAAATTTGGTTTCTCAAGTAGTTGCTCTTGATCTATCGATCTAAAATATTTTCAGCAATGCAACCTTGCCGCTTATACCAAAAAGTAGCAGCATCTTTGTTATTTCAAATGGGCCACCCTGTATATTACCGCATTTTTGAACTTGTCATTCCTTTCTGATTATTTCTGCCTCATACTCCCCTATACCTATCTCTAACGGTTTTTGAGATATTGGTTATTTTCTATATTTTTTATCCAAAACATAGCTCGAATTGAATGTTTATTTCTGCTGTATTTGGATTCTTAGGAAGTTGCAATTTTGTGATTGGTTCATCAAGATCATGTACATTGATTCTGTATAGGAAAGTTTGTTCTGCGTTATACAGGGTCGTTCAAAATTCATGATCTTACTGCTAGATACGAAAAGGGTTGAAAGTGCGATTTTTGTAATGGAACATCCTGTTTATTATGAAGTATCCTGAAAGATGACTGAATTCCCTTCGAATTAATATATCATGCTCCTATACCTAAATAGCCAGAATGATCCTATGTCCCGTTCTCCGTAAACGTCTAAGGTACCATCGACAGTGACCCACCCTGTATAAAGGACGTGCGGACGTCCAGTTCTTATGCGTATGTTATCTGGATACCATATCGTACTTGGATGATGAAAAACGCCACTCTCAAGTGATGATTCCTGTCAAAAACTTTTTCCGCGACATGTACCAGCATATACACTCAGACAGATCTAGTCATCAGAGCTGACTAGAGAGAAAAGCTATCTTTTTGTCTGGTTTGTGTGCGTATTAGAATATTTCACTGTCAACATACGATTTCGTTATTAACGAAAAAGCATGAAAAAAATACTCGTTCTTTACAATTGTTGCTAGGTGACAAAAAATTGTATGTGACAAAAATGACAGAACCAAATAGATAACAAAAAAATCCAGTAACTAATTGCCTATAAATATCTTATACAGCTACAAATTTTTCGACGAAAATGTTCATAGGGATGAAGATTAATACAAGAAAATCTTGCGGATAGTGCGAATACAGTATCGGAAAGTTTTCTTCTGGGGTATGGTGGTTTTATGAGAGCGTGAAGAATAGCTTGCTATATGTTGAGAGAGCATTACAATTTCTCCTCTACTCGCTCGAGAAAGAGATATCGACGTGAGCTGTTAATTCGTCGGGTGTGGTAACAGAATTGGCGCGCAGTAGTGCGCCTCTCTTATTTATGTGCTATTATCATATAATTGCGTTCCTTGCTGTTCTCATAGATTTCTGTCTATACCCCAGATGAAAAGTTTCCGTAACTGTATAAAAGGTGTCAGCTTCAATTTGGATGCTATGGCCTGAAACTTCTGGTTTTCAATATCATTACATTAGGGAATTACACTAGTAATTTTTTATCATTTTTTCGAATACTCATAAGTCAAACTGCGGTGATGGAAGGATTGTTGAGGGATTGGAAACTTCACGAATACATTACACGATTTCAAGGTGATCATCATTCAAAGCTATATTTCTGTGTAATTATTTTCATCATATAAATTTTTTATTTTGCATGCCTAGTAATATGTTTTAATGTCAAAAAATCAGCAGGTAACGAATATTTTGATGTATGTTAATACTAATTTCTGAAATAACTGTGTTATATTCAACGAGGTTGTTTGAATACTAAACAAAATTGCTAATATTGAGCTAACTACGTTTGAACAAATTGATTTATTATCTGCAAGAAAAACCTTTTTCTCGGTGCACTTGTTTTTTGTAATTGTCACAGTCTATTCAATAAAAAATGCTGATTTTTCCCCACATCACGTGCCCTCAAAGTCGAATGGACACAACTTAGTGACACCAATTCCCCCATTGTCAATGTCAGACCACACACGCTCGGCTTGTTATTGACATTAATAATTCAACAATCGTAGTGGAAACGCCGCCCAAGAAATTTCGGAGAACCCGCATAGACACAATATTGTATCCGAGGAAACACCGAAACTAATTCATTCTGATATAGGTGTAACGTCATACCTTTCCTCATCCAATGATTAGGGACTCTGTGGTTCAGCAATTTATCTTGTTACCTACCATCTCTAATTAACAAGAGAAACTAATGAAATAAGCCCTGATTGCATCGCCTATCAATTCGTGTTTATTATAAGCCAACGTGGATGTGAGTTTATGGGTGGGATGTTAGGGGAGCGGGAGCAATATTGACATATATAGGGATGACAGGTCTGAGGAGAGTAGAGGCATATACATGCTGCCTGTGAATTTACGTAAACACTGAAAATGGATAAAGCGACGATGACTCCATAAATGTAATGAAAAACTGTATTTGGAATTACATAAAATTCATTTGATATTTGGTGTCATAGGATTTGTGCTACAGTCACGGACCAGTGATCTGTTATACGATTGGAATACTCGGGTACGTAGCTATGGAAAATTCTGGAGAGTTATGACTGAAGTATTTTATAGTTTAAAAAATAACAATAAATTCTGGTGATTTTCGATTTAATAAAACCGCATACATTTCATAATAAATTTTATGAAATAAACACAAGAATCCTTGGTGATTACATTCATATTGAATTAAACAATTGACTTTCCATAAAAAAAGGATTTTATACAAATATATCTACTTATATAATTCTTCAAACTTCGATCACAACTTGTCCAACTTAACTTTTTTAATTTAATTCATTCTTTACGTTCGCTTTCAAGTTCGGCCACTTTTCTGGAACATCACGTGAAAGGTAGCAATTTTTTGATTTTTTTTTCAAAAATTCTCAAAAAAATCAAGTTTTTTTGGAAATTTTGAAAAATGCTAAATGAAAAAGTTGCTCAGATTTTATACTTTTGCTCCAAATTTGAACTCTCTACTGTCATTTCGATTTTTTCCAATTTTTTAAATTTTTCGACTCTTTTGCTTTATCGATTCGAACGAAACATGTTTCAAATTTCATAGTTTTGATAAATACGAGACTTCAATGTCATACCCGCATTGGCCTGTTCCCGAAAAAAAGAATGAATGAACCTCCAGAAATTTGTCTTTGTTGTTTCAAAGTTCATCTAGTTTTTTCATTTCATTTTTAAACTGATTTGTATTTTTGTTGTATGAACGTTAATATGTTCAGTAACGAATAAACGTATTTCTCTTCATTCCTATTGAACTTGTATTCCGTTAGCTGCAGATGACTTCGAAATATTTTTTTGTATGTAGTTTTCGAGCAAATAATAATTTTTTGGAACATTTTTTGAATTAATTTCATAAATTTCATATTCTATATCTTCACCATTAGACGTGTAATAAACATTTCCGTCGACCGTTCATTTACGATGTATTTTAACGCACTCAAAATCGTTGATTAATGACCCCTGTTAATGAATGATTTTCTATTAATCAACGATTTTATTGTATACAACCCAACATACATCGCTCTCATATATTTTATATAGGTTAGTACTAACTATCTGTCATTATTTTTTATTTGTCAAAAAATTTCAGAGAATCTTTCATACACCAATTTTCACTCAAAATCATATAGGTATAGTCACGTGGCGTAATGGTAAAGTTAGCCTGGCAGCCGGAGAGGTAACACTGAAGTCGAGAGTTCAAAACCCACCCATAGCAATTTTTTTAAATAAATTTGAATAAAATCAAATAAAACTACCACTAAGGAAAATTAAACCATCTTTGAGTGGAAAACAAAAATCAAAATCAAAATTAAGAAATTTGAGTCATGTTTCGTTCGATTCAATACAGTGAAAGATACGAAAAATTAAAAAAATTGGAAAAAATCAAAGTGACAGTGGAGAGTCCAAATTTGTAGCAAAAGTATAAAATTGGAAAGTGAGCAACTTTTTTATTTAGCATTTTTCGAAATTTCCACAAAAAAAATTATTTTTTGAGGATTTTTGAAAAGATGTCAAATTTGACAGGTTTAGAGTAGCACGTTACAAAACAAAAGAAGCTGATTTCTAATAATTTTTCAAGCACAAACTAGGTTAGGTTAGGTTTAAATGTGAGTGAGCCCATATCAGGCTCTCCACTGCGGCCAATGGCACAAACTAACTGCGGAGTGGAGTTTTCACTATATTTGTTAATAAAAAAACTTATACATATGTGGTGAACTTTATGTGTGACACTGTATATAGCAGCAACCTATCGAAAAACATAGAGAAAGTCAGTTACTTTGCTGCCTCTCAAACTGATATTTCCACTTAGTTCTTGATGAAAATTCGTCTGACACTTTACCTATAAATGCTGCTGTTCCACAGAGATCCATTTTAGCTAAAACAATGTGTGTCTTTCTCACATCAATGATTTGTTTGGAGGTACCTCATGTCCAGTACACAGCATAGCGGACGATGGTACCTTTCATATCGCCTTTTTTACGGCTTTTGCGAATAATGTAGTGTGCATTGCCATCTATCAGCATCACTTGTATACACAAAAATAAGTCCACGGACGGTCGTTAAGCAGAAATCTTCAGAAAGATTTTCACCTGTGTTGCCGCCATCTAGTATTAAGTAGCTGAACTTGGCAGTGTTCTCGAATAATTCTGTCAAAGATCAATGATGTCGTTCACGACACTACTGAACTTCGCTTATTCCCTGTAAGATGGCAAAAATCAGCTAGAGATAAAGTCAATACATGGAAAATAAATCTTACATTTTGACTTCAATAGTCTAGTTCACAAGTGTTTTTCTTCCAACTTTTTTCAGCAGTCTCAGAAAAACATAAATGAGGTGTCATTCGATTCAGAATCGTGTATACCTAGATGATTTTTGAAGTAAATAAAGTTCCGCTCGCAAAAATTGCAAAAGTTAGAAAAAAATTTGTAAAATGAAGAAGAAAAAAATGAGTTTGATTTTTGCAAATATCTCAAAAAAACAATTGGGCTTGTGGGAATCTGATGATAGGTTCAGAGAGAGGAGAAAATTTACTAAAGGTGATTGAATTTAAGTTTTTTATTTCTCAATTACGTAAATTGTTGATAGAAAACTCTTAAATAATTATTTTTAAATTTGTATAACGGTGAAGCCTTCCAAGAATAGCTCCACAGAAGAAGCAAAAAGTCAGATTTATAGTAAACAATTATCACACTAGCAATGTTCAGATTCAAGTAGAAAAATATCGTCGATTAACTATATCATAACTTAATTTCACATGTTTAAAATGAATTATTGCGTAACGATAGAAATTTTCTATCCTCTTCGAATCTTTCTTCAGATTCTAAAAAGCTTAAACGGTTCTCGAGGCAAAAACCAAACTCCTTTTTTATTACCTAATTGTTTATAACTTATAAGAAAAAGTACTTGTGAACCAATCTACAAGTGATTCGATACACTCAAATATGAATTTTGTATTTTCCTGCCACCTATCTTTGAATAGCTGAACCGCCACAGGGATAGGCTGCGAATGCAGTTTCATCGTACAAACTCTTTGAATTCTTTTTGATGTCACTAGTAGGTGGCAGAACTCAAATCACTTGATAGAAAATAACTTCCTACAGGAAATATAAATTAAACCTAAAAGATATGTGACTAAAACTAAATATATATGTTTTCAGAGTTTGTTTCAATTCGTACCTGTAGAGGTTGATGTCTGAGGGAGTTTGTAAAGATGTATCTACCGTAATATTTTTAGGTTTGTAGACGAAAGTTTCTTCGAGACCTTATAGAGTGCGGTATCAAATTAATCGTAATGAAATGCTCTTTTCTTCTTATCCGACGAGCAACTATGCTGCCATTTAAAAAAAAATAGTGAAAATAATTATTTAAAAATTAAATTTTACCCAGCGATGCATTTTAACCGAAAACCGTAAAGTTATATTTTTCATAACACTTTAGGACTAAAATTGATAATTTGAACGTATTCATAGCCCTCTAGATTCAAAAATAAATTTAAAAATTTTAAAAATTGTTGGTTACAAAAAGTAACAAATGATACATGGTTGAATTCAGAATGTCATATGGAGGCAAAAAACGTAAAAATATACCGGGTCTCATTTAAAAATCCAAAGTTTACATCACTTCCGGTGAAACCAGAAGTTGCATGAAGCTAAGTCACTTGTCAAAAATTCAGTTTTATGTAAAACAAAAAAGTTATAGGGGCGAGCCACCTTCCGTGGACACCCGGTATATACAAAAGTGAAATAAGAATGTGGACTCGTTTAGAATCACAGATATGATGGTAACGAAATCCTACTGGACGTACCATGTTACGAGGTCAATTATCTTTTTCCAGAAACCTCATCTGAATAAAAAATTGCAAATGACACAAAGAATCAGACAGATGACTTCAGATACGGACATTTTTCAACTCATCTCTATTGTCATGTTTGAGAAACATCCGTTGCCGATTATAAGAGATACATACACACCACTGACGCATCATCTGTGGATTTTCACGATAAACAATCACAAAATGTAAGCTCTTGAGGCACAAATCGATAACATGCACTCTATAACGCCCACTATATTTCACACAATTACTGAAAAAGATTCAGTTCATCCAAGTTTATGATACCATATATTTTCACTACTGTCATTGGAAGATGTTAGATATACACTTTGTGAGTAAGTCAATTTTGCATTCAATCAATCATTTATGAAGATGTAAATAACCTCCCCTCATACATCGCTTTCAGGAGAATCTCTCTTCCTAATGGATTGACAAAAACATTGAAAGTTATAATATATCTTCGAAATTAATAACACATGTTGAAATACTCTTCGGCACAGACCACCCGAAGCTGGGAATGGTTCATACCGACACGGTACAAAGAATATTTCCTCGACTTGTAGAGTTGGTATCATTCTCACAATTTTTTGTCGCAGCAGTTTGGATGTGTCAAAGCCGAATATGTTTTCGTGGGTTCACGGTTATTATCACTTCGTGAGTAGTTGTAGTTGGTTTTTTCACAAAACACAGGCAGCTGTTCGGACAAAAAAATTAAAAACTGGAATTGACACATGGACAGTTGGGACATTCGAATCTACTCCATTACAAACATTGAAGTACTGTTAGAAGTCATATAAATTGCCTTATGAAATATTAAAAATCAAATAGTAATTTTATAAAGTATTCCGGATAATACGATTGAATTCGCTAATATTGTAAGTACGTATCTAAGATTTTTTTTTGAGAATTTTGCTGGTGTTCAATAATCATCGTCTCAAAAGTGATAATGACAGTGTCATGAAGAGGATAATGAATTCTTCAATTATTTGTTTTTATTTCCCAATCCTAGCCTTAGTAGTCCCATCAGGGGTGATAATAATTGGTTCACAAATTTTACAGACTACGAATTTTTCATATACTTCCGGGTGTCAAAAAACACATTCAGTAAACTCCTGACTGATATAAATAATCGTGAATCAGGGGGCCCAATTTGAAAACACCCTGTAATGGAGGTGGAAAAATATGGTTTGTGGTGGAGAACCTATTTCTCCAGAGTGGAACCTTTATTGTCTACTGTTAATACGAGATCTTCCAGCTAGATTTACACCATACCTTTCATTTCACAATTTTTTTAATTGTCTGGACGATTCAGAAAAATTCATTTATTTTTATTGTTTTTGAACTCAACGTCTTCAACTAAAAAATGACACCTGACGTGCGTCATACTCTTTTGAAGCATCCTTCCGATGTGATTTTGAAATATTTACAATTTTTCACATTTGTCACGTCGCATGGTTCGAAATAATTCCATGGATAAAATAGAATGTTTTCACTTGTAATATCCCAAGGCTATTGATAATTTCGAAATAATTTGTCGCTAATTTTTGAAAGCGAGTTGCTTGAGGAAATTTAAGAAAAATTATGAGAATTTATCAATAGCCGAGGGATATTCAGTAAGAAAATTTTTTCAGAGAATTAAAAAACCAGTTCACCTACCTAACGCATTATTTTCGAAAACACGAAGTATTTTTCTTGTGAGAGTTTACCAGTCAAATTCCAAATAGTTTTGATGGTGGCTTTTTCAAACTCTGATCTGTCTAAATTCTTCATGTTTACGGCCCAATCTTCAAGTATACGCGGCAACTCTTCAACAGTACACCATTCGTTTAAGTCCTATTTTCTCACCGCACTAAACTCTTTGAACATTTTCCACGTACAATTTTAACTCAATGTAGTATTTTTGATGAATTTTCACTTATAATTAAGTATATCTATTGAGTAATTTTCATTTGATATTTCCATTTCTGCTCGAAATAACTGACATTTTAAAAATTTATTTCGGTAAACGTCAAACTACATGTCATCTGCATGGTGACACGATTATTCAACAGTGATAATTTCCCGAGGCACTTATCCGGGGCCATTATCAGTGTAATGTTTGTCTGATTGGCTAATTCTGGTCACATGATCGCAAATACGTAGATATGATTGGTTCAAATTGAATGGACAAAAATTTCAAATTATTTGAAATACTTTCACTTATAATCTCCCTAGTGCTTGAATTATTGCCGGAAATTTTTCGAGTACATGAATTTTTTGAAAATTACAGCGACGAGGGTGATTTTCTTAAAAAATTCATGTACGAGATAAATTTCCAGCAATTAATTCAAGCATGCGGGGAATTCGGTAGGAAAATTTCACACCAAAATATATTAAATTAATGGTTAATTCAACTGACTTGTAGATTATTCTGAGAGAAAACAAGTTGTAACATCAGTGGGCCATGAATGGTTTTTGTTGATATAATGACAGTTACGCGTTGGTATTAGTGGCGGTGTTTGTATTTGAGAAAGGAAAATTCATTTTGCGACATTTTCAACCTAAAATTACATTGCACATCACGCAGAACTAAAATAGTTTTGACTGGTCCATGCATATTGTCTATTGGGAAGTGATGTGGAAAGGAATTGTTGCAAATTTCAGCCGAGTATTCACGAAAAGATAAGTTGAATAAAATTGTTTCAAATATTGAGTTCATCAAGTCAAGCACAGATAGATTTGATTGATATACATTATTTACCGATGGGCCTATTCATCGTTGAAATGCAAGTTCTCAAAATATTTTCAGACACATTCGAAATATTTAGTGAATATATAATTATGAAATATTATCTCCTTTCATATGAAAAATAACATTCCATTTGTAGATAAAAGCAAAATGTTAACTATTACATGTCAAATATTTGACAGAAAAATTTCCACTTATTAATTTCGCCTAGGGTACCCAGGAGGATAAAAATTTTCGGAAATTTTTTGGGTTGCCATGGCAACTAAATAAAAACCAATTTTTTGATTGGCTGAAAAACTGAGGTGTGAAATTTTCAGAGAAAATATGGTTCAATTGAAATCCGCAGCAGTCACAGCATTCATCCAGACGACTTCAAATGAACATTCAAATTGGTAAATAGTTCTGTGGATTTCGAATAAATAATTTAGCGACGCCTCGATCAGAATTAGTCGATTTAAGGGTTTTGTAAAGGTTCCGAACACGAAACGAATGGGGATGATCCCTTTTCGGAATACGTAGGCAGGGAACCGAATTTCTGCAATCTGATATAACACCCTTCGCGAGATTCCTGCATAATAGTCCAGTAGAGATAGACATAAAATTTCGAAAATTCAACAGTAATTCCAAAAGTTCTCAAAGTTTGGTCAAGTGAATAGTACAACGAGAAAGCAATAAAACTCAGTTTGCAATCTCTTCGGAAGTCCGCAACATTGTCAATATGGCAATTAACCTGAATTTTGCTGTGTACTCGTTCAAAAAATTCCAGAAGATCTGCAAACTTGCAGGAGTATTGAATATATTACTTCATATCACGAATCAACTTTGCAACCAACTCAAGTGTATGGAACATTTTTTTTTTCATTGACCTTGAAAGTTTTTCTTCAAAGAAGAAAAAAATCCAAATGTTCTGCAAACTTGACAGATACATCGGAAAAATATTCCGAGGAGTGTTGCAGGTTCGCCAACTTTTAACGTTGACCGGAACGTATATTTTTTCAATTCGTGGTCATTTTTTTGATCAAGCTGGTCTCGAAATAATTACAAAAGTTTTGAAACTTTATTGAAAATTTTGAAAACATCAATTCTGATTCATTCGCAAATTTGCACCTTAAACACTATCCGCAACTTCCTGGAATTTTTGAAAATCTAATTAATTTGAAATTAGATTTTTGCAAATTGCATAAAGTTCCGGATCGTGCACGAGAGTGCAAAATGGGATTTATTGCTTTCTAGATGTACCGTTCACTTGACCAAAGTTTGAAAACTTTAGGAATTGATGTGAATTGATTGTCTATTTCTACTGGCCTATAAGACCCTTCGCGAAATTCCTGCATAAAAGGGGGTCCGGATGTTATCGGAAAACCATAAATGTTGGCAATCATGGCTCGTTTAGGATAATAAGAGTATAGAAAGACGTGAGAATTGCCTTTATATGAATATTTGGTAGACGGATCCTATTCATTGCACAAGACTATGGGTTTTTTCGATAGTATGGTATAGTAAATAGTATTCAAAGCTTTCTACACTGAGGTGGATTGATATTTTTCCAGAATAACAGGTCTAGCCATCGAACTGATTTCCTACCTTTAATCAGCCAATATCAAAAATTGCTGGATGTTTCATTATGTCTGTTAAAAGGGTCTGCATCCCTGAAAAAAGGGGTACGGAAACGATTTCTTTCTTCTGATTGATGAAGGAATGTATGAGTGTATACAGATAAAAATAACAAAAAAAATATTTTGAAAGTATTAACTGAATGAAAAGGATATTTCTTCCCATTTTTGTGCATTTTTGATCAGTGACACCATCAAAAGGAACAAATATTTTTATGATGTTTCCTTGTATTATTGAATGACGGTCTCGTTTTCCTCTTACACAATTCGGTTTATTTGTGAATAATTTTAGAAAAAAGTGTTGTTTTTCCGAAATGAATTTCCTTGCATTATTCCATTCGAATTGGGAAATAGCCAATTTTATAACCGTCAAGCTATAAAGGATTGTTTCAGCCGTCGACTATTGAAAATTAATTATTAATTACAATTCTTGAATCCAAAATAGAACTGAATTTCTTTAAGCACCTCACGTTGCTCCTCCAATACGGCTGATAACGTGAAACGTGGAGAGAGGGATCATACAAGTTCTGACACAGGGTCGGATTTCGGATCACTTAAAATGTTCGCTGCGCCTAGACATTTTTGTTGTGCTATTAACTATCGGTTATGATATTAAATGAAAGTACATTCCATTTAACTTACTCGAAATTGTTTTCTCTAACTTATTTGGATATGAACTCTACCGATGATGCAACTATTTGTGGATATATTCCAAAATTCGGGAAAATATAAAATTCACTGGTCGGGTGGAAATTCAAAAAAATATAATTTAAAAAATTACTAGTTTTTATACAACTTGTTTTCTGTGTGTGGGGGTGGGTGCGTGTGGGTGTGTTTTTGTGTGCATGTATATATGTTTATTTCAAATTTGAAAGTGGTTTATATTATTTATCCGAAGTTTGATTTTGTGGAGGAAATTGAATTCTTGACATGATTTGTTTGGGTATTTAACATTCCACAATCTGTCAATTCAGTCATCCAGTCGACTGGAATTCATCAGTTGGAAGACAATAAATACATCATGACATTTTCAGATTGAGAAAAATTTAAGATGGCGGCTCCTGTTGGACGAGTATCGTGATTACTGATTCGATATCATTCTGAATTGATGCTTTAGGTTTCAGATATCATGTTATTTTTGCGAACATTTCAGAATTGAAAGTAGCAGCTCCAAAATAGCAGAAGAAATTTTCGATTATATATTTGGTGTGAAGTAAAGTTTCTACATACATACTAAGTATTACTTCTAAAAGAAATGATTACTTGTTGACATTACAATGTTCTGGTCTTGATACTGTTCACTTTTGAGTCAAAATTAGAGCCATAAGTTCTGTTTCTCAATGCTTGCCTGGAATTGACAATATGGAAGTGTTTCCTAAACTAAAAGTTTCCACTTGTACAAAATGCCAGGCCGAAGATTTCAACAAACCGAAATACTGATCACTTTTATTTAAAGGAAAGATAGAAATAGCTCCAGGAGATTTATCACTAGGAGAACTCGTGTTCTCCCCAAAGGAACGGTATTCCTCAGTGGCTCCTGGAGAATAAACTAGGACTAAGATCCGAGCCGAAGGCTAGCGGATAAGTGATGATAAATAAAGCACAATGACTTATATTTATACGAAAGCCGTACATTTTCGTCGGCCAATAGGAAGCCGAGCCACCAGTGGGCGGGGCCTATTGGAATTCGCGACTTGGATATACTCCACTGAGTATTTCAGAATTAGATTTTTAAATCTTATTCTAACAGAATAATTGGGAAATACCAATTTTCTTCATCAGTCTTTCGGGGAGAAGATGACAGCCTATGCTGGAATTTTCCGTCGGAAAACGGCATACAAAAATTGACACGAATTAACTCAACTCAAAACCTTATTAACAGCGATAAAGGAGTCTAGAAGCAACTTCATTTGCCACAACTCCTGCTGAAATATTTTTCCAATAACTTCCAAGACTTATTGGTTTTCAATTATATGTTATTAGGAAGTAGCAGTTAGTTCTCCTCCGAACACTTAAGCTTGTCGTAACTTTCCATCGATAACTACCACGATTTCTTGAAAATTCCTCATACTTTCGAAGTTAAACGAATGAGGAATGTTGTATTTAGTTTGGCTTTTGGTTTCGTTATTAATTTTTTGAACTCAGTATGCAAGCTGTTAGAAGTTGTTATATTTTTTAGTATTTTAGTAATATTTGGATAAAACGATCTAAGTATTCTAATATCAATATAATATCGATTTCAAACGAAGAGAGCAAATTTATTTTCACTTTCTAAATTATGTTACTTCAGTAAATATCGGATGTTGTGCTGATAATTTCAATAACAACACACTTAAGGTTGCATACTTACAGTCCTATAATAAGAAAAACTTACTGAATTCGCAGTCGGTCTTTGTCTGGTTGTTCACCTCAACTAACCGGAGGCGTATAACTTTTTGAATGGTTCATCAATTCCAAAGGAATACCGACTATACCTTAAAAATTCGTACATCTTTTACGTTCATCGAGTCATCCACACCCGTGTGTATGGACCTTCAAAACTACGTCAATTTTGACACACCTTTCGTCAGTAGAGTCATCATCATACATATTCAAACTCTCTCTCTCTCTCTCTCTCTTCGAGTTATTTTCTCCTCTAGACCTGTACAGACTTCAACTTCTAGGTACAGTTGTGTGCATAAAAAATTCGTACAGCAGTTAAAGGTTATTGTGAGCCAGACTTGTCAATCTTCTTTAAATTTTCGTCTTTGACAAGTAGAGTCAAAATTCAAACACATTTCTTCAGTAACGAGCTTTCAACATTTTTTAAGCTCAGTTAGTTAGTGCAATACGATCCAATGCCTTGTACGACTTTTTTATACACACCACTGTACGTGCTTACCATATTTTCGTTAAATGTGATTCGTCCTACATGCACCAGATTAGTCACGAATCGTTTCAGAAAAACATTATAGAAATTTAGTAGCTGTTCAATACACAGGACTATAAAAATAATGGTTTCACTAATAGTCCAAAAGCCAGAGCCGGAAATTTTCTCTGAGTTTATTAAAGCTGGTTTTTCGTTAATTATAGTTATAGACGATGTGTACACAAACAAACTCTGGTCAGTCAAGCGTATCGTAGGACACGTGACTAAGGAGCGACATCAAATGTTTTATTTATCCGGGTGACACAATGAATTTTTCAAAGCTGAAAATTGTTGGACGACGTCTATAATGCATGCCAATAAAATTCAGTCATATATTAGAACAGTCCGAATATACAGGGTGTTCCATAATTGCATGATGATCTCAGAGGGTGATAATCCTTGAATGATTTTAAGCAACATTCTTTTCATGAACATAGATCCGTAACTGCTTTGTTTATGATATACAGGATGTTGGAATTTAACAAAAAAAATCTGTTCTTCCCTAATATATCTAAAACTGCTTCGATTTTTTGTTTTAATTTTGGTACATGCAAATAACGCTTCAGAATACATTTTTTCCACTGAAAAGGTTTTCCTGATTTTCAGTGGCGTCCCTGTTAACATTCCTTGTCATATTTTTCATTGAAATAATGATACGCCAATGTTTTTTTCCAATCAAATATTATTCCTTTAATTTTCCTCTATTCTTTCCATTGAAATGCTGTCCTGCCTTTTTTTGTCCGGCGAACAATTTTCGATTTAAAAAACAAAATTGAGATTAACGGAAACTGGCACAGGTAAAAGCAAATTTTATTTTTTGGATAGAAATTCGTTTGCCGGATGAAAAAGACTATTGGTCATTTTTACGGAAAATTATATTTATTTGAAAAAAAAAACAGTGGGGTATCATTATTTTTATTAAAAATGTGGCAGGGAATGTTAACAAAATGTATTTCAAAGTGTACTTTGCAAAATTGAAAGAATAAACAAAGCTGTCTTTGATATATTACGGAAAAACTGATTTTTTTTTGTGAAAATTATATATCCTCTATCTCATAAATAATGCGGTTGCGGATCTATGTTGACATGAAGAATTTTTCTCAAAATCAGTCAAGGATTAACACTCTTCGAGATCAGCATTCAATCATGAAACACCCTGTATATTCGGACTGACTGATCAGCTCTGTTTTAATACTGACTGATCTACATTACTTTTATCCGTATGCATTATAAAAGTTGAATAAAAATTTTCAGCTTTAATAACTTCATTGTGTTAGACCGGTAAATGCTACATCTTTGATGTCGCTCCTCAGTCACCTGTTCTAAGATTCTCTTGACTGACCAGAGTATGTTTGAGTACACATCGTCTATAACTAATTAACGAAAATCCAGCTTTGAGAAACTAAGAGAAAATTTTCGGTTCTTGCCCTCCGTCTATAAGTTAAACTAATTTTTAGTACCAACCCAATTATTATTCCCTCATTGTTATGAATTCGTTCGGGAAAATGAACAAGTGAACGGATAATTTGTGAATTTATTTACGATGTCTTGGAAATTTATATTTCCTGCTTTCGCCTTGTATTTTACGGTGGAAAATAGGAGTCCTCGTTTTCTACGGAAGGCGTTGGGAGTCTCTAATTTTAGGGCTCCTGAAAGAGTTGTTATAGTTTGTATCACTCACACATCCTGGCCTGTTGCAAATGTTAAGAGGCCAATTGACAATCCAAAAACGGTTCGTCTTATCGATTTCAAACAATGACATGCTCCTAGAGGAAGTTTGATTCTACGTACGTGCTGTAATGGAAATTGAATTTTCAGTCCACTATTTCACAAAAAAAATCCCAAAAATGTCCCAAAAATGCAGTTACTTTGAAGCAATTTTTTGGGTAGATGAAAAAATAATTTCAAAAATACATTACAGCACGTATATAGATCAACGTTTTACCTTTCTTTTGATACCAAATTCATTTCGATTGGATAAGGATTGCTTCAAATTTTAATGGAAGAGAAATACCATTGCAGCTACCTCGACTATCTATGAAAAGCATCTTGAGGTGCTGCCGCAGACATAGTAATATAGAATGAAACGTCCTCTAGAAACCCGTCCTTGTTTGAAGTCGATACGACGAACCGTTTAGTTGCAACAACGTTCTAGTAAGATTTGTTTCTGTTTTGCTACTCTTTCGTTACTGTTTTGTTACTGTTTTAATACTGTTTTGTTACTGTTTTGTTACTGTTTTATTACTGTTTTGTCACTGATTTGTTACTGTTTTTTTACTGTTTTGTTACTGATTTGTTACTGTTTTGTTACTGATTTGTTACTGATTTGTTACTGATTTGTTACTGATTTGTTACTGATTTGTTACTGATTTGTTACTGATTTGTTACTGTTTTGTTAATGTTTTGTTACTGTTTTGTTACTGTTTTGTTGCTGTGTTGTTGCTGTTTTGTTGCTGTTTTTTTTTGCTGTTTTGTTGCTGTCTTGTTGCTGTTCTGTTACTGTTTTGTTACTGTTTTGTTACGGTTTTGTTACTGTTTTGTTACTGATTTTTTACTGTTTTATTACTGATTTGTTAGTGATTTGTTACTGTTTTGTTAATGTTTTGTTACTGTTTTGTTGCTGTTTTGTTGCTGTTTTGTTACTGTTTTGTTACTGTTTTGTTACTGTTTTGTTACTGTTTTGTTACTGTTTTGTTACTGTTTTGTTACTGTTTTGTTACTGTTTTGTTACTGTTTTGTTACTGTTTTGTTACTGTTTTGTTACTGTTTTGTTACTGTTTTGTTACTGTTTTGTTACTGTTTTGTTACTGTTTTGTTACTGTTTTGTTACTGTTTTGTTACTGTTTTGTTACTGTTTTGTTACTGTTTTGTTACTGTTTTGTTACTGTTTTGTTACTGTTTTGTTACTGTTCTGTTACTGTTTTGTTACTGTTCTGTTACTGTTTTGTTACTGTTTTGTGGCTTCTGTCGGAGTTTCCATATTCGGAAACAAAACAGCAGCTTGACGAGTCTGGTTGGTGGAAATCCGCCTTCATGCAACCAATTTCACTCAGATTAATCATTTCGGTTCAAACACGGAATGTCACGAAATGTCAATTAAGAAGGACAAATATGTTTTTATTAATTTTTCATTCCCATATTGGTTTTAATGCAGTTTTCGAAAAGATATTGCTTGCATCTTGAATGCGAAATACTTTTGCGTTCTCGAATGGCTATTTTGCTTCGCTGAGACTCAGCAAAATAACTTTCATTCTCGAACGCAAAAGTATCATTTCGCATTCTAGAAACAAAAATGTCTTGTATGAACTGATACGATTTGATCTGGAAAAAGTGCATGATTTATATGAATCAAACACTCCGTTATTCAATATTGAAAATTTTACATTATATACACGCCTTGTCCTCAATGATTTAACTGTGTAGTTTTCCAGTTTCCTGCCAAATGTACCACAATTTTGGTCGCAAAATTCATTATTATTGTGTAAGAAAACCAAAGGCAGGACAATGAAAAATAAAAATATCGCAAGAGATCTTATTCGTCTTCATCTAGTTTTCAGTTTCAACGAAGTAGCCGATATAAGAGAGGCAAAATCATACGTGGCGGTGCACGAGGGGCAAGTTTCGTTTTATAACGAACATTCCGTTGTTTGTGCATAACGATGATGAAACCATTGGCTGTGCCAGCCGATGAAGATACCATGAGTATGATATGATATATATATCAAGAGCTGTATGAGCTGTTTGTATTTTCGTCTTACACCTTTTTTTACAAAAAATTGATTTTTTTCCCACCACCTTACAAAATATGACGTCCTCGATATTTTTTTTAAATTGGAAGGATATATTTTTTTATCAAAAACTGCAAGCCCATATTTTTCAACCATACCACATAAGTCATATCTAACACTTCAAGTAACAGTATACTAAGTATAGAAGAAACCAGTCACATTTCTCAACATTTTTTTCGTTATTTATTTGCAATGAAAATACAACAAATGCTCGAACTGATCTCCTTGGGTTAGTTGACAATAATGAAAAAAATGTTGAGAAATATGAACAGTAGTTTATTTTACACTCAGTACACTGTACCTTGAAATGTTAGATATGACGAATATGGTTTGATTGAACTCAGAAAAATGTGGGATTTCAATTTTTGATATAAAATTATACCCTTTCAATTAAAAAAAAAAAAATATCGATTACATCATATCTTGTAATGTGGTGGGGAAAAATATCAATTTATTGTAGAAAAAGGTGAAAGACTGGAATGCAAAATCGTCCTGTTTGAGCTTTACCTCCGAAAATGATTAACTCGTAAGATAATGGAGCTTTACCACATTTTATGAAAGCACTGTATAGTGAGTCATAATATTATGAGATACTCAATAATTCCCTACTAAAATGATATGTTTCAGAGAATTTTATAGTAAAAGTTTATTTTCTTGATACTTTGAATAATGATTTGTAAACTGAAATATGTTTGTTACTGTTCCTGATAGTGAAGAATGTTCAACCTTTAAATGATGAAATCATCAAAACTTCAAATCATTTATAGTGCCAATTTAATAGTTTACTCGTTACACTTCCTTTCGCCACGTGTAAAAATGAATGAATAACGATTTTCTGTTAAACATCAAAGAAAGAAAAAATAGCTGAAATTATTTCACGTCGATTGCAAAATAAAACTAATCAATATCGCTCTTCCACCCACCTAAGCTTCAAATAATTAGGCCAGTAAAGGTAGGCGTGAAAAATCGAAATTTTAACAATAATTCCAAAAAAATTTTTTGGTCAAGTGAAAGGTATATCGAGAAAGCAATAAATCTCAGTTGGCTACTTTTTTCGAAGTATGCAACATTGTTAAATTGACAGTTAACTTGAATTTTGCTGTATACTCGTTGAGAAAATTCCAAAAGTTCTGCAAACTTGGAGCAGTATCGAATTAATTATTTCAAATCACGAATCAAGTTTGCAACCAATTCAAATGTATGGAACTTTTTTATCGACCTTTTATGTTTTTCTTTGATATACAATAGGAGAAAATTCCAGAAGTTCTACAAACTTGACAGATATATCGGAAAAATATTCCGAAAAGTTTTGTAGATTTGCAACCTTTTACGTTGACCGAAACATATATTCTCCTAATTCGTGGTCATTTTTTTGATCAAGGTGTTCTCGAAATTTTTGCAAAAGTTTGGAAACTTTGTTACAAATTTTGAAAACATCTATTCAGATGCACTCACAAATTTGCAACTTTGTAAATGATCCAGAACTTCATGCAATTTTCAAAAATCTAATCAATTTACAAATTAGATTTTTGAAAATTTTTTGAAGTTCTAGATCGTGTACAGGGTTGCAAATTTGTGAATGCATTACCATAGATGTTTTCAAAATTTACAACAAAATATCAAATGTGTTGTAATTAATTCAAGACCACCTTGAGCAAAAATCTAATACTAATTAAAAAAAAAATATGTTCCGGTCAACGTAAAAGGTTGCAAATCTGCACAACATTTCGGAATATTTTTCCGATGTATCAGCCAAGTTTGCAGAACTTTTGCAATTTTCTCAACGAATAAACAGCAAAATTCTAGTTAATTACCATTTTGATAATGTTGTGTACTTTGGAAGAGGTTGCAAACTGAGATTTATTACTTTCTTGATGTACTATTCATTTGACCAAAGTTCGAAATCTTTTGGAATTAATGTTAAATTTTCGATATTTCATGTCTACCTCTACTGGCCTAATAATAAAACAATAACTCTGCATCAAGCTATTATCGAGTTTTCATCACCTCGTTCAGATCTAGGAAGTATGTTTATTTGAAATAGCTGCGAAAACATCCATTGTAACGCTGAATGTATAAACATCCATACATATGTTTGTGCAAAGAACGTGTCCCATGGTGCTCGATGTAATTTATTTCGAACTCCAGAAAGAAGTATATTTAGAATCGCCCCTTGCCACTTCAAGAGTGAAGAGGATGTTGGTGTTATTAATTAAAATATTGGCGTCTCTCGACGAAAATGAAGGAACATAAATCTTTTAGCTTTGGGGAAACATCGACGTGAGTATGCTGACGCATGTTTATGTTTTCATGGCAAAATCGTTGTAATGGGTAGTAAATCAGGAGTGGAGTGTTTTTTCGAGTCGTATAAAATCAAAACTGGGTATTTGTCTCGAAAGTCATTCGGAGAAAACCGCAAAAAACTGTCATTTTATGTCTGATCAGCGGTATCACACCATTTTTTTTACTGCGGTACTTATGTGAATGTTTTAAAGAAATCCATTTTGATTTTTGTTACAGTATTATTCCTTATTTTTTCATTTAGAGAAGTTTTTAAAAATACTGAGTTTTGAAAATGAAATATGCAATAATACCGACTTTTGAAACTGATTCTTGAAAATGCAGAGTTCTGTTACCAACAAGTGTAATGGACGTCATAACGAGACAGGACCGTAATGAAAATTAATATTTCATAATATGTTGAAATATTTTAATATTTTATTGATCTATGAAAAATTTAAAAATAATAATTCGAACTGAGCAAATATTTTATTTCATGTTTGTTAAACATTCATAAGTAAAATGAAGTCCACATTAAAAATTGGAAAAAGCATTTTTAACTTAAATTCTTAGTTGCTCGTCTTCTTTTTCTGGGTATAAATTCTCGTCTTCTTCTTCATTGTAAACTTCTTGATTTGTGTTTGGTTTCGGATTGAAAATAACAGAATAAAACTGAAGGTCCAGATTTATTCACTCAATGAGTTACGCATTTCTGTCACATCAGGTTTTAATGAAGAGAGACATTTCCCTTTTTTCACTATTGAGTTTCCAACTCCCAAATCAGATGTATAAAATGTTTCTCCCCTCACTGTAACTGTAACTGTAACTGAATGTATCGACTCTTAACATCTTCGACAAGCGACAAGCCTCGGCTTTGTCTCGGCTCGAACTCGCTCACCTCGAATGTTAACACGTCTTTACATTCCTTGTTACTTAGAATATTAATTGTTTGGATAGTTGTATAGATAATTAATAAGAAACAGACGCGTATATCGTACTTTGCTGTTTTAAGCAACACTTTCTTCCATTTTTCTTTTTGAACCCAACGTTTTCTTCCTTTTCCAGGAGCACACGGAGTAATAGGAGTATCCATAACAAAAACTACTGACTGTTATGGTCAAATTATTCCTAAATACGCCCGTGTTGATAAGAAACAGCGTATGAAATGATAGGGAATTCGTCACGTGATCTAATAGGTACACTGTTATTGGTTGAAGAGAAAATACCAAGTTTTGAAGCCAAATATTGTTCTAAATACAGAGTTTCGATTCCAACTTATTTTTTCTACCTAGTTTTTTTTTATATAATTCAACAAGTTTTGGAACTAAATTTTATTGTAGATCGGTGCCCATACCTCTGATCTATTATATGCAATAGTTAACTCATTTTTTTTGATTTTGGTAAATACAGAGTTTTGATTTTATACGACTCTTTTGTTCTATGAATGGATATCCTCGGTGATGGTCATAAGTTTGGACTCCAAGAGAACTTCAGCAATAGGAACAGTAAGAACTTCAAACGAGGATATTATACCGGTCATGCAATGAATAATGTCTTGAATGCGTTCATTTTGATAACTTGAAATACAAATTCATATTGACATCCGAGGACTGACCTCAAAGTACATTTTGAAGATAGCTAGAAGAGGTCCTACAATGAAGGTCATTATGGCAAATGTCGAGTAATTTTCGAATTTCTAATGATCGAATCTTTCTACGTAGGCGTACCTAGTCCTCGAGCATACTACGAGAAAAAAAAATATACAAACGTTGAGACTTCATAAATCTCTTCTTCATGTTTAATTGGATAACGTGCTATCATCAAGCAATTTATAGAAAAAGGTATGAGGGCATGACTTCTATAAAGTAATAAGTTTTCTGATTTGGCTAACTGTTTTTATTCGCCTGGGCAAATTTGTGAATTTTTTCCCACTTATACTTTGAGCCAAAATTCAGTTCTACCAGATATCATTTGATTTCAATAATCACAGTGCTGAAGTTTCTATTATCTCCTCTCAGTCGTCCATAATTATTTCAGGGGTTTTCAGAATTAGGATGTTTATATAAATCTCATTTTCTCATCGTATCTGCTTAAGAAAATTTGTTCATTAGATATCACCGCTTTACAGCATCCATGCCCAAGTAACAATTCCAAGTCATTTGGATTTATTCTAGTTTTATGAAGGTTGAGTAATAGCCAATTCGATTTATGATGGTCATGCATACTTCATAATACGATTCCAGAGCAGATAGATTCATGAATTGGTTTCAAAACACTTCTGAAGGCTATAAGATGAAACCATTTAGCATTTAAGTGTATTTGATTTCATGAAGGTTTCTCAATTGCTGTATACACATACACAATGAATGCTTTTGGTCTTTATGGAAACTGACTTTTATAATGGTTTTATAGCACTCCTCAAGTCCATGCAATGGTTCTCTGATAAAACTAACGATGAGATTTCATTGAGATTTTGAGATGTACCCTCGAGAACCACTATAAGATCAAAGCATAAAATTATTTCTACTTAAATGCCAGTAGCCCCCTTTGAACGGTAATAAATGAATTGAAAAAGTTTTCCATTCACGGCCTATTAGACATAAGTCGATTATAAAAGTAAATTTGGAGTTCTGACTGTACGATTTTTCCACCATTCAAACCATCCAATCTTGTATCGGAGGCGCTAGACAACACTGCTCTATCACTAGTGTCAATGTCAGTAACTTTTATAGTCCTGGCGATCAGATAGCTTGAAAGTGATTGAACACTGATAAACTGTTAACGAGATGCCTCCAACCAATTTTGTTCACAAAGCATGTTTTATTGAAAAAAGCGGTTAGATATTTTCGACTATTTTTACAGATTTTTTCGAATTTGATTTCGCAAGTTTTTGCAACGTTTTTTATAAGAGGGGTGTGGCTAACCCACGGACAGACATAGTTTTCGTCGAAATTTTCCACGCTTTCCAGCTATCGAAGGCGGTTAGAAGGTTGACAAATTTTTTAAACCGCATTATTTGACAGTCAGATAATTTTCACGATTTTCACGGGTTTTTTCGGTTTTTATTGTGTGAGTTTTCCCAATTTTTTTCGTGTCAGGGAAGGGTGGCGAGCACCCCGATTGAATTTTTTTTTCCTAATTATGTTCCATGTCCGAAATTGTTGATGAGTTTACTGATTGTCTTCGCGTTTTCTATCTAGCTTTCGATGGGCAGGAAGGGTGATTTTTTTTTAACCAAATCATTCGACGATCAGATGCTTGTAATTTTCATTTCGCGAGTTTTTCATCTTTTTTCGAGAAAAGGGAAGGGGGACGTGTCCCCTACCAATTTTTTTTCTCCGTGATCAAATTGGTTAAAAAACTTTCAAAACCCAACTCATTCTGTATCTAGCTTTCGGGGTGCAGGAAAGGATGATTTTTTTGACATTATTCATTGTAACTGAAGCAACATGTGAAATTTCAACTCCAATGGATATTATGATTTCCAAGGTGAATGCTATCGGGTCAAACTAGAAAGTGAGGTGAAATATACTTCGAAAACCAAATGAGTTATCACAATTTGTTCAAAAAATTATTTCGCTACTTCGTCTTAATTCACCTCTAATCTTTTCCAAAATTCCCAATTCTTATATTCTGATGACAATATGGGCAAGGAGGCTGCCCAATTCTATATTCTCAATTTTATATATTTCCTGGTCTATTTATTTCGGGATATATTTCTCAATTTCCTTACCAGCTGCAGCGCGTTGTTGCCATTACTCTGGACGTGATCATTTTTGTGTTCGGATCGACCAAAACATTCCGACTTTAGAGGATTGTATTTCGATAATTAGACTGGCTAATTTTTCTTAATTTGGTTATTAGCATTGCTATCAAGTTTATTGACTTGTGTTAGTTTTTCATAAAATTTGTAAGACGCGTTTCTTCTGTACAGCGTGTTATTTGACACAATGATTGCATTTGGCCTATGGTGCTATGATATAAAAGTCTATTGGGAAGCAACTTTGAGTCCAATTATGTCCGATTCTAAACGGACGAAAATTCTAAAAGAAATTTAGCTGATGTAGTCACTGTCGAGGAATATCATATCAACTTTTCATTGAATTTGTAAAAAAACGATTCTAGCGTTCCCAATACCTAAAGGTACACAACAATTAACGATGTAAATACTTGGGCGTATGTAAGCATCTAATTTTGGAGTCTTAAATTCTGATGAGTCGCTCTAAAAATATGAAACACGGAGAACTGTCATCTACAATCAAAAGTAAAACTATTAAAAGTAGTGGTCATTTCAAAAGGCAGATGATTCAGGATGTGTCATCACGAGAAGACGAAGGTAAGGCAGGTTTGACATGAATTTCGATTGAAAGGTGAATAAATGTTTTGGAAATTGGATTCAATATTACAAAATATACTTTTTCAGGAGAAAATGATTTTAAAATTGTTTATTTTAAGGCAAAAATGTTTTATACAGGCTTTATAAGAGTCCTAAGATTCAGTTTTTCTCGTAGATTTATGGTAGCTTTATAAAGGTTTTATGGATGTTGTTACAGCAACACAATTTTATAGTAGCTGTGATTTTAGATTTAGATTTATGGTAGCTTTATAAAGGTTTTATGGATGTTGTTACAGCAACACAATTTTATAGTAGCTGTGATTTTATGGTCTTCAGAACCTTCTGAGAGCCATCACAAAACTAAAGTTGTTACTTGGGTGATCTAGAATACCTGTCTTAAAAGTTTTATTGGGGCTGTAATAATTGTGAAGTATCCCATCGAATATTCCAAGGACAGAGTATTTTTCTAGTTGTTTCCGCTTTTCTCGATGTTGTCCGGCTGGCTCTTTTCGAGGCACTTCGGATGTCTCTACGCTACCTGAAACATGCTATGATAGTCTTTTATATCTCTTTAGCGCTAGTCGTTCTGTACAAACCACTATGTTGCGTGGATTGGCCCCTCTATTATTGTTGCGGTATAAAAACGGATCAAGGCGATTTCCTAGCAGAGTATTCCATGCAATGGTTTCGACTGAACCTATTGTAAACCAAATTCAGACGCTTCAATACAGCGGCACGAGGACGATTGAGCCAAAAGGCTTGGCATTTTCTCAGGCATAAACCATGGATTTATCAAAATAGGAGGGCTGTTCCTCGTTACCTCTTACATATTGCATATGTGTGCTTGTTCTCGAACAATATGTTTGAGCGAGCTTGCCTCTGTATGACACCTAGCCTGTTGTGACTTTGGATCATACCATCCATATAATACTACAATGGGTTTGATATCTGATGAGGTAGTATTGTCATTTTTAATTGAAGCCCAAGTTTTTTAAAAATAATTTTCACTTCTGTCCCTTTTCTCTGAATGAAGGTGGATTTCAAAATAACCATTATGAGAAATGAGAAATCCAAAAAATAATACTGACTAGCGGTAAATATCAAAAACTAAAATTTTGCAGAAGAGAGTTTTGCTGTCGAACCCATTTTGGAGATCCTGCAACTTTCTAGTTCTCTCGCACATATCAAAGGTTTTGATATGGTAAATAACGAATGAGTCAGATGAATTAATTCTCATTTTTCAAAATCCGTATCATCAAATTTATTTTTCTCGGGTCAGAATTATAAAATCCATTCTCAATACGAAACACTCTTCACACGGTAGCTTTAAGCAGACTGCATGCTGGTTTCGAACACAAAAAAAAAAACATTGACATTGACCGGCGCATGCAGATTTCAAGAGATCCGTCGCGAGATTGGGTTTGTTTTATTTCGCACATCTGTTAAGAATGGTGTTCATAAATTATTTTGCGACAAGTGGGATGCTGAGTTGAGAACTCGTGTGCTAATAAAACGTTTGAACATGAAATTTGCGGTTCAGTTTTCATAAATATTTTTATCGCTTCTTAGAAATATCTGCTCATTTATTCATAGAAGTTTTGCGAGTTACATAGGTGGTCTCCGAACAATGTTTATATTTGAATGTTGTTATTGGCATGTGTGAGGAGACTATCAATTTATTTCAACAAATAATTTTCAGTGTTATTGAAGTGGTCATTTCAATAGCTACAAGCAACAAATTAGTTTGCCCGAAATGAAATATATTGAAGTTTATTATATTTAATCCAGTACAATTGGGTTTTGAGACAAGAATCGATTGTAGCACCATCAAACTTGGTATGCTAGTTGTTGGAATGTTTACCAAAATTCCAAAGTTGGAACATATTTTTTCTTGCTGTAATCTTGGAAAGTATATGATTTATCGGAAAAACAACTCAACAGGGTGAAAAACAATTCAATTTTTCATAAAAATTATTCTCAGTAACTTTTTATGAAATGCCCTCGTTTTTCCAGAAAACGTGATTGAACGTCGACATCAAATTTCATGTTCACCCTTACCCGCCGCTGAAAATTCTGGTGGAGCCGAATATTTGATTGGTCATAACTCTGCTAAAAATAATCGAAAAAGGAAAAGTTCATATCGTTTCTGAAGACTCCTACCTTCAAATGCAAATATAATATGCGAGTATTTGAGTACCTAAAATGTGTTTTGTCGCACTTCATGGATGATCCAAAAATCATGCACCAAATCGAACTTTTGAGATCATTTTTATTTCTATTTTCATTTGCAACCAAACGTTTGGATTATGATTTTTACGTATATGTATTTGCCCAATGAAAAAACATATAAAAACAGAAAAAAATTACAAGGTTGCGAGTTCAAACCAAAGAACAAATTATTTTAAATTTTTTTTTATTGATGAAAACCTCATCGAATGTACACTATATATTATTTTTATGCATCCTTCTTTATAGCTAATAATGATATTTTTTATGAATTGTTGATGCTTTTCATTTAACCCAAATATATTTAGTGAATGTGGAATTATTATACTGATGAAGCAACAACCCATACCCTCTTTGGACTATATGCCACAATTTTAAAGTAGTGTAACAGGTCCCACTTATACATGCCAAAAAAAACTTTGTTTAACTCCTGCCTCATTTTCAACTTGCCCATAAAATCGGCATTCTCTTCACTAAATGTTGAAAATAATCGCTTATTCACATCCTGCATATATATTTAATAACACTATTGTGAAGTGCAAACCTCAAGCTTGAAATCACATACTTCATTTTTTATGTAGGATGTGTATGAGCGATTATTTTCAACATTTACTGAAGAAATTGCCGGGATTATGGGTGAGTTGAAAACTGAGGCAGGAGTAAAACCCAGTTTTTTCTTTGGCATGTATGAGTGAGACTTGTCTCACTAGTCTCAAATCGTTGCATATGGTCCTTAGAGGATACTGATTCCTGCTTCAGTATAATTATTTCATATCAACTAAAATATCCATGACTTTCGGATAGTCCGTAAATATCGTAGAAGGATTATGTGAAGTGGGACAAAACACATTTTAGGTACCCATATACTCACATGTAATATTTGCATGAGAAAGTAGAAGTCTTCAGGAACGATATGCACTTTTTCTTTTTCTCCTACTATAATTTTTAGGAAAGTTATGACAAATCTAATTTTCGGCCCTGCCTGAACTTACAGTGGCGGGTTAGCGCGAGCATGAAATGTAACGTCGGCGTTAAACCACGTTTTCTGAGGAAACGAGCGTATTTCATGAGGTATTACTGAAAATCATTCTTGTGGAGAATTGTATTATCACTCAACCTATCGAAATCGTTTTTTGATAAATCTTATATTTTCTGAAATAAAAATAAAAAAAATGTATTTTTTTAATGAAAATTTTTTAAGGTTCCACACCTGATTTTTTGGTAAATATTTTTTTTTGGATTAATTATGTAAATTAATTTAACAAAATATTCTATGAGCTGAAGAGAGGTCGCCCTTCACCGTTCTGTTTAACGGATGAAACATACTTCTTATGGAGTTTTATTTATAGACCAATATGCCTAAAATGGGTTGCCGATCAAAATGTGGTCCAGACTATATACACTGAGTTTTAAAAATGTGCACCATATGGAAAAAAATTTATTATAGATTTGTCAGAAAATTTTATTGTTCATGAACATTAGTTGAAAATTTATCGAAAATGCTGCTATGCTTGTAGATATTATTACCAATGCCTTGCAGTCATTTTGATAATACAGTTGAGGTTCCATTTATAATCACTTTTTAGAGACCTAAGCTATACAAATTTCCCACGATACCAACTGAAGAACCGAAGTCGTAAGTGAAAACAAATGTCAACACATAAGCTGAACACTTTTTTCCCGTCGATACTCAAAGTAAAAATATCAAAGACTCCTCGAAAAACACCTTAATTGCAGGTTTCTACGACCAAAGCGAAATTGCGTAAAATAATAATTCACCAGCATCCGCTATTTTTTCATTGAAGAGAATCGCACCGAGGCGCAGCCTAATTCATTATAAAATAATTGGAGTGGCTGCCAGCTTTTTGTTGTCTTTGATGGTTAGAAATGATACAACACGATTTGCGAGCCCCTTTCAATAGGTTACCTACTGTTTCGGTGAACTGATGCTTGAAACAAAAGCAGCTTTGTCTGCAATTTGTTCTATCGGGATTCTACGAGCTCGAGACGGTTCAGATGTATCGAGTTTTGTTGCAGAGGGCCTCCTTGGAACTAATTGCACGAGAGAGCTTTCAGAAACCGTTGAGTGGTTTGCATTACCTAATATTGTCGTCGATATCAAATTGACAAAGGTCTTCATATCACAAAGACTCAATTTATAAAGGGATTGCTCGATTTTGGGTACTAGGAGGTCTTCAATCAATCATTGTTGAATAAAATAGTCTACCGGTCATACTGGTTATCAAAGCAACATCAAATTCGAATATTCTATCCATTTCCTTTGTCTTCCTTGCTCAGGTCGAGTAGGCTGAAGTTGGAGACTGAGAGATTCATATTTGTCGCCCTGGTCTAACGATGTTTTATCAATTTTATTATTTGATGTATCTCTTATATTTTCTCCAGCGAGCAGTATTTTTTAACTCAGGGTATATGAAAAAAGGAGTATTATTGAATTTTTTTAAAGTTTTTTTTTTAAGTTCCAATTCCCCGTGATATCCAAGGATATTTTTAAATAATAATTCTTTTAATTGAACACATAACTTTTATTTTCAATACTGCGATTAACATGAGCACTTTCCCCTCGCAATGGAAACATACATTAATTACTCCTTTGGCTAAATTATTCTGACTTGAGACCAATAAGTATCCTGCCTTCAGTTTTCAAAGCCCTTGAAATGATTTGAAGGATCAAATGGCAGATTATATATATGCAAATGATATAATTACTTCTGTACAATCTGTTTTTCTGACTACTACCACTCTTTTGTCAATCACAGATGATATTTTCAAGGCCACAGATAACAACAAACTTTCCTGTTTAGTTTTATTGTACTATAGCAAGGCCTTTGATACTTTGGACCATTCCTTACTTTGTCTCAAACTCAGCTACTTCGGTTTTACTAATAAAGTTGTAGAATTCATACGTAATTATCTTTCCAATTGCACCCAATGCGTTGTCTTGGATGATATTGTGTCTGAATCACTATTGGTCAGTTACTGTGTTCCCCAGGGATCCATCCTGGGACAATTTTTTTTATCTATATATATATATATATATATATATATATCTAATTTTTTTGAAATAATAGGTTACTCTAGAATTCATCATTACTCCGGTGATACTCAACTCTACACCCCTTTTACCTTCGCACATCTTAAAAATGCTTTAGAAAATATGAACAGTGATTTGAATAAACTGTATGAGTTCTCTACTGCCCATAATTTACGTTTGAATTTAAAAAAGTCACAGATCATGTTATTCGGTTCGGAAAAAAAAGTGGAAAGGGTTCGAGAAGCTATGAAAATTAGGTATTGCCTATAGTTGAAGAAAGCAAAAATCTAGGATTGTGGATTAATTATGAATAATATTATGAACTCTGGACTCTGGGGCTCAGAAAATATAATTTATCCATATCAAAATTGTTTTCGATAAAATATGGATCTACAAAGAATGATATCCACGGAGCTCTTGACTTCAACCGTTTTTAGATGTTTTCTTTGACATTGAAAGAGCATATGACAGAGATCAACCGCCTCGAAATTTTTTGCGTCAAATGAATTCAATTAGTGGACAAATTCAAAGAATTTCATTCTTATGCATGAATACACTTTCCCACATATTCTAGTTAGATCTGCTGATTCAATTAATTATCATTTCCAGCAAGAAACACTAATTGAATTTTCGACCATTATCTCCAGTCAAATGACCATAATTTTTATGACTTCCATTTGCAATTAATTGGAAGCTTGGTACTATGTGACAAGATGAGTCAACTGAGATAATAATCATGAAAAAATATGCGTTAATTTGGGAATGACAATGTTGGTGACTTCTATTGATGAAATTTCTACAAAGAGTAACTGTGTGAAAAGAAGTCTGACTTCAGTGTCTAGTTAAGCGACAATAACCTATATAAATAATGATATAACCCATTTATGAAAATTATTTAAGTAGTTTGATTTTTAAAACCTTCGGAAAACTGGAAATGGTCGCTAAAATTATATATTCGGACTGTACCCATTGATCGGGATCCAATCCTTTCAATTGGACCGTCAGACAGATTTACGTGCCCCATTTTCGCATACAAGCCTCAAATAGGGTTGAAAAGTATACCGATTTGGAGTAAAATTAAGGGAAATTTACGAGTGGCTTTTGGAGATTCTTGTGAGAGGTTCTAGATTTCTCTAGTATCCACTATCAAAATCGTTAATGAAGCGCATGGTCGCTAAAATTATACATTTGTAGTCTACACATTGATAGCGGATTCAATCCTTTCAATTGGACCGCCAGACCGATTTAGGTGCCCCATTCTCGCATACGAGCCTCGAATAGGGTTCAAGGGCAATTTTACCAACTCTCTCGAGTGTTTCAATCCAATCACTTTCGTCCAATCCATTTGATAATACATCTTTCTAGTCTTTTTGCTTCTCTAATTTTTTTTTTTTTTTCAAAGAGCTCAACTCTTTATAATCGGTAAATTTTTAATTTATTTTAGTCGGCCAGAAGTCAAAGTCAAACAATTACGCTAACTGACGAAGGAACTAGGCCAATTTAGAGATACGAAATGATATGAAGCGAATAATTGTCGTTTCCTTATCATAGGTAATACTTACATTAGTGTTTCAAGTTCATCCACCTACACGATGTTACGAGTGAGCATTGCCTGTTCCATACACTATGATCAACAACAAGGAGCATACAAAAATACGTATAAGAGCATACCAACATTTTCATTAATGAAGACAGTAGAGGATGTTTCAATCATTATAACGTTTATTATTCATTCTGGAAAATAAGAGAGAAATGGAATTTTGAACTCAACAAATAATCACTTCAAGTTAGAAACTAGATGTCCTGCCATACCAGGCTGCTCACTCCAATTTTCCTATATAATATAGAAATATATTTGGGTCAAAAATCCATCAGAAAACAACTGCTTTCCTAGCTAATACCACGACGAACGTTGAATTACTTCCAATGAAATTCAATGAGATTGATAAGCAGCTAATTTTCTTTCTGGTAAAATAATTACTAGTTTCAGACTGAACGGCGTGTACTAGAACTTCTCATAGAATGTCATGGATAACTATTCAGATTTTCCTATTGAGTTCCCTCCATACACATTGTTTATGAGCTGATCTGAATCAGTATACAACATCAATAAAAAATACATCACATTTGCATAACATTTCCATTCCAATCCCATTAATTTCCTCAAAAGTTCTTGATTAAAAAGAAATTGCAAACATCCGCGACGCACACTGACAAAAGGCTTTCATAATACCCACATAATCACACATGTGTACACGCTCAAAATAAAATTATACGAAATTGGACAAACACAATGGCGGCTGAGGTTGCTAAATTGCCAAAGAAGAGCTCGGTTTTGTTAATTTATACGATAATGGTCCGCTAGATTATGCTTTGTCTCTTTCGGGTGATATAAGAATGGACCAAAAACATTAAACTTCAAATATTACTCTGGTCTGCTTAACCCATGTGAATTATCGTTTCAAAAGTTCACCAGATTTAGGCTATTCGAATTTGGATCTCTTTATTGTTATATTACAGTATATCAGTAAACGAGTGTTTCATAGATAGGCCGAGCATTTTATTTTAATTTCACTTACTGAATCTCAGAAAAAAAATCCTTCCATTCACTGAGCATCTTTTGTCTCAGGGGAAAAATCATCAGTCACATAAAATACATTGTACATAATAGGAGGAACGAAGTTAGCAGACTCATAGTTTGTGATAACAATAATTTCAAAGGAACGTCCATTGGGTATCATCTTATCGCACTCGTTTAATGTTATTCGATACCAGGAAAATCTTATTTCTCACCCATCACTTGCTGTCGTCTGACAACACTAATTCCTTATCTGTCAACACAGCATGTGTCAATATGTGAATGTAGAAGGTCACCTTATACAGTACTTTCCTCTTTCTGCTTCTTGGACCTTCAATATTGGGAATGAGTCTATTTTTCTAATCATATTTTTTCACATGGTCTCTAAATATTCCAATGTTACCCATTGTAAACCCAAGGTATTTCACATGTTGTTTTGGTTCTTCATGAATTCCTCCAATAGATCCAGATGGAACCATCCTCTATCCTTCTTTCATTTGAGAATCACCGCCTCCGTTTTTACTAGTGCAAGCTTCAAGTGACGACATATTATCCACGTATTTATTATTTTCAAAACATCATCCTTCCTCATCTCTAGATATTTTTTCTGCAGAAACATCCATGGCAAGTTAATCTGCGAAACTCACTGTCCAATATACTGCCACGTTTTTCTCGAGACTTCCTTCATTAAGAATGTTCCAGGACCTTGGGCCAAGTTCAGAACCCTGCGGCGCTCCAACAATGACTTTGAAGATTTCCCTTTTTTTTATTTCCATACATCTCTCATGTAAGTAGTGACTGACAATACTCATTAGATATTACGAAAACCCCCTTCTGCACAGTTTTCGGATGATTTCGCCCCATGGTGAAGTCTTTCCTGACATCTGAAGATCACAAAATACCCCATTTCTTCTCTTTTACCTATATCAATTCAAGCAGTTTAGATTTATTTTTCAAAAACTGTATTGGTGCTTTGAAATATTTTCTGCGATCGACTTTTGACCATCTCGTAGAGCTTGATCGTCCACTCATCCACTATTCTAAAAAGCTCTCTATCGTCAGCATTTTGTTTAGGTATTTCAAAATATGTGAGGTGAGCATGGTGATGGCTGTATATGTGTTAAGGGTAGTTCTGTGTCAGACGGAGAAAGGAGTATCGCTTAGTCAAATAGTCGAAACGTAAATTCAGTTACTTTTTGCGTTTTCAAATATGTTGAACATAACCACCATACTGGGTAAAATCAGTCTCAAGTGGGACTGTAGGAAAAGGCGGAGATCAACGCATGTAAAACATCAGATGCAGGTACCATAATACCTTTCAATATGAAGTAATTTGAAAATTTTGCACTTTTTGAAGCCCTGTATCTCGGTAAGTATAAAATCAAAAAACACGTCTACAAAGGACCCCGCACCAAAACATGGGACAATGGCTTTCAGCAAATTTTGATAATTTTTTAGGATATTGTCCAGTTTCTGGACATAGAAACTAATTTGAACTTGCATGTGTAACTTCTAGTGACTTGTACTACAATCTCCCAAAAAAATATAAAAATTGGCTGAAAGCCATTTTCCCATGTATTTGGTGCGGGGTCCTTTAGGGAAATTTATCGAACTACGAAAGTAAATTGCATATCTGTCGTAGGATAGATATACCAGGGAAATATTTATGTAGGAAAAACTAAAAAAGCGCATTAAAACCGCGGTTTTTCACCACCCTCCGAAATTCCACAAGGAAATTTTGTTGGATAAATAAGGTGGAGCACTACAATTTGTGGCAACTGGACTATGATATTCAACTAAATTCTTGTATTAACATTTATAATCACAAGCCAAGTATAAACAATGTTTGTAGGATTTTTTTTACTTGGACCAATACTGAAAACACTAATATTTCGCACATGTTCAAATTTCTCAGTAGCACGATTGCACAGATAATATTCTCAGAAGTGATTATTAGACGACTCATAGTAATGTGGGATATTGTTACAACTACGACTGACTTATATCAGAGGCGCCGGCTTTGACATTTTTTACCGTCGGTATCAAATTACGTTCCCGCATAAAGTTTATTGAACTCGAAAAACAAATACAGATGAATCATATTAAAAATACGAATATAAAGTGCCGGAACGAAAGGCACAGCAACGATGAAAAAAATTTAAATTTAATTGGCTATTCCTTTTCCAATACATACGTGGTGTATAAACAAAGACCTCCCACTGGCCTTGGAATAAAGCAACAATAATATAATAGTTATTTATGGTACTAGTGTGTTATGTTGAAAATAAGTCACGCGAGAAAGATTTATAAATTCTAAAGTGACTTAGGAAACATAACACATGAGTGGCATACAATGTTTTATCCAACACATGACAGTTATGACCCATTATTAATGTCATTTTAGACAAGTAAACTATCAGTTTACTCCTCTAAAATGACATTAATAATGACAGTCATAAATGTCATGTGTTGGATAAAATATATTATTAAATTCATATATATATATATATATATATATATATATATATCGAGAAGGGTAGTCTCTTGACTGGACTAGTTGAAAAAAACTCTTTAAATTAAGATATTCTCAACCTGATGAGTAAGAATATCCTTAGGGATGCAGCCAGGAATAAAAGGCCTCGTTGAAGTAACACTCTGGTGTTAAATAGTCAAGCTTTCAAAATTTTTTAATTTCTTTATCAAGACATTAACGTGAGGATAGTTTGAAGAAAATAGCATGTGCTTTTCCCTTGGTCATTGTATACACAATAGGTTTTACGGAGAAGATATGAAAAATATGCACTGGTTTATAAAATCGGAAAAATTAAAAAGTGACACAGTGTGCATTTTGTCTCGATCGAGAGAAAAGCAAACGTAATACATTAAAACTGAAATCTTGTTGGAGATTTCCTTAGATTAAAAACATTTTTAAACACAAATCAACATTGTCACATGTGACACGTACGTTTGCTTTTCTCTCGATCGAGACAAAATGCACACTGTGTCATTTTTTAATTTTTCCGATTTTATAAACCAGTGCATATTTTTCATATCTTCTCCGTAAAACCTAGTGTGTATACAATGACCAAGGGAAAAGCACATGCTATTTTCTTCAAACTATCCTCACGTTAATGTCTTGATAAAGAAATTAAAAAATTTTGGAAGCTTGACTATTTAACACCAGAGTGTTACTTCAACGAGGCCTTTTATTCCTGACTGCATCCCCAAGGATATTCTTACTCATCAGGTTGAGAATATCTTAATTTAAAGAGTTTTATATATATATATATATATATATATATATATATATATGACATTCATAATAACTGGTAGGCTGGTGAAAGAGAGTGGCAACTCATAGCTATAGAGGTTTGAACCATTGGCGCAGCCAGGGGGGGGCTTTGGGGCTGCAGCCCCTCCTCCCAAGCCACCAAATCACTATCAAAATAATGGTGTAGAATACGGGAAGAAAATTGAAAAAATTCTAGAGCTGTCGGAAGTATTTTTCGTTGGCGATTATATGTGCTAGGATGCTAGATCGTAGCGCACCTTTTGCATGTTTCGCATTTTGCGACCATAATGAGACACATTCGTTAAATATATAGGTATATAGAAAATAAGTTAAGAACATTTCCTACAAGAGAATGTTATCGTTTGCTGACCTAACAGTTCGCTTGTAGGTGTTATAGGTGGTTTTGTGTGCTAGGATGCCGGATCCTAGCGCACCTTTTGCATTTTTCGCATTTTGCGACCCTAATGAGACACATTCGTTAAATACATAGGTATATAGAAAAAAAGCTAAGAAAATTTTCCACAAGAGAATGTTATCATTTGCTGGCCTAACAGTTCGCCTGTAGATGATAAAGGTAGTTTTGTGTGCTAGGATGCAGGATCCTAGCGCACCTTTTACATTTTTCGCATTTTGCGACCATAATGAGACACATTCGTTAAATATATAGGTATATAGAAAAAAAGCTAAGAAAATTTTCCACAAGAGAATGTTATCATTTGCTGGCCTAACAGTTCGCCTGTAGATGATAAAGGTAGTTTTGTGTGCTAGGATGCAGGATCCTAGCGCACCTTTTACATTTTTCGCATTTTGCGACCATAATGAGACACATTCGTTAAATATATAGGTATATAGAAAATAAGCTAAGAAAATTTCCTACAAGAGAATGTTATCGTTTGCTAACCTAACAGTTCGCTTGTAGGTGTTATAGGTGGTTTTGTGTACTAGGATGCCGGATCCTAGCGCACCTTTTGCATTTTTCGCATTTTGCGACCCTAATGAGACACATTCGTTAAATACATAGGTATATAGAAAAAAAAAAGCTAAGAAAATTTTCCACAAGAGAATGTTATCGTTTGCTGGCCTAACAGTTCGCTTGTAGGTGTTATAGGTGGTTTTATGTGCTAGGATGCCGGATCCTAGCGCACCTTTTACATTTTTCGCATTTTGCGACCATAATGAGACACATTCGTTAAATACATAGGTATATAGAAAAAAGACTAAGAAAATTTCCTACTAGAAAATGTTATCGTTTGCTGGCCTTACAGTTCGCTTGTAGGTGTTATAGGTGGTGTTGTGTGCTAGGATGGCGGATTCGTGCGATACAATTTTTGTTGCACATTTATCTCAATTTTATGGTACACCGTGTATCCGGACATATTCAAATCATACATTTTCGGAATCAGCAAAAAATTTTGAGTATATCGGTGGTAATTTTGGGTGAATCTGATGACTTTCGATTTTTAGCTATTTTTGAGATAATACCATTTGATGTTTTTTCGGCTGAAAATTCATTTTGTACCGATCGATTCGAAAATCACAGCATATACTAATTTTGGCATGCAAGTTAATTCCAGAACTTTCATGATAATGCTGACTCTAGGTCAACAATGAAGCTGTTTGCTGCACTCGCAGGAACCGGCGAAATGTTCTTCGAAGTGAGAAATATCCCAAGTGACATCAATCATGATTATTTCCTTTCAATCGCCGGGCGAACAAACTCCAAGAGAGCGATAAAATTAATTGAACCAGAGTTAGAACTAGTCTATCAGTATTTCGCAGTTCAATTTCGAAAAAGTAAATCTTTCGACTCGAACTTGATGGATCGGAGAATATTTGCCGCGGTCAGACGAGGTCAGCTCGGGAATGATAAAGGGGTAGTTATTCCCCAATGATTCTTCGACTCATAAAAGATTGATAGGGTGATATTTCGTGGAAAAGAGTGTCCGCTGAACAACTGACTGGAATAAATTCTTCCAATTCCAATAAATTTCTACTGGTCTGTTGTACTAAAATTAAAAGAACTATGGAAAAGTTCATAATTTGGTGTACGAAAAAATATTTACCTTGGTACACTGTTCAGTAAAGCAGTGGCTTAAATAAGGTGGTATGTGACCATATTTTCCTCAAACAAGTGCATGGGCAAATAAGAGTTCGACATCAGTTAGAATTTATTATCGATACTCAACCTAAACTTAGATGTGTCTGTGATATCTGCAAAGAAAACCATGCGGGTCATAATCACATAATGTTAATCTATTACAACTCACCGAAATATTCTTCTATCTCTCTAATAGTTTTGACAATCAAGTCGAACCCCAAATTGATAATATTCCAAATTTTCGAAAAACTGAAGATATAAATCTCCTTACAGTTTTGGTGAATTTTACGTTCCAGTAAAAATCGGTATTCTTCTAGAATAGAATCTGCATGCTGTATGTCTCAAGTAATACCTACCAAATCAGTTCCTTCCAAAGCTTAGCCGTTCTTTCAAAGAACGAGACCTGGAAGGGAGCTCCCAGCCCTTCTAGACCAGTGCTGATGGACGCCAAAAAATATGAAAGCGGGAAAAAACTATCACCAAATGACGGAAAAAGTAATTTGGAGTCGACAAAATGGAGAAGGAACGGGGTGAACTTTTAAGGGGTTGAAAGTGGTGTTTCACGGTTTTTCGATTTGCAACGAAAATTTAGACCTCCCATCGAATAAAGTTGAATAGCAGAGTTGCTGACAATAAAAAGATTACAACTATGAATTAATCGATGCGGAATGACCCTTAGAGCAATCAAACTCTCACCACTCACAATCTTATCGCACCACCCACAATCCTACTCGCAATACCCACAATCCTACTCGCGCCATATGCAAACCTACTCTTGCCAGCCACAATCCTACTCTTGCCAGCCGCAATCCTACTCGCACCACTCACAATCCTACTCGCACCACCCACACTACTACTTGCGCCACACATAATCCTACTCGTGCCATCCGCAATCCTACTCATTAATTAATTATAGAAATTATCTGATTCCATTTGTATTGTACAAAAAAGAATAAATGGCGCGTTGCAAACCTGAATGTCACTCGGTACGTGAACTTCAGATGATCTGGTGTCGAGCCAAGCTCGCACTGTACGATACCCAGAGTGAAAATCCTAATCGAGCGAATCATTTCTGGAATTAATCGATGCGGAATGGCCCTTAGAGTTTATTGAAAAAGAAGGGACGTATCGGGAAATTTACGATTTCCTCAAGGCGTAAATCCCGGGACTGGTGGCCCGGAACGCAGGAGTTTTTAACAGATAGCTCATTTGTCATCTATATCTATACGCATTCGACCAGTTGCGATCAAAAACCGATGAGTAATTTCGGCAATTTCACTGTGAAATATTCCTTTAATACTTCCAAAGTCGATATAGGATGTCTGAGCGAAGAAAAGCGAAACGAAATATGAGGTTGTTGAACTAGAAAAGTGATTTTGAATTTTGCTCGATGATCAGGGGAATTAGATTTGTGAATTTTTTAGACCTTTTTTTCTTATGTGATGTTCTACATGTAGCTATATATACTACTGATAAAATATTGGAAATGTTATAAAGATATTGGCAAGATATTCAAAAATAACATTGCCGCTAAAACAAAACAGAATATTTCGCGATATCGGTTCATCATTATTTGGAAAGTTTTGAAATGTGGGTAATTTTCTCACTTATTCAAATGGTTTTACATTGTTGGCACTCATTTAAACTTCTGTTTCATTCATAATTTAACGCCGTTGGCAGCAGTGTGTATACTCAAGCTCAATGTATTCCATTATCTGAACTGGATATTCGACGAGCCAACACACACAACATTCAGCTATGACCCAAAAAATTTTCCAGAGCATTTAGTAACAGTTCATTTCACCACCTTTATTAAATTCGGGTAGTAACTATTGTATCATGGAGCAATACACATGTCAGAAACCATCAACACAAGACAAGTGTTTCTCTGAACTCTAGTCTTTATACGGAAGATGAAGGTGTAACCGGTAACTAGCCCTTACACACCAAAATGTTTACCCCGACGTGATTGTTTTCGATCATAAAAACATTTTTCATTCACTGAGTGACCTGCAGCAAAAGTGCCTAGCAGTCAGGCCAACCGCGCAGAAGTCACCAGCTCTGCCGCAGTCGATATCACAAGTTCACTTCCTGGATTCACCTCGACTGACCCAGAGAGTTTGTTAACCATGGCTGAATCATCACAGTTGAGTGTGGAGGCTGTAGACAATCATTCGAAACAAAACCGTAGTGTACTCAAAACCACTACCACGACGGTATAGTAGCGAATATAACATTATACTACAGCCAGCGTACGGCTCGAAAGCAATTTCATTAAGCGACTGAGTAAACCGCAAGAACAAAAGACCAAGCAACTCATCCAGCTCGCACAAATGGGAAACGACACACCGTTCTATTTATTCCCTGCGACGTCTTAGAATCTATTGAACGGCATCGAGTGTACTCCATGGCGATCCTACTCGCACCAGCCGCAATCAAACTTCCACCACCCACAATCGTACTCGCGCCACATGCAGAACTACTCGTGCCAGCCGCAATCATACTCGCGCCAGCCGCAATCGAACTCGCACCACCCACATTTCTACTCGCGCCACACACAAACCTAATCTTGCCAGCCGCAATCCTAACTCGCGCCAGCAGCAGTCAAACTCGCACCACCCACAATCCTACTAGCGCCAGCCGCAATAAAACTCGCACCACTCACAATCCTATTCGCACCACCCACACTACTACTCGCGCCACACATAATCCTACTCGTACCATCCGCAATCCTACCCGCGCCAGCCACAATCAAACTCGCACCACCCACAATCCTACTCGCGCCACTTCCGAATGCATACCAATAGTGGGTCACACAGAAGTTCACCGGGTTGTGTATTGAAAACCGTGATTTTCAAATTTACTTTTAATGAAATAATGAAAGGATCGGTAGGCATATGTTATTTATCAAAATATATCCGTGGTAATTGTGGTGAATTGGCTTGTTTTCGATACAAATTATTCAGTTTTTTTCTGAATAATTTATTATAAGGCAAATGGATCAACATGAAAATTCAATACTCTATTAAAATATATATCATCAACAAAATTTTTAACGTTTCATATATATAATAACTTGTAATGATTCTTGACTTGATAGTTTTTTGAACATATTTGAATCAATGACAGTTCATTATTTGATTTGTTTCGAGTACAGACAATAAGCATTAATTTCCCAATAGAGAAATGGTGTAATAGCTAGTTTTTACTCAGAAAGAAAAGTAATATATTGCCGATCGATAAGGGGAGTTGCGATCGTGACATTTTATACTCGTAAAACACACAATATTTTTTCTACAAATAGAGCTCGAAGACAAAAAAACTTTATACATCACATAGGTAAGTAGATAAAATAACTATGACAAAATTAACCATCAATGGCTTTCGGCGTGCTGTGCTCCACTTCGAGAACGGTTAGAGATAGACAAATTCTGTGAACGCCAGTCGATTTAGAATGACTAAAGTAGTATATACTGAGAATTTGAACGAAAAATATCAACGGACAAAAAAGTCGAGTATATCATGATAGATAGTTTTTTAAACTTTTTTATTTTTCATTTTTCGAATTTCAAATGTTTGTCATCGAAGGTATTTTCACGTGCTGATTTCGAATATTTGAACGAAAATGTCAAAAACTAATCAGAAATATTTTTGGCGGCAAAAAAAGATAGACGAGTTCTGCGAACGCCAGTCAGTTCAAAATGGCCCGATTAGCATATACTAAGAATTTGAACGAAAAAAATCATTGAACAAAAAAGTCGAGTATATCATGATACATAATTTTTCGAACTTTTTTATTTTTCATTTTTCAAATTTCAAATTATTGTCCTCAGACGCATTTTGACGTGCTGATTCCGAATCTTCGAACGAAAATGTCTAAAATTCTTTAGAAATATTTTTGGCGGCAAAAACAACATCTAAGAACTGATTGAGAGCGGACCAATTCGAGAACGGTTTGAGATAGAGAAATTCTGCGAATGTCAATCGATTGAGTATGGCCAGAAGAGTATATACTGAGAATTTGAACGGAAAAAATCATTGGACAAAAAAGTCGAGTATATCATAGTACATAATTTTATAAACTTTTTTTTTTTTGATTTTTCGAATCTCAAATTTTTCATCGAACGTATTTTCAAGTGCTGATTCCGAATCTTTGAACGAAAATGTCAAAAACTCATCAGAAATATTTTTGGCAGAAAAAAAACATATAAAAACTGATTTAGAGCTAACCAATTTGAGAACGGTTAGAGATAGACAAATTCTGCGAATGCCAATCATTTTAGAATGGTCAAATCAGTATATGCAGCAAATTTGAACGGAAAAAATCATTGGACGAAAAAGTCGAGTATATCATGACACAAAATTTTTTGAACTTTTTTATTTTTTATTTTTCGAATTTTATGTTATTGTCCTCAGACATATTTTGACGTGCTGATTCCAAATTTTTTAATAGATATGTCGAAAACTCATCAGAAATATTTTTGGCGGCAAAAAAACATCTAAAAACTGATTTAGAGCTGACCAATTCGAGAACGGTTAGAGACAGACAAATTCTGCGAACGCCAATCATTTCAGAATGGCCAAATTAGTATATGCTGCAAATTTGAACGGAAAAAATCATTGAACAAAAATGTTGAGTATATTATGATATATAATTTTTTGAACTTTTTTATTTTTCATTTTTTGAATTTCAAATTTCAAATTATTTTCCTCGGACGGAAAAAATCATTGAACAAAAAAGTCGAGTATATCATAATACATAATTTTTTATACTTTTTTATTTTTGGTTTTTCGAATCTCAAATTTTTCATCGAACGTATGTTCAAGTGCTGATTCCGAATCTTTGAATGAAAATGTCAAAAACTCTGCAGAAATATTTTTGGCGGCAAAAAAACATCTAAAAACTGATTTAGAGCTGACCAATTCGAGAACGGTTAGAGATAAACAAATTCTGCGAATGCCAATCATTTTAGAATGGCCAAATTAGTATAAGCAGCAAATTTGAACGAAAAAAATCATTGGACAAAAAAGTCGAGTATATCATGATACACAATTTTTTGAACTTTTTTATTTTTCATTTTTCGAATTTCATGTTATTGTCCTCAGACATATTTTGACGTGCTGATTCCGAATTTTTGAATAGATATGTCGAAAACTCATCAGAAATATTTTTGGCGGCAAAAAAAACATCTAAAAACTGATTTAGAGCTGACCAATTTGAGAACGGTTAGAGATAGACAAATTCTGCGAATGCCAATCATTTCACAATGGCCAAATTAGTATATGCTGCAAATTTGAACGGAAAAAATCATCGGACAAAAAAGTCGAGTATATCATGATACATAAATTTTTGAACTTTTTTATTTTTCAGTTTTCGAATTTCAAATTTCAAATTATTGTCTTCAGATGTATTTTGACGTGCTGATTCTGAATTTTTGAACGGATATGTCGAAAACTCATCAGAAATTTTTTTGCGGTAAAAAAACATCTAAAAACTGATTTAGACATGACCAACTCGAGAACGGTTAGATATAGACAAATTCTGCGAACGCCAATCGATTCAGAATGGTCGAATCGTAACATACTGAGAGTTCGAACAGAATAAATCAACGGGCCAAAAAGTCGAGAATTCATTTTGCGAGATAGTCTGGAGAAAAAGGAATTTCGAAATTATTCGTTTTGTTATTTTGAAACTCTACGGCAAACTCTTTATTTTTACTTTATTCAAAATGCTGTATGAAACTCGTGAGACAAGTGTTTTATTTTTACCCGTAGGAATTGCCGTAATTCGTCTACGACGTCGTCTGTCAAAATTTCCCACCCGTAAAAAAAGTATTACTTAACTCACTTGATACATACGCAACTATTATTTACCGTGGTACTCCATCATCGCAATATTTGAAAAAAATCAAGTCGCATAATTCTACTATCCGGCCTACTTTAGTTACCGAACTGAGGTCAATACTCCAACACATCGACTCTAGGATACAAAAATAAATGACAAAACAGAAATAGTTCATGAATCATCCATCATTTCTTCTCAACGTGAAAACTTCAAAGGATGGTCCTTACGGGCCGGTGAAGAAAGATTTCGTAAATTGCTTACCATCAAAATCGAATAAAAGCCTGTTTATCCGAATCTTTTGTTTGGAATCTCTCATACTCATTTAATTAGCCTTTAAAGATAACGAGGTTATGTTTTGGATGTATAAATAGAAACGGAGACAGAGGATGAGTGCTTGCCCAAATATCCAGCATAGGAATAGAAGAAAACAGCTGACTATTCTAAATGGGTCTCGAGAGATTCGAGCCAAATAGTTTTCATTTTCTAGAGAAAATATTTGTATAATTCTATTAGAATTATCGCGTGAAATATGAGAATTTGTACGAATTGCTTTCCAGCTCGATCCGAACATCAATCATAATTTTCTTTACATTTTTTGCTTCAGCGATCAGAATTAGTATTTTTTATACGCAATGCAATTATCGTGAAGTTCATTTGGCAGAGATTTGCTTTTGTGTCAGAGACCTCAAATTTACTTTTGATTTATTGCTGTCACACAATTTTGATGTACTTATTTTTGTTTTGGTCCTCAATACCGAAATAGAATACTGTGAAGCTTCAGCACATTAGAAATTATTCTGTTTTTCGATATAATTATATTGCAAGTTTTGGATATTTTTTTTGCACTTTCGTGTTTTTTTTTCTTCAGGTAGTATCGTATGAGACCTGCTGCAGATGGATAGACTGCATGCTAAGAGATAGAATTATCTATTCCTCTCTAGTGGGGGAAACACTGGCAGCCAAGGTCACCAGGGGTTGTCCGCAAGGGGGTGTCTTGTCCCCACTGCTGTGGAACCTGGTGGTGGAGGACCTGCTAGTCACACTAGAAAGGGGTGGACACAAAATACTTGGGTACGCAGATGACATAGTCATCATGGTCCAAGGCAAATTCAACACCACGGTTAGGGAAAGAATGCAAATGGCCCTAAATCTGGTTAGTACATGGATAGATAAGGAGGGCCTAACCATTAGCCCCTCCAAATCAACCATGGTAGCGTTTACCCGTAGGAGGAAGTTAGAGAGCTTGGGACCTTTGACCCTCCAAGGTAACATCATACAGCTGTCGGGGGAAGTCAAGTATCTCGGGGTTATTCTAGACTCGAAACTCACCTGGAACCAACAGCTGGCAAAAGTGAAGAAGAAAGCCGAAATGACGCTGATGACAGTCAGGCGCACACGGTAAAACATGGGGGCTAAATCCCAAAATGGTGTATTGGATATACAACATTGTGGTGAAACCCATGATCACGTACGCATCTTTGGTTTGGTGGACAAAGATAACACAAAAAATAGCCGCAGCTGAGTTGAGCAAGGTACAAAGACTTGCATGCCTTAGCATAACGGGAGCTATGAAAACAACACCAACAACAGCCATGGAAGTACTGTTGGACCTCCCACCGATTGACATAACAATCATGGGAGAGGCAAGAATGGGACTTCTAAGGCAACAAAATACGAGCAACAGATCGGATCACAATAAGATTAAGGAAATAGTGGGAGGCAACATTCTCGAAATGAAACCAACGGACCACATGGTTCCTAGGTACTTCTTTAACATTAACTTCGAGGTTATTATACAAGATCGAAGGGAATGGACAGATGACAACATCAGGGGCAAACCTGGAGAGAGGATCTGGTATACGGACGAATCCAAAACCAGGGAAGGAACTGGTGCTGGAATATACAGTGAGGGAGAAACTCCCAAATCAGCGTCTCACTAGGAACAAACACCTCTGTATTCCAGGCAGAGATGTACGCTATCTTGCAATGTGCGAGAGAGATCAATCTGAGGGAAATGCGCAACGCACGGATCAAAATATGCACTGACAGCACTGAAAAATTCAAATTTGTTTCACTTCTCATGGAAATCCGGCGTGCAGTGTATATTACGTAGGTTGACCCTTTTGGTGCAGTTACTTCATTTCTAGTGTATTCATCAATCCTGAAAATTTCATGGCCCTACGTCAAAACCTACGGAAGATACGGGGGCGTTTCCATGAGAAGTGAAACAAATTTGAATTTTTCAGGACTGAATTTTTTTAATTTTTCAGGAGACAGTTGTATTTATAGTAATTTGGGGGTGCTGATCACGAAATCTGAAAGAATTTTGAGCAAATTTTGCCCCCTAGTATGTTTTACCGTAAAAATGGGTGGTTCCATCGCTGCTGGCGTGCAGTGTATATCACGTAGGTTGGCCCTTTTTGTACAATGAGTTCATTTCTAGTGTATCTATCGATCCTGAAAATTTCATGATTCTGCGTCACAAATTACGGAAGATACGAGGGTGTTTCCATGAGAAGTGTAACAAATTTGAATTTTTCAGGACTGAAAATTTTTCAGGAGACAGGTGTAATTATAGTAATTTGGGGGTACTGATCACGAATCTGGAAGAATTTTGAAAAAATTTTGCCCCCTAGTATGTTTTACAGTAAAAATGGGTGGTTCCATCGCTGCTGACGTGCAGTGTATATCACGTAGGTTGACCCTTTTTGTGCAGTGAGTTCATTTCTAATGTATCTATCGATCCTGAAAATTTCATGATTCTGCGTCAAAAATTACGGAAGATACGAGGGTGTTTCCATGAGAAGTGTAACACTGTATACGATTTCGGCTGCCACAGAAGTTGCTCTTCGACAATATAAAATACATAATAATAAAAACAAGTTTCTGTCGCCTACAACAAGTATAAAAAAGTGTACTTTTTCCTCGCTTTCCTCTCTTAAACGTTTTATAATGAAATCGTATGTTGATAGTGGAATATTATAAAATTTTACGCACACACACCAAACAAAAAATAGTACTATTAAAATTTAAAATGTTCAGTTTGTTCGAAGGGCATAATTGAGATTTTTATATAGTTTCTTAACATCATTTTCCAAATAACTCACTTTTCGATATTTCGTTATATCAAATTCATTTCCAGTTATTACTCACTTCCTGGTATGCTCTGATGATAATGATGACTTAACAGTCAAAAGCGCATTGATACGATTTTTTTAATAATTTTTCTTTGCGCAAAATACAAATTGTCATTCTTCAAGAGATAACCATTAGACCCACTGTATTTTCAGAACATTGGAATTTTTTTATGCCGAATGAGCAAATTCTGAAAATATTTCAGTTCGAATGGCTTCTAAACCCGCTGCATTTTATTATGCTTGCCGACAGACAATTCAACACCAAAAACCCAGGATCAACTCCTCCAAATTCCGAAGCATAACGAGCCCTAAAAGCCCAGAATTGTCACCGTTCATGACATTCTCTCGTCTATTTCTATCTCGCCGTCATATCATCCCCGAAACGTATCATTCAAATTCCTCCACCGCATCCTTTCAAGCCATCACAACAACGTTATTTACTGACATTCACCTTCCGTAATGGAAAGAAATACACGAACATTAGGATAACCGTTCTAAATATATCGTTCTCGCGCAAAAAATCGAGAGTAGGAGTTCACTTACATCGCGCTGCTAGTCGCGTGTGAAGTTTTAGTAGCTGATGCGCCTCGCGACCTTTCTTATGCGTCGATATGCTCTTGTCGTTTTGGCGCAGGGTTCGATCGCGATTCGCGATCATTGACTGTCCGAGGCAATTCTCCCCTATAATGGGGTAGAGTCAAGTGCAAGATGCGCGGAGGAAATTTCGGCGATGGTTATGACTTGGTTTTGGTGGTTTTGGTGTGCGTGTGCAGTGTGATTTGTTTGGATACCAAGGAGTTTCAGAAAACTTGTGAGTGTAATGACGATTTAGCAATTTTTGGTTTAGGAATTTTCACCCACAAGATTATTCCATGTATTATAGCGGGTGTCTACGGAAGGTGGCTCGTCCCTATTACTTTTTTGTTTTTAAAGATATTGGAATGAAGTTTGGAGGATCTATATAATACATAAAAATTTCATTTTTTGACAGGTGACTGTAAACTTTCGATTTTTAAATGAGACACCCGTTATATTTTCACATTTTTTGTCTCCATATGACATTCTGAATACAACCATGTATCGTTTGTTACTTTTCAAAATCAGAAATCTTTTAAATTTTGAAATTTAGTTTTGAATCTAGAGGAACTTTCGTCAACAAACTTAAAAATATTACGGTGGATCATTCTTTTTGAGATTAAAATAATAATAAAATTCATCGAGTAACCTGTGACCAACAAAAATGATATAACAAAACCATAAATCCAAAAACTAATATCTCCTTGCATAAATGATATTATTAACATGATTTTCAATCAATAGCGTACACAAAGTTTCCTAATTTCGATTTGGAGAAGTGAGGTTGGATAACATATCCACAAGTGATGTTTTTTTTTCAATACACTTGAATAACCGTGTTCTATCAGTTATGTAGCTCACAGGTTACCCAATGTTTTTTAATCTCATTTTAATCTGAAATGGTGTTTCATTTTGAGAAAGATCTTAAGTAATCTTTTCAAGTTTTTTTTAACGAAAGTTTGTTCGAAACCTGTAATAGTGAAGCGTTATCAACATAATCGTAATAAAATTCACAAAATTTCAATTAAAAAAAAAAGTAATAATACAAATTCTAAAATTGAATTGTATGTACATAGCAGAAATATTTTGACTGTAAACAATATTCTATGCCACTATGTTGTCATTTGAAAATTAAACAGTAGGAATAAATTGACAATTCAATTTTACACAGCAGATGCATTTCAACCGAAAACCGTAAAGTTGTATTTTCCCAATACCTACTTTTGGACAACAATTATTAATTTGGACGTATCCATAGCCCTCTATATTAAAAATTAAATGTCGAAATAAAAAAATATATATTGGTCACAAAAAATAACAAGTGATACATGGTTGTATTCAGAATGTCATATGGTGATAAAAAGGTGAAAATATACCAGATGTCTCATTTAAAAATCAAAAGTTTATATAACTTCCGGTGACACCGAAAGTTGTACGAATCTAAGTCACTTGTCAAAAAATGCGGTTTTATTTCTCATACAGATTCTCAAAATTTGATATCAATATCTGCAAAACCAAAGAAATTATAGGGCGAGCCACTTTCCGTGGACACCCGGTATATTGTTTATTCAATCATGAAGTCTGGGTAATTTGTGATTTTCAAAATATATCATATTAAAAAATGTGGAGTAGATTTGTGGAAAAAATCGAAATCTACATAGAATGTGATACTTTCACTTGATTTGTTACGGGAAAAAATTCATAAAAATTCATAGTAAAATACATCCTAATGTAAAAAAATATGGAACTTTTGAATACACATTTTGTCGACAACTACACAGAGAAAACACTTTCATTATATGAATATACTGGAGTTTTATCCCAATACCAAACCACCATTTTCAACACCTCGACACGTGTTTCAATCACCAAGTGCACAGAAAAAAAAAATTGAATCAAACAAAATATATTTCGGTCAAAGAAATTCGTTGTGTCAATACGGCTCAATAAACCTATTATTTCAAAAAAACGTAGATTCATTTAAATTTCAATAAAAGTATTTTATTGATACAATAAAACACTAGATAAATGCGAGAATCACAATGTCTCCACATTATGATGAAATGAATTGTTCTTGTTTTTTATTTATTTCATCTGAGAATATATTGCATCAAATAGAGGATATTTTCCTTTGGAACCAAATTCATAATTCGGTAAATCCAGAATTTAGAATAGTATATTCTGTAAAAAGGTTAGTTTGAAAAATTCGATGCGAATGGGAAGTTCCGAGTGCGAGCTGAAAGCGAGCGCGAGGAACTACGAGCATAACGAATTTTCATTCTGAACGAGTAACTGCGCCGAGTACTGTGTTTTCCCCATAACCACAAATTCCACATATTTTAATCAAATGGAAAGCCAACGAAGAATTATTTTGACATTTCATTTCACATGATGCCAGTCAAGTCACTATGATGCCAGTCAAGGCTATTATTCTTAAACAAGTGATTGAATGAAATACACGCAAAATGCATAAGACAGCAAGTCATTCAATATCAAGAGCTAGAATGTTACCATTCTGTTATCAAATATGATTCCAGAATTGATAAATTCTGTACCGATTGTGGAGAAAAGTGATATCCATGATTTAACAAATTTAAATATTCAAACAACGAAGGATCGAGTGGAGAATTAATTGCAATCGACAACGAATTTCAGACGAACAGTGCTTACAGTGCAAAATCAACCCGTTTCACACATTATTCACCTCACCGCGATAATGCAAAAAGTAATGAAATATTTTCCATAAAAATCGGTTTCAAATATACAGGGTGTTTCAAATTTCAGTATCAAGATTTCAGGGGCGTATTTCTTAGGTCAAAATGAGACTTTTTTTTCTCATAAACCGCTTCATTTCTGAGATACAGGATGTTGAAATTTAACAAAAAAATCAGTTGCTTTTCAATATCTCTAAAACCACCTTGGCTTCTCTTTTTAATTTTGGAACATGCAAAGTACACATAAAAATACACTTTTTCCATGGTGAACGTTTTCTTAATTTCCATCAGTGTCAGTTTCCCTATACACATGACCTGTAATAATTTTGATCAAAATAATGATACGCTACTGTTTTTTTGTCAAATAAGTATTATTTTTATAATTGTCTTCTATCTTCACACAAACATGGTCTTTTGATTTTTTTCCGTCCGACCGACGGTTTTCGATTTAAAAAATAAAAGGTAGTCATTTGCTTGTACCTAGGCGAATTTTTGTTTGTTTCATTTTGTTATTTGAATCGAACACTGTTCTTCGTACGAAAAAAAGTCAAAGGACCATTTTTATGAGTAGATAGAGGACATTCATAAAAAATATAATATTCATTAAAAAATAAACATTGGCGTATCATTATCATTTTTGTTAAATTTCAACACCCTGTATCTTAGAAATTAGGCAGTTGCGGGCACATATTTATGAAAAAAAAAATATATTATTTTGACCTGAAAAATATGCCCCTGAAATATTGATACTGAATTTTGAAACACCCTGTATGTTCTCTCGACATTCGATTGATACTCATCAGAAAATTAATGTTCCATTACATTTTACCATTGTGTAGTTTATAATTACTATGCCGATATTGAAATTTTATTGATTTTCAGGAAATATTTGTTGTCATTATTCGATTTGATCCATTCTGCATAATCGCGACCAACGATGAGTCATCTTTATAATTCCAATGGTAAACCCTCGAATCCATTCAAAAATATATGTTGATTACATTGCCTTCATTCATCCAAGCTGTATATACGTGAGATTCCGTTTCACATGTGTAAACAAAGTTGACGTTTGTTGAATCTCCTTCATACAATTTACGTCCATATGTCATTTGCATTATTCCAGTTTCTCTCTAAATAACTCATATCAAAACAAACGATCAGGCCTGTTCTCTTTTGTATTGTACCTTACCGTGCTCGTTTTTGAATAATAATTGAGTATTGGAACCATGTCATAGAACGCAAATTATCCTGATACACTGGTGACCTGAACTGGAAATAGATGTATCCAGAGAAGTAAATGCGACTTCACTATAGAAAAGGACACTAATTATATCCAGGTTCAAAAATGTTAACAGCAACCCAACATTCCTCCAAAAATAAACCTCAAAATCGCACCTGTGCTGTGCAGGAATTAGTATCGGAAAACCTTCGATATCAGAGTTGTTTGTCAACTTGTGTACTATTTACCATACATCGACCTATATTTAGAATAATTGGCTCGAAATAGTGAGGAAAATTGCGCTCAGCTTATATTTACTGTGGGTCGAAACATATCGACGAACAGAGTATAAGTACATGAAAAATTAATCTTTGATCATAACGAATGCCGCCTGAAGTATGTACAATACCATATTTTTCGCTTTGACCGAGGTTTGAAAAGGCACACATCATTGGGGCAGTCGGTGAAAAAGAAAAAAAAACTCTTCGTGTACCTACTCAAACAACCATTTGAACGTATGTGTTGTAAGTATACAGGGTATATCTTGACGAATCAACGCTATGTGTATATAGAAAACTAACAGTAGGGCGATTCTGAAAATTGATATGATTAATGAAGATTAATGAATGAAGAAAGTGACGTCATCTTTGTTATTTTTAATGGCACACCCTGTATTTTACCTCATTGAATAATCCACAGGGTGCGAAAAATGGGGGTCCAATAAGTGAATGAGAAAAATAAAAAATATCAACTTTTTCAAATGAAAACCCCCTTTTTTTCTTCAAGGTTCAATTCTATCATGAAAATGAGCCATAGTTACGATACACTCCCATATTCCCAAAACTTATAATTTTGGAGATATTAGAATTTTGATAAATGTTCTGAAATTGAAGTGGTGGGTTGATTTATTGACATAATTTTCAAATTTCATTCCCATATAACTTTTTTATTGGTGGACGCATTCCAACGTTATTTCCACGTAGACCATTTAAAAATGTCTATTTAAAAAAATCCCTGGTATCTTTTTTGGATTTTTGACCTTGAAAAAAATTCGAAGTAGGCCTTGTGATTTTCATTTTCATTTCGAGTTTATGGCTAACTAGAACTATTGATGCTCTATCTATTGAAAAAAAAAACTGAATCGGATAATAAATAACAATTTTAGAGAGGTGGCCCGCTTTCAAATGGGTCACTCTGTATAAAAAATTATTATTATAGTCAAATGCACCACCTAGAATTAACGCTATGGTGCCTGAAGTTATTTTTTTATATAGCAGCATCGTTCTGTACATGTTACGTGCTGGGTCTCTAATAATTGCCGAAGAAAAAACCTTGTATGATACATTTTTGTTCAGGTCTTTTTTTCACTGCACGGTCATACAAAATATTCAACTTTCCGAACTTGTATCATAAATAGCTATTTTGTCACTTAACAATCCCCAATACTTCAAATAAAAATGATTTGGAGTCATAAAAGAAGAATGTCCTGTTGAATGACGCCACGTTAACGAACAAAATTTGTCATTTATAAAATGAATACTTTATCAAACGTTTTTAATGCTGTCATTCATCGCAGGGAATTCAAATTGACACACCCGCAAATTCAATTAAACATATAAAACAAACAGGAAATTGATATGTTTTGGCGTAAAATCTACCAAACTATGCATTTATAATTCGTGTAATAAATCAAACTGAATTTATTATATCATTATTATACTGAAATATTATCAATTCAATCAGTATTGTTCTATTCGTGATGGTCATTTTGCCTGAAATGAACGTGGAATTTTATATGGTGGAATATTCATTATGACACGCTATTTTGAATTAGCAGGAAAGTGAAATTGGTATAGGAAGTTCATGAGTATTGATATACCGTGGACAAAAAAACAATTATTAATGAAAATATGTGTACAGATTAAAAACCAAACCAGGCAGGAAACTCATACTTTTCCTCCCTAGGGAGAAAAGTACTTTTCCTCCCCCTTATTTCAAGTAAGTTGTAAACGATGAAACTTGTGAATCTAACTATTTCTAAAATATCTTATATATCCTGTATTCTGGTAAAAATATTTAGAGCGGAAAGTGATTGATTGTCGCTCGACAAAAAGATTAATCACTGGAGACCGACAATGACACTTTGTGCTTGAAATACACACATTATTTTTTCTACAAGCGCAGCTCTTAAAAAAATGATCGAAACTTCATTCAAATAGGCACATAACATTACTTGTTACTTGTTGAAAATCCCTCAATAGCAATCCGAAATGTATTAGCTATCTATATGTCCAATAATTCAAATCACTAACAAGAAAAAACTAAAATAACGGTCTTGAAAAAAAAGTTGCAATTGCCAGGAGCTGAACCCGGGACCTTCGGATTACAAGCTCAAGACGCTAGCCATTGCACTACTGCAGATTCTCAGATGGACATGACTGTATTGTCTATACTTTCCATCTTGCAAGTATAGGTCCGTTTTAGACAAAAGCAGTTGAGGTGCGTTTTAAATTTACAAAGAAAGGTTCATTTAGTGAGTAGGAGGAAAAATCATATGTATTACATGGGAGTAAAGTGCCTTTTCCTCCCTTGGATGGTTACTGCCCTCCGCTTCGCGTAAACTGCATCCTGCGGGAGGAAAAGTGCCACTTTCCTTCCTAGTAATACAAATAGCTCTTGCGTCTTGTTTATTGTTTATAACGTTGCTACCGTTATACGATAGTCATGCAAACAATATCACCTGGATCGTTCGTTTTGGTTCAAACACGAAAAGTCAATTAATAATGACAGATACTTATTTATTAATTTTTCAATCTCATATTAGTTTTAATGCAGTTTTCGAAAAAATACTGTTTGCATTTCAAATGCGAAATACTTTTGCGTTCCACTGTCAAACGCAAAAGTATCATTTCGCATTTTAGATACAAGAATATCTATTCCTCATATTTTTCCTCAGTATTATATTTCAACGTTGACCATGCTCATCTCCAAGTTAATACAGAACAACAAATCTACATTTTGATTGCCATGTTACGACCACTGTGAAACTTTATGTAATCGGATATGTAAATAGTGCAAGAGCCATTAAACTAAACCAGACTGAGGGTTTTTCATTGGGAACTATCATAAATATTACTTTGTTCGGGCAACACAAATGATACAATCGTATCTGGAGCTGGAAAGTTTTGAGTTCTCATGAGAAAAACGAATAGGTAAACAATACGATACTTACCAACATGAGTTCATGCTCATATCAGTAGCGAACATTATACATTAGATCATCAGATGAACCAAAATCTGCACTACCGGTTTGGAAGAATATATTTACCGAAAATGATGATAATAATAACTGTCGGGGAGGAACAAACCGGCTCACAATCAAAATAGATTTTGTAGTGGTGAAATGATTCATCAAAGGAGCTAACATGCTGAATCTTCTGTTCCACGGTTGTACCCAGACAACAGGGAGGCTGTGGCCTTTTGAGTTTGGAGTGCCTGTATAGGTTAGGTTAGAATAGGTTTAAATGTGAGTGAGCCCATATCAGGCTCTCCACTGCGGCCAATGGCCTATTGTGGCTCAGTGCCTGTATAACAGAATGGTACTGGACGGAGCCTATAAAGTGATTGGGAGTTCAGATCTCTTTTTCTGCTAGGCCTGAGAGAAAGCATGCTTACTCTGTGAGGAAGCAGGGATCGGATCATTTCTTTTTAACAACCGATGAACTTGTTCCCAATTTTGACTTTCAACGGGTTTACCCAAATTCTGCAACTGAATTGGAATCTCTCAGCAAAAATCTCGCATTAAAGTTAATTACGGAGGCTTAGAGGACCAGCACCTATTAGCAATATGCACGGGAGAGACTACAACAAGCTATATGAAGAGTTGGATAATGACCCGGTTACAAGAATGCCATCAGATGGCATTTTTCCCAGATAAAGCTTTGACAAACCTTTCAAGACAAGTATAACGGACAGGGATGCGTGGATGCGGAAATCGCTGTTCACATGGACGGCTCCAAAACGGGTGAAGGTGCAGGAGCCGGCATTTACGGAACCAAGCCGAAGATGAAAATCTCACTGAGCTTGGGCAAACATGCGACGATATTTCAAGCGGAAATCGTTGCAATACACCATTGTGCACAAGAGCTAATAAGGCACGATTTTTCACGAAAAAACATTGCCATATGCTCAGATAGCCAAGCTGCGATAAAAGCAGTCAACTCAATGCAAGTTACCTCAAAACTTGTTTGGGACTGCATAGAAGCCCTAAAAGAGCTGGGCAGTCAGAACAGACTGACACTAGCCTGGGTACCAGCACACACAGGTTATAGAGGCAATGAAGAGGCCGATACACTAGCCCGAGAAGGAGCAAGTAAGGCCCTGAATGGCCCAGAACCGTATTGCGGTATAGCAAAAGCTGTACTAAAAACAAACACCAAATAATGGATTCAACAGAAGTCTCAAGAATGGTGGAACAATGCACCAGGGATGAGACATGCCAAAGAGTTTATCAAACGACCGCAGCCAACATTCACAGACTATCTACTAAGCCAGAAGAGGAACACTACTAGAATAGTAGTAGGACTTCTCACAGGGCACTGTAGGCTCAACAAACATATGAGTACAAAAGGCCTGGCAGAAGAAATGCTATGCAGGTTCTGTCAGGAAGAAGAGGAAACATCAGTACACATACTCTGCCACTGCGAGGGCTTGTCAAGGCAAAGGTTTCTGACGCTGGGAGAAGAAAAACCAAGAGTTCCCAGATTCATGGGAGTTCTAAAAACTAGCCTGTGGAGTCTCATAGAAGACAGGGCTAGACAAAGAACTCTAAATGATCTCGAGGACAAACACAATAGATCTGAAAAGGTCGCGGTGTAGAGACTTGTAGCACGAAAGTCCCTAATATATAATCTATAATTACGGAGACTGAAGTACTTCGGCAGCTACATAATGTTGAGGTAATGCATGGAGACTTGCTCAAGAACATTGGCTCATCCAAAAAATTGACCTTTGCTCTCCTCAGGTCAAGGGGGCTAAATTCAGAGAGCAAGGGATTCATAATGACCTGCTAGGATGGTGTCCACAACACCTTGGTCAACCGTAGTCGCGTGATGGTATAGAGGTCCCAGACATTAGATGCAGAGCTCCTAATACCATAATGCAGTTGCTGACTGCGGGTCAAGGTTATTTGGTCTCAGCATATATCCACAGGCATAACGCGAAAATACTTTTTACTACCATCTTCGACACTCGTACGGTATAGACGAGACAACGGTATTGCTTTATGCTCCGGAGGATATTGAGTTACGTTGTGGGAATGAAAAGTGCTGAATCTATCGAAACTACGCATTCCCCACCCACAGGCAAATACAAGCAAATAGTCCTGATGTAGTCCTCCTCTACCATGAAAGTAGGGCAATTTTTGTCATAGAATTTTCGACTCCTGGCGAAACGAACTTTGTCCGGAAAGGAAAAAAAAACGGACTAAATTTATTGTTTTTACTCCGCAGGCTCTACCCAAACCATTCTCTTAAAATAGTGGTTCTGATTATAGAGGTCCTTGGTGGAATGATGGGCAGACTGCCCTCTAATCTGAAAATCATACCGATTTGCCGGGATGTGGCAGAAATCTTAGCCGTGCCCAGTTCGCTCAACCCACGGGCGTTTTGTTATTATTACTAACTCAGGCGTCACTTCTTGTTTTAGATTCAATTATTGAATTGTATTAGTGTTATATTATTATTGTTGAATTTCTTTTCTTTTTTTGTTTTATTTTCTTTGTTTATTTTTACTTTCAAGGTTGATTGGTAGAAAGCATTTGCTCGATCCCTGTGGGTCAGTCAAAAGCTAACTCTGCCTTTTGATAGATTTACATACTTCAATCTCAATGCTTGTTTTTTCTCTTCTTCTACCAATGAAAGCGTTTATTATTAATATTAAAAGAATATATTTCGCCTCCATTAATACACACTATTGAAATGAAAAAATTCACTAATCGCATTTTATTGTAATTCATCGTGATGAACACGTCAGCATAGTTGGTGTAATGAAAAATATCCCAGACAGTTATTTCTGTTCAATGCGATTTTGATCCAAAAGAATTTTGGGAGAAGTTTCAAAAACAACTCGTGGCTGTGACATGGTTAGATATTAAAATGGATGTTGGCAGGAACACCAATGATTGGTTGATCAGTTACCAAATTTGTTACGTAACTCCAAAATACCTAACGAGAAATTTATAATAATACGAAAAAAATATGAATTCTCATTGTGACCATGGTTGGAAAAGCCTAATAACAATATCTTTCGAAAGCAATCACATGTACCCAGTGGTATACCCAGTGAGGGTATAGATTACTGTTTTCATCATTAATGAAATTTGATGGAAATTTCATTTCTTGTAAACTGTTTAATTGTTGCAATCTTCGACCAAAAATTTATCGAGTAAAAGGGACATATGAATTTCAAAGAATTGGATCTCGAACAGTCACTTATTTGCCGAGTAGGCAAATAAGAAGGGCATAAACAGATCGTATATTCAGCGTGAAATATCCGGATTCCGCACTAGTTGTACACTATATTTTTCCGACGACCGATCTGGAAGACAGTACATCAAAATTACTGTTCATCTTTGATATTCACCGAGTTATCGGTGTAATATTAGAATTGAATAAATCTCAGAAAATTTTATCCACTACCATTAGGGAAACGTTAGGAAATAATTTCAAAAAAACTTGAATAAAAATGGTGGTAGTGAAAAAAGTATCTTGAATGCTTAGAAATTATTTGAGTGGCAGAACATTATTTGATTTTTTTTCAATGAATTATAAGTTATCTTATGTTATGAGTTCTTATGATTGCGAACTAATGAGTGACAACATTTCTTTTTAATTATTTAATACTAGGTACTTCATCAATTTAGCAACAAGTACCTGTGTGATACTGCAAAACACAAATTAGTCAAATGAGCTGTGTTGCCAAAAGGTCTATTACATCCTCAGTTTTTCAAATTTTCAAATTTTCTAAGCAACTATCCCAATTTTACTTCCCATAAAATATACAACTGGATTATTGGGAACATTAAAAAAATATCCAAATTAATCCCATATTATAAAAAAGCTTTACTGATTCTTACAGAATTTTCCAATGTTTTGGCAACTTTTCCATTTTTTTCTCGAACAATCTTTATTCTAGTAATAATGAACTTGAAATAAGCCAAATGAGTCACGTGGAAAAAAAGCACTTTCAGTTTTTCCAAAATTTTATAATTTTGCGGGACATTTTAGCAACGTTTATTATTGTAAAAACTGTTATTCCAGAATTTTAAAACCTTTACCATTTTTCATTTTTTTTTTTATTTTATTCGAACTGATATGAACATGAATATGTGAAATGAGAGTTGACAAATGAGTCATTCAAAAGAGCACTTCGAGAATTTTTCAATTTTATGGGAAACTCTTCCTATTTTTCGTTCCTGATAAATCTTGTGCGGACTCTTGCAAAAAAAAGATACAAAAAAGGTTTTTAATTTTTTTTGAATTTACCAATGTTTCGGACAAGGAGTGCATACTCACCATTACGAAGATTGAAAAAATATTGTCAAATGAAACTCATAGAGAAAGTATTTCGCACTAGTGCGAAATACGTAATTTTCTGCGCTAGTTTACAGTGCCGAATTTCAAAAAGTTCATCGGAAAAATAATTTACCTGTGTTTTTATAATTCTAGGATCACAGTTTTGGAAAACACCACATTATCACAGGTAGTAGTAGGTAGATTGAATAAACACTAAGAGCTATTAATTTAACGAGATTATCAGGTATGCGATTGATAATAATCGAGGATGTCGTCTCTGCAACCTCCCAGATTTATTGAATAATAATCTAGTTACATTCAAAGCTTTATCGTATCATTGACATTGACAAAGATGATGTGAAAATGAAATCAACAACTTTGGTTATGTCACGTTATTGTCATTTGACCGTGCCATTTGGTATATATTATAAAGTGACTAATGATGTGTTGTTATGATATTATGATGTTAATAATTTGTAATGAAGATTTAACTCACAGGAAGCTTAATATCCAATGATACGATAATGATGAATAAATGAATAGGTCTGTTCAGTTATGTGATTCATTAATAACTATATCTATTAAAAAAAAACTATATCTTTTGACATAGTCGAGACCACCAATTAAATGAAAACTCAGTGGTACCAAAATTATTGCCAAATCAGAACGGTGACAGTTGACATCAATAAGCATCGAAGGGTCCATCAACCATCCTAATGACACAGTCATCTTCCACAATCCACATAAACTCGTTCTCTATCTGAAGATAATTCATGCCTGTCCATGATTCATGTATATCGATTTATACAGACAGGATAACCAATAAACGATTCACTTAAAGTTAAAATAACAACTACCAAGCATATTTTTTTGCAAACCACTGAATAAAAAAACACTGGAATTACATCGATTGAATGTTCCAAATTTCCTTCAACAATATACCTGGGAAAACAATAAATCTTTGTACCAACATTGATTGTTTGAAAATAATTCGTAGCGCAGAAGTTTGTTTTCTTATTTATATCGTGAAAGAGAGTGGAAACTTTAATCAACCATAACGTTGTGTTTATTGAAACGTTTTCGTGTTTTGAAAGCTGAGTTTGAAGGATGAGGGAAATAATTGATGATTTGTTATTTCATTATGGCGATTATGAAATAGCGGTGAGTGCCAATGAGCATTGGTTGGGTAAACATTGTTTTCGTTGGTTTATTTCATTGAATGAAAATCATTCACCTTTCAATCGTTTACCATTTGCTGTAATTTCGAGTTTAATAAAATATATTTTGTCAATTTCTGCAGCAAAAAAATTTCTGGTACTATAGGTCTAGTAATAACAGGCTTCAAATTATGATAATTAACTAGATCGATTGATCTATTGATTTTGTGAAAATTCATATTGGACATTGTCTAAAGAAAATGATTCTTCTTTAATTTCCTCCACGACTTCATTTGTTATTATCGGTTTCGGCTTATCAAACAATTATCAAGTGAGTTACAACGTAGTATCACATAAGCTCAAATAACATTTGAGAATGCCCTTAGAAACCAACTCCTCAACAAACAAAATGTGTTGCCCCCAATAAACTGAAAGGTATTTTTTCTTGTTCCGATATATTTTTTCGTACGAATATCTCTTTAGGTAATTGGTGCTTTGAAGAATAATTGTGGTGGGGTGGAGTGGAGTGGAGTGGAGTGGAGTGGAGTGGAGTGGAGTGGAGTGGAGTGGAGTGGAGTGGAGTGGAGTGGAGTGGAGTGGAGTGGAGTGGAGTGGAGTGGAGTGGAGTGGAGGGGAGCGGAGCGGAGCGGAGCGGGGCGGGGCGGGGCGGGGTGGAGTGGAGTGGAGTGGAGTGGAGTGGAGTGGAGTGGAGTGGAGTGGAGTGGAGTGGAGTGGAGTGGAGTGGAGTGGAGTGGAGTGGAGTGGAGTGGAGTGGAGTGGAGTGGAGTGGAGTGGAGTGGAGTGGAGTGGAGTGGAGTGGAGTGGAGTGGAGTGGAGTGGAGTGGAGTGGAGTGGAGTGGAGTGGAGTGGAGTGGAGTGGAGTGGAGTGGAGTGGAGTGGAGTGGAGTGGAGTGGAGTGGAGTGGAGTGGAGTGGAGTGGAGTGGAGTGGAGTGGAGTGGAGTGGAGTGGAGTGGAGTGGAGTGGAGTGGAGTGGAGTGGAGTGGAGTGGAGTGGAGTGGAGTGGAGTGGAGTGGAGTGGAGTGGAGTGGAGTGGAGTGGAGTGGAGTGGAGTGGAGTGGAGTGGAGTGGAGTGGAGTGGAGTGGAGTGGAGTGGAGTGGAGTGGAGTGGAGTGGAGTGGAGTGGAGTGGAGTGGAGTGGAGTGGAGTGGAGTGGAGTGGAGTGGAGTGGAGTGGAGTGGAGTGGAGTGGAGTGGAGTGGAGTGGAGTGGAGTGGAGTGGAGTAGTGGAGTGGAGTGGAGTGGAGTGGAGTGGAGTGGAGTGGAGTGGAGTGGAGTGGAGTGGAGTGGAGTGGAGTGGAGTGGAGTGGAGTGGAGTGGAGTGGAGTGGAGTGGAGTGGAGTGGAGTGAAGTGGAGTGGATATCACATTTTCTTCTATTATTAATTATTATTAATTTATCCAAATTTTTATCAAACAGATAGATGAGCATTAGACCGAAACCCTTACGAGTAGAGGAATATCTTATATTTTCTTAGGTCCTCTTCGGAACCATTAGCAATTTTGATGAAAGCCAAGCCTCATCGCCGATCTGACCCAAATTCAAAGACCGCTTATATGTCTTTCCATCTGTAACAATATCGGGCTGCGGAATACAAGTGTTATCCTAAACGGGGACAGGAAGGGTCCAGCACTTTGAGCTGAGCGGCAGTATTTGCGGAATTCGCAATTAGTAAAGGACCAGCGGGTCAATATATGAAATATTGATTCCATTTATTCTGTGTTCAACATGCTATCCCATATCCAAGTCGGATATGTTTTCTTTGACAACACCGATTGGAAATTATGTAATTGTCTGCAATCGATGGGCAATAATTCAGTTAAATGATTATAGGATGATAAGAAAAAAATCATGACGGATTAATGAAATTTCGCACAGTGTGAGTAGTTTGGTCCAACTTGAGTGATAGTAAAGTTTTATCTCGATCAATCATCTCAAGTTTTTTTATTACAAATAATTATTTTTACTGTCTAAGTAGGCGTGAGTGTTAGAACTCTCTAGAGATGTCTGGACTATACTAGAGGTAATTTTCGGAAGCTAGGCACCACCTAGAATGCTCTTGAAGCTTCTGGAAGGAAAACTGTGGAATGAACCAAAACAGAGGCAGATACATCTAGAACGCACTGAAAAAGGCCCTCGAATACATTTTTTGAAAGTTCTACCACCATGCAGTAGGTTTTAATGTTGGAACTTTCTGGAAATGTCTAAATTAAAAGAGAGATGGAATCTTTACAATGCTCTCGAATCTTTTTGAATGTTCTGGAATATTTGAAAAAAACGTGGAATGAACCATAACAGAGAAACCGGTAAGTTCTAGATGATACTGAAAATACGCTCGAGTGAAATTCCCGAAAATTAGGTGACCAGGGCATGGCGTTGGGTTTTTCTGGGAACTTCTAGAGAAAACTTTGAAATGATATCGACACTCGAGTGAAATCTGGAAAGGTCGACCACCAGTGAGGAGGCGTGATGGGAGGATTTTTATGTTTATTTTTAGGATATAATATAAGAAAATGTAAAATGTGATCGATGCTCATCGTTTAGAGATGTTTAGAATATGAGATAGAAAACTGTGGAATGTTCACGAAATTTCTAGAAAATTCAAGAAAACTGAGGAATAAATCTAAACAGACGTTCCGGCAAGTTCTGAAAAGTAAGACGCTCGAGTGAAAAGTTTTCGAATATTCGATAACAGTATAGAAGGAGCTGCGAGATTTCAGATTCTTCAGTTGTTTATACCGACAAAAAAAATTTAATACCTCACCGTTATACTTTGTATATGTATTCTATTCTTCATGTCGAGTTGAACAACATGAAATTTGCGGAAATTATCAGCAGAGGGGCGTTTTTTTAGGGTCTCTGCAAACTTCTGGAACATTGAATCAATGTTTTGATGTCAGATGTAATTCAATGTCCGTAGGGAAAGTAGTTGTTTTCTGACAGATATTTGCCTAAAATTTTCCACTTTGTAAGATAGTGAGGAGGGAAGGGGAATTCGACTCTGTCCTCATTTTTCATTCCATTTACTTGAAACTCTAGCACAATTCTGGACTTTTCGGACGAATTCATACGAAACAATGTGTCCGACAATATCACCACTAAAATTTCCATATTTTTGTATTAACCGATTCTGGAAAAATGAAATGTTAGTTAATAAATTGTATGACGTCATAAATATGGTTGTTTGGTCATGTCATAAAATTTATCACTTCACGTCTCATTCTTTCAGAATTACCTTATAAAAATATTGTCAAAAAAATTGTTTGGAGCATTCTAGTGGTCCGGCAGCCCCAAAAAAATTCGTTACTCCTAAAAAATACGCCCCACTACCGTAAATTGCCGCAAATTTCATGTTCAACTCGACATGAAGAACCCATCTACGAAGTGTCAACGGTGATGTTATTATTTTTTTTTTCTGTGAAAGGAAAAAAAGTTTGGCATGGTATCTCTGTTGAAAGGTACTAAAATATGACGTTTCACTGAATTACTTTTTTCTCCAGGATATTACATAGGTGAAGGTAGGTATCTGCTATTGCAAAAGCTGATCTCACACGCATCCGATGTTCAGCTCGTGGCCCTAACCCGACCTCCTACCTTCATCATTCAACCTGCACACTACTAACCTAACCGGACTTCATTCCAAAGTTCGAAAAAAGCTGATAAAATAAAAAAATATGCTTAACTGTCGCTTTGAATTACGTACCTATGGCGTAGTATGCCGCAATACAATACAGTGGGAGAGTCGGTGAATCAAAAATATGCACATAAATATTTACACGATGAAGGGGTAGGACCACATCTGCCGGGTCTAATGGTTCAACAAATGTAGCAGCGAATCAAAATAAGTTAGTCCGCCAACCGTGTAAAATCACATCTAGCCTACTTTGTAAAATATAGTGCCTATCCCACATATCTGAATATTGACGCCCTGATAGTGAATCATAGCCATGTTCTGCTGATAACTACCCTCCTGACGCATGACGCCGCGGCGTAACTGGACCAAAAGTAACATCATATCCCACATCCGACATTACTAAACCGTAATATGTTCACCGTAACACATTAAATGTTAGTTAAACACACATATGCTACATTATAGTTCCAATGCTCTTACATGCTTGTCCTCGCAAGCATTGTTCTGCTCTCACGGCACAATGCTGAAATTTCGCTTATTGTTTTGCCGGAATTATGACGTTTCAGCTTAGGGAAGTTTGTTGACAAAAACAGACGATTCCGTAGCAAATACACCAGATTGTGGTTCATTATGAGATGAATACGTTAGTCTGAAAATATTAGAAAGTTTTCGACTACAGATGGAAACACTAGCGCCGTGAAATGAAGTAAGGTGAAAGAGAATGTGGTACACAATACTTATTTACTCATTCATGTTTCGTCGTGGTATTGGCCAGGAAAGTAGTTAGTTGATGATGGATTTTTGACCCAGTGCAAGTATAGTAATTGCAGAGAGAGACTACATCATTTAAAAGCCAGTGCATTTCACAGAATGAATGTGGCTTTTGTCATATTATACACGAAACAAAAAAAAAAAAAAGAAAGAGAAAGCAACAAAAACATAGGCGCTGATTCTGCGTACGAATTGATAAGGGTTGACTAACAAATAAAAACATTCATATTATTCTGAATTATTGGTTGGACACAGAAGAAAAAAGAGAAGTATATTCGGTCGTGAGACTTACAGATTTTTGCCACATGTTGCATTTCTCTACTTTCGAATGTTCTTTTATCTGTTCCTGTTCTCGAAGTATTCCTTCAAGTATATACCATTTACAGATGTCGGCTCTGCTCCTCTTGTGTCTCTTCATCTATGAGGGGTTTCTCTTCTTACAATATTTACTGCACCCTTTTCAGTTCATCTGGTGTTTTCATGGCTGTCATTTTTCTGCCATATTTATCTTCTTCAATCCATTCATATATGTGTTCATGTGAAACTTTTCGCAACCGGCGAAGGTATTCCAGTTTAGGAAAATTTCCAAACGCAAGTCTTTATAAAACTCCCCATCTTTTACTCATAGTTCCTCCAGTCCCGAATGCATCCTCAAATGCTGATTTATTGATCCCGAGTACGGATTCTGGGCCAATATATGGGGTTATTGAGCCCTCTCTGGTTACCCCCTCTGTTCTTCCATTGCCCTCAATACCACAGTGTCCTGGAACCCACATCAAAGATATTTGTTGTGTAAAAACACTAAATTCTTCTCGGCATTTCCATACCAGTCTTGATGTCACTATCGGGTTCATAGGAGCCTTCAGTGACGCCTGGCTGTCTGTGTATATAGTGATATAGCAAGACAGCGTACCTCTCTGCCTAGAATACGGGGGTGTTTGGTCCTTGTAAGATGCTTATTTGGGAGTTTTTCTCCACACCCGTATATTTCAGGCCCAGTTCCTTCCCTGGTTTCAGATCCGTTCGTATACCAGATCCTCTCTCATGGTTTGCCCCTGATGTTGTCATCTGTCCATTTTCTTTGATCTTGTATAATAACTTCGAAGTTGATGTTCAAGGAGTACCCAGGAGTCATGTGGTCCGTTGCTTTCATTTAAAAAATGTGGCCTCCCACTATTTCCTTTATTTTATTATTTTCCGATCTGTTGATCGTATTTTGTTGCCATGGAAGTCCCATTCTTGCATCTTTCATGATATTTATATATGTTAATCGGTGGGAGGTCCAACACTACTTTCATGACTGATGTTTTTTTTATTGCTCCCGTTATACTAAGGCATGCAAGTCTTTGTACCTTGCTCAATTCAGCTGTGGCTATTTCTTCAACCATCATTTATTCTCTTTAGTTATTTCTCCTTTTGTCACCCTTTCTCCTATCTCTCCTGCTCTTCCTCTCTTCATGCTTTGTAGCGAACCCATTGTAATTGTCCTCATTTTCAGTCTGCTGTAATTCTGTATCCGCCATAACTGTCCTTGATCAGTCGCGAATTCTGAATCTTCCTGAGTCCTCTGATAACCTCATTGAAAACTGGCTATACTCATTTACCACTGCTTCCCACACCAATTGTCACAAATCTCTTAATTCTCACTAAAACTTCCGCAGTAACATTTTGTTTAGTCATCAAAATCTCCGACACTACTTGGCGCAAATTTCTTGGCCCCTCCAAAATTTCACTAGAAACTTTCTTTTTCCAATTACCAATAATTTCGACACCAATTGTCACGACTCAACCCCCGGCGAAAGCACCAAACTCTTACGAAGATTCGAAATAGATGAACACCTCAATCTAGCAGACCACTTTTAAAATCTTTATTTATGTCCACTGTGATTCTGGCGTTGAATCTGGTCATTATTACGCATTGACAAAACGGACTGGTTTAAGTTTTACGATAGTTGTGACACTAATTATTCTGATAATATCTTGAATTCATTGGAGCCTCTGGAGGCATCCTACATTTCATTTTATGAGAAAGAAAACAATGCAGATCAAGATCGTCAGATGATGTGGTGTTGCAGGTGTTTCCGGGTTTTTCTGCAGATGAAAATACAAATGCGCCACTGGAATCAGTCGCCCCGATCCTTCTTAGTCTTTTCGAAACGCCTCTAATGTATGGTTGGTTGTTAAATCTTTGGTTTTCCTATTGTCTTTTTTCAGAACGTCTTCCAGGAGTCTATATAGATACCCGTTCTGTTTCACGTCCCTTCTTGTGTTGGTGAGTTCAATTTCCAGTTGTTCTTTGTAGGTACATAATATGGCTTTCGTCCATTCTTCGAGAGTTTCCACAACTTGAACTTCATGTATTGTCCGGTGTGGGTTTTCTTTCTGTAGATTGATGCGAATGTGAATGTAGTCTCCAATCCTCTTGACGGTGAAGTCTAGGCGGATGGGCGCTGTTGTCCTAGTTTTTCGTGGTGAATTCAATGGTTTCTGATTTTATTGATTTCTTCCAGGAATTTTTCAAAATTTTGGTCTTCCTGATCCCATAAAATAAACGTATCATCAACGTATCTGAACCAAAGTTCGGGTGTGTTTTTGACTTCCAGGCAATAAGGAAGCTGACTTTCTTGATATATCATCAGTCGTTTCAATTTTGGCGGTCTCATTGAGACTGACCCGGCGAGATCAGTCCAACAAACATCCATTGCAAACATCTTCTTCCAGGGCTCGCTCGTCCAGAGAGCGGCAAAGCATTGAAACTCAATGGTCCGGGAGATGTTATTCTACTGAAATCCAAGAAGAGTCCTCAATCCTACGTATTTTCTCGGCTATGAAGATGGTCTCTGAACATAACAGGATTTTTCTTTTTTTTTGGGAACCAAAACATAAAATGTATTGATAAATATGTTTAAATTTAACACATTTTTTCTCAAATGTAATAAACAAAATTCGTGTTATAACACGAGACATATGGAATCACTCACTAGAAGCTTCAGTAGAGTTTTCATTTTAATATAAACTGTACACTTTGGGTCATTAGTGCACAATGTTATTGTATACGTGAAATTGTATCCTGTTTTCAATTCGGTACAAACGAAAATGCTATCTTCTAATGGGTTCTGAAATTCTACCGATTCCCATTTCATGTTATGAGGCAGAGAATTCGCTAGATGTTTTCCTGAAATAATTTGTTTTTGGTTACTCGAACTTCATATAATCCAAAGTTTCGTTAGGAGTAGAACTGGAATTCAACTGAAAATCGTGAAATGAAACTCATGGAAAGATTCGCACTAGTTGAGTTTGAATTATGTTCCAATGAAAAGCATACGTTACCACTACACCTATCCATGTCAATAGTTGAATGCATTATTTCTACGGAATATCTTTTTAAGAGAACTCGTTTTCATGTGTAACTCAGCTGGACAAAACTTCTACCTGATTAATGTCATGAAAACAGAGAAATTGTATATTCATTATCAAATTAAATAGAGACTTGTAGAAAAGACAAAAATTGGTATTTTTGATATAACGATCAATATGGTACTAGCTGTGAAGATTATCAGTCGAGGCATCAGCCGAGACTCATAACACAGCTAGTACCATAATGATTGTTTATGATCCGAATTTTATACAAAATTTTATATTCTGACGATTTCTTTAAAAATATATTTCTAATTGCATCACAATAAGTAATGTCATCAGTACTCTAATGAATTATCATAGTACTCAGTCCTATGAAGTATGTCTATATTTTTTTCATTATAGTCCTCAGTACTCTTATGAATCATTATAGTACTCAGTCATATAAAGTATGTTTTTTGACACCAAAAAAGAAATCCATAATAATGTCATTATGATACATCGGGATATAAAGTAAGTTAAAAAGTGGAACATTCTCCATGAAAATTGAAAAATGAAAAAAAAAAAACTTCTTCCCCGGAAAGCCACGCTGGACATTGAACTACATCTGATAGATATTGTAGAAAGCCTCTAACTGGAAAGAAAAAATCTGAAAGTGAAAATTCGCATTTTCATTCAGATAGTTGATTTTTATAATTTTTTATAGTTTTCATTGAAAACTCATTAGATAAATGACATGAACGATTTCTGTGGGTGATATTTTTGCCTTCATCTAATGTGTGCAACAAATATTTTGATCAAATCACGGTTTCGGTTGAGGCTTCGAAATGGAGATGTGCTCGAAAAAATTCCAGACGAAGCCTTAGAAACTCTGCATTGAATTTCATTAGATGTATTTCAACGTTCGTCATGGGAATGGCCAGGTAAGTAGTTCTAAGCGATTTCCTATTGTATAGGATTATGGCAATGACTAGTCTAGCTAGGGCAGGACATCTTGTTTCCTTCATGATGAGCTCATCGTGTATATATAACAGAATATTTTACCTTAAAGGAAAACGCCTTTTAAAAATAGTTTCAGTAGATTGAGTTGAAATAAAAAAAAAGAATTGTAATGTTTACTGAAAAAATGACTATGTGCGTATTTCGCAACACTGCCTCCAACTTCAAACGCCAGTCCTGAATAGATCACGCTTCCTAGTAAAAGAAAACATTTGCGATTTCCGGTATATTCCCATTCATTTGTCACAGCCAGTCATTTTCAGAGCGCAGTGTATGACTTTCAAATGAGCTCTTATTTTTAAATTGGACGATTCCTGTCGGATGTTCCAAGAATTTTGAAAATTCCGAGAATAGTCACAGCCCGGCGCCTGAATAAGAAGGTGGATAGAAATTTGGCAGAGGAGTCTGAAAGTAATTGGTATAAGTATATTTCAAATGGGTGAGCAGCAGGAATTCGGTATAACGTAACAAATCATATCTAGTTGTCAACATCATTATTTTCTGTGAGTAAATCGTGAAAAATATTTACGAGTCAGTAGTATAGTAATGCTGATTCGAATTCGAATAAGGAACTTCCGTTTTTCTGTTTATTCATTTATGAACTGATATTCAATGATGTTAACTGTAACTATCTGCAAGAAAGGAAAAAATATATGAAGTAAAGATTCAAAGTTGCTCGTAGAAGAGAACATAGTATGCCTGTCCAATCACAAGAGATTTATAGGATACTGGTATCACCAGAGAATCATTATACTTATTGCTTGCAGCAGCGTTAAGGTAGGTGTAGGTATGCTGTGACGTGGCCGATATGAGAGTACCATCTGTGATTTTGGATAATTTACTATATACAGTCAGTATCAAAAAGTTTGCATCATATTGGAAACATGTTTGTCAAATCATCAAAAAAGTTGGTGCAATGCGAAGAACTGTCACTGAATGCACTAGATTTTCCAATTCCCAAACAATATACAACGACGCACAAAATATATATAGGAATTTCGATCAATAGTGGTATTTAAATTTAACCAATTTGTTGCCCAACAAAATACTTTTTGCTAGGGATGCATGTTTAATTAGGTGTACAATGTGTACACCCTTATTTTCGATAATATTTAAAAGGTGTATTTCTTTAAAAAATTCACAATTGAAAGAAATATCTACAGTATCGGAAACTTTTCATCTGTGGTACAGACAGAAATCTACGCGAGCAACAAGGAACGCAATGATATGATAATACCACATAAATAAGAGAGACGCACTACTGCGCACCTCTCCTGTTACCTCGCCCGACACATTAACGGACCACGTGGCAATACGACACACCGATAACAGCTCACGTTGATAACCCTTCGTCTAGCGAGTCGAGGAGAAATTGTAGTGCTCTCTCAACATTATAGCAAGCTATTCTTCACGCTCTCATAAAACCACCATACCCAAGATGAGAACTTTTCGATTCTGTAGATATCAAACACATTCCTACGAGTAACAAACTTTTCAATTCTAGGTACCTTCTATAATGACACTAAAAATTAAGTGATCGATAACTTGCAGATGTGTATTATTTAATTATTCAGTTTGAGTAAGTTGATTCATTCACTTATTTGCTTCAAAGTAGTTACAAATCATAATTATGGTTGATATGTACGTACGTATGGATATTATCGAAAATTAGGGTACTTTATTCCTGACCACATATCCAACTTTTTGTTGTCCCCTATGTATAAATCTTCCGATTTTCGTAATGCATCAACTTTTTTAATGTATTTTATTTCACAACAGATGGATACAATTAACGTTACTCCCCAATGGGCACACGTACGTTTTTCAAACGTATTATAAACGTGGCATTGGTTGAATAAACGTTTCTGGTTGAAAATTTTAAGGGCAATAATTTAGTGTAATCTTCAACGTTGAGAGAATACGTTATAAAGATGTGTTTTCAGCGTTACTTCCTCAACAAGTCGTTAAATATACGTTTAACAATCGTTATGTTGATTCAAAGGAATTTTTAATCAAACTTGCTTTATGCGATTCATTTATCAATGTTTCTGATACCTTCCTTAACCCTTTATTTGGTCAAAACAATGTTGTTTTATTGAGTATCTTCGATGTTCAAAAAACCTGATTGAAAACGGCAATAAAGCGGTAATTAGTAAACATTTGTTTTAATATTACGTTGTTTCACGCGGCATTTTTTCGTTGAAAAAACGTTCGGTTTTCAGCCATTTCACAACGTTATTTCAACGTCCTTGTGCCCATTGGGTCATAGGTGAAAACTTTTCGTCACAGCGGGTCAAATACAATCCTCTCAAGGGAAAATCAACAGGGACACATCTGTCCTTCTACAGAAACTCTTTTCAAATTTTCCACATATAGATTTCGTGCACTTTCTTCTGACTTTTTACAGCGAACACATTGGTTTAACATCACCATATAAAATTTCTTCCTCAGTGAAAAAATCCGAATATTGACCTTTTTTTCGTGGTATCGGTGGGGGGAGATGCCAAAATTGATGGAAGGTACATTGATTACAGTACGTACATCTCAATGGAGATTTCACAAAGATATCTACAATCTTGTGGCCAACACTCTGGAATCAACACCAGGATTCTTGAGTCTTTTTTATTTCACAAACATTATAATTAATTTCTACCAAGGATGTGTAATGTGTAATGTTAATAACGAAGGATATCCCAAGCGTCTTGTTGAAAGGAATCGTCAAAGAAAGTTGCAAATCTATGAATATAACTTTAACTTTGATCTAGAATCTCCAGACTCAATGTGGTTCACTTCCAAATTGTTATATACAAAATCATTTCTCACATCTCTTTATCTTGACCTAGCGATTCCACCTCGATTCAAAAATATATAAATTCTCATCACTGTGGTGGGGAGAAGGAATAATGCCTAATGATAAAGGGGCGTTACCATGGTTGACAGCTATACTGTTTTTTTTGTATTCAAGAAAGAAGATGGTTTTTGTTAGGCTCAAGTTTCTCCCTATATCGTGAACGAAAGACGGATGTTGTGGGCCAAAAACAGCTAAAATTTCAATAGCAACTGGATGAAATGTATAACTACTCTCGAGTTTATGGTATTTTCGGATTCTTACATGTGAAATCCCAAATCAGTGGATTTTCCACACTTCCAGGAAACTATCGGGTATTTTTTCGTCATAATACTTGACAACTTGAGGCTTCATGATTGCTGGTATTCCTGCTGGAACCATGGCATACTTGATGAGACCTTTCATCTGAGAATGTATAAGTGAATGGCCAGCTCTTTTTTTGGCACCATAGTACCCTTACTACCGACGACATTTTTTGAAACACGTATGTGAGGAGAATTTGGCATATCATATTAACCACTGGTTTGATACAGAAACTGATTTTATAGTAGCTCCACGGGGGTTCGTGTTTTTGGTTCACCACGTTAAACTAACCATAGATCTGACAAAAAATATGCGAACTGCGAATCAACTAACTTTATTCTGATGTTGTAGTTTATGGTATTGATAACTACATGAACTTCGTCGAAAAATCTTTGCCTAGTTCAGAGGTGTTTAATATTCGTATAAAGGATACAGAAATTAACTTTTGTCCCATTTCCACTACGACTTTCATTTGTTATGACCGGTTTCGGCTAATGAAACCATCAAGTGAGCTATAACGTAAATATACAACAATTTCTTCTAACGAAATACGATGAATATATTTTCAAATGTTGAGAGTATTCCGGAAAAGAAGCAAATTCCTTTCAGATATTTCAGTCGCGGTGACGAGGATGAACGTGGATAATAATAGCAACCGAAAATAATGATTTCATCAATGAATAGAACGTGGGATTCCAGGAGATTCCACACACTTATTTCGGAAATGTTTATAATCATGTCCATCTGATTTTTATTCTGGCATCACTTACTTTTTTGTCATCTCAAAAATATTCCAATGATTTTTCAAGAATAATATTTTCTATCTGTGCCAAGAATTGTTGAATTCTATATCTATATAACGGACTGGTGGATATTATGAGATTTTTCATTGCCAAGTAGCTCAGTGGTTGAGACTGTCGCGTTCAAAACCAATGACTGCTGGTCGGCTAGGTTCGAATCCTAGCGACTACAGATTTTTTTCTGATGGCCCGAGAAAGTGCTAGGAATCGCACGTTGAAAGGTAATACAGCGGTTTCGCATTACGTATTCCGCTTAACCCATCTTTTCAAGAATGGATTTAGACTTATATGTTTATTTGTTTTGAAGAGGAATATTTACTTCATACTTGATAATGTTAAAAATTAAAAATACTGACTTCAGTACTTTTGAAATGAAAGCACTGAACTCATACTTAGAATTACGTCTGTGAAATGTTACTCGGTTTTCAACTTAGCAAAGCAACTCACAAAGCTTCTTCCGCGATACTAGTTCGCGGAAGTTTTCAAATCTCTTCTTCGTATCAAAGTGAACTTCTCTGTGAATTATCTAATTTCGGAAAGCCTTCTGAACATCTCATCAATATTATAATGCAATCCGAGTTATTCATAAAAGTCAATTATTCCATCTCGCTGTACTCATGAAATTTTCTCTTTCAGTTTAAGCGGTGAGAATAATGAGTGAATTTGATAAAAGTTTATATAGTAAGAGAGCTACAAGGCGGATAAGTTGGCAGGAAATATAATATTGTCTAAGGACATTTGTTTGCTAACGCGTAGTTTGGTTTCAGATCGAATCCACTGAGCCACTTTTCTGTTTCCTGATTTCCAAAGTAAATCATGGTTTTGAAAAACATTTATCCCTCTTCAGTTCTTTATCCAACACATGTGAGTTATGACTGTCATTAGTAATGTCATTTTAGACAAGTAAACTATCAAATAATACACTAGTGAGTTATAATTCATAAGTCACCGTAACGACAGACAACTCGAGCAAAAAGTGAAAAATGAATTGTATGACATCTCGACATCATGTATTATTAGAAAAAAAATAGTTAACCAAAAAATCAGGTGAGAAACCTAAAAAATGTTTCATTAAAAAAAAAATATTTTTTTTTTCTCACACTTTTTCAAAACAAGAAAAAAAATGTTATACTTCTTTAACAACGCTATAGGTAACTGTTTTCGATGAATTTTAAATTTTCGCCTTTATTTTATATGGTAATATTGTAATGTGTGTACAGATTTGCAAGTGTTTATTTTTTCGCTTGTATTCTGTACGGTATCATAGTATTTATGTAAAAATTTTCACTTTTTTAAATTGGTAGGAAATTACTTAAAATACAAGTCATACTTTGAGGGTATTTACCTCAGATCAATAAAAAAACCGTATTTACCCTCATATCTCCCGTTATATCAATTTGCGAGTGTTTATTTTTTCACTATCATTTTCTATAGTATCATAGTAATGTATGTGAAAAGTTTCACGTTTTTAAATTGGTAGGAAATTGCTTAAAATACGAGTCATACCTCAAAGGTACGTACCTCAGATCTATAAAAAACCGTATTTACCCTCATATCTCCCGTTATATCAATTTGCGAGTGTTTATTTCTTCACCATTATTTTCTATAGTATCAAAGTAATGTATGTGAAAAGTTTCACGTTTTTAAATTGGTAGGAAATTGCTTAAAATACGAGTCATACCTCAAGGGTATTTACCTCAGATCAATAAAAAACCGTATTTACCCTCATATCTCCCGTTCTATCATTTTGCGAGTGTTTATTTTTTCACCATTATTTTCTATAGCATCAAAGTAATGTATGTGGAAAGTTTCACGTTTTTAAATTGGTGGGAAATTGCTTAAAATACGAGTCATACCTCAAGGGTATTTACCTCAGATCAATAGAAAACCATATTTACACTCATATCTCCCATTCTATCAATTTGGGAGTGTTTATTTCTTCTCCATCATCTCTAATGGTGTTATTGTAATGTGCGTACGAATTTTCACGTTTTTAAATTGGCAGGGAATATTGAAATCAGTTATTAAAATTTAAGTGAATTGAGCCCTATTGTTACTTACCACGTTTTATTACTCACCTCGTATCTGTGGATTAGCCGCCTACCCAACTTAGCAGGTATGCATGTGTTTAAAGTACAAGAATAATACCTTATTCCTTAAAATAAGTTAGGAGTGGACGCACTTACTCTATCATGATGATGGATTATATTTTGCTCTAATCAACTATACTTTGATTTATCCCTGTCGCTTCCTCAAATCTTATGAGTACTCTGATGAATATAGCCCCTAGACTATCGCAGGTCAGGCGTGAAATGAGATTGAATAATCTCTCCATTTTCGTTAATTACTAGTCTTGAGTGCTACACCCAGATTATCTAAATTAAATAATTCCTCCCTGTGATGACTTGGGACCAATATATTTCGCAGGTCCTCCTATGTGTTGAGGATTAGAAATATTACACTCATAATTGTGGAATTATGAAATCAAGTCATTTGAGTTGAGCTGCGGTAAATTGGTTGATGTTGGGATGGGGTCAGTTGTAGTGGGGATGCACCGTATGAGAGAGAGAAAGAGAGCGAGAGAGATAGAGGGAGTGATACTACCATCGTAAAGTGTTTGAGTATGATATTGGATGCTTTTCCAGCTGAACTACAGCAAGCTGAAGCTATTCGAAGGAAGGAATATCTGGGACTGATTTTGGTGGTTGATGACATTTATTGATTAATTTATTTAAGGAACATATACAAAACATGCACAACAGACAGGAGGTTAAAGATGTGATACACAAAACACAATAATACAGAAGATGCAATCTACGTAAATGATTGTTCTCTAGCGAAATAATTTTTTTGGATTTGAATCATTTCTGATTATGGGTGTAATACTTCTACTCAAGTTCTTCATTAACCTTTTTTCTGAATGTTTTCAGTGTTCTGTTGAAAATAACGTCAAAAAATGCTTCTGTAGGAAATTCAAAATTTGATAAATTTCTAGGAGTTTCTAGAGAGCGGACAAAGACAAAGACACAGAGTTGGCATCATATGGGAATTTAATTTTTACGTTGAGTTCTTCTTAAAAAAAATATGGAAAATGTCCTATTCGGACCCAGTCACGCGTGAATTCCGCTACCTGTCAGAAATTATTCTTTAAAAATAATCGGAATAGGCTTAATAACAGTTCAGATTTCAATAAATTTTAAATATGAAGATATTGTTCCTTTTTCGATTCTATACAATACATAGATAGCTTTCTCTCAGACCGATCACCCCACGTAAGGGACGACGAAATATATCCGACACTTTACCAATGAATGCTGGTGTTCCGCAGAGATTCATTCTGGCCCCAACATTGTTTAATCTCCATATCAATGGAAGCTACAGATTTGCAGGTGATAGTACTCATCGTACCGCCTTTTCTTCCAAAGCTGCGAAATCAACCAGTAGAAGCAGATATAAACGGGAAGAATCTCATTTCATGGATATCAGAACTAGTATACGTCCTTTTGCCACTTATAGTTTCTGTCATTTTTTAATTATCTACGAAATTACATTTTCTCTTATGAAGTTGAGGAAATATTTTACAACATTCCTGATAGAAAAATAATTCCACACTGACATAGCAATACGTTATCCTCGACTGTTATCGAGGGTCGTAGATCGTGGCGGTTTCAGGATTTTTAGGTTGATCATAATCAAGGAGGTCAAAAATAAGAAATAGGGATAGTTGCACCAATTACTGTCCTTATGAATGAAATCATGAGAGATTATACCTCGGTTTATACTTATGTCTATTTCAACCGTTATAAAATATTATTGGAGTCATAAGCTGAATAAAATAAAGATTTTACTAGAAAAAATATACATAAAGTCGAAGTATGGTATATATTTGCTCAGAAATTATTCTTGAGACTGAAATTTTTTCCAATATCCTTTTTTTCAACATGTTCACTAACATACACGATTGCTGACGTAGTTTGGAAATGAGCATATTTCATTGGATAAAGTTGATATAGACAAAAAAAAACTAAGGAAAATTAGAAAACGAAATAAATATACAAAATACGAATCAAATTCTCTTTTCAACGATGTGTCACTCGACCCCCCATGCCATTTAAAAAAATTAGGTTTTTGTGCCCCCCCCGCGCCATCTATCGAGCAATCACAATGCGTTATATTTCAAAAAGTAGTATCGGTGAAACCCTCGAAACGGTTTTTTTTATCTCTCTACAGCAAACCGTTCAAAAGTTAACAGGGGGGGGGACTATAAAAAGCTGCACTGTATATCAAATCATATTGTCATAAGTTTCCGATTATAGCCGTCCATATTCCATCACCTTTGATTTCCATATGAATTATTGACGTTATGAATCACTGTAAGCAAGGATAATGACCCGACGCAATCTTACAATTTTCCAGTCATGGTATACAAAAACCAATTTGTATCCAAATGAAGGCAAACAGCTCTTCAGCCGCCACCGATAAACTATTTGAAAGGCTATTAATGGTGAACAACTAATACATTCTGACCGTGGTCCGTAGTTTACGCCCGTGTAGTCCAGGGAAATTAGGCAGACAAATAAGAGAGGATTTTTTCCTTTATTAGCAACGTGAATATGATTATCTGCTGGAATATCATGATGACATCGTTATGTCATTGATTTTTCGTGACATAATGAAGCTCATTTTGGTCCTAGGACCATAATAAAAAAATTGTCAAGTCCAACTCTCCCCCAACGCTTGGTCATTTTTTTCTGTCGATAGAATGTTTGATAATTCTCAATCACGAACGCTCCGACGAAACATGGTGGTGGCAAGACCTCCCATAACAAAATTGTTGAGCCAACTCTCCCTTAACGCTCAGTAATTATTTTCTGTTGTTGGATTTTCAATTATTATTCCCGATCACTCTTCCTCAACGCTCGGTATTTTTTCTCTACAGATGGAATCTTCAATTATTCCCATTTATGAACGCTCTGACGGAATATGGTGGTGGCAAGACCTGTAATGAAAACATTGCTAAGCCCAACTCTCCCCCATGGCTCTGTTATTTTTTTCTGTTGACGGAATTTCAATTATCCTCATTCGTGAACGCTCTGACAGAATATGGTGGTGACAAGACCTCTAATAAAAAAATTGCTACGCCCTACTCTCTCCCAACACTCGGTAATTTTTTCTGTTGATAGACTCTTTCATTATCCTCAATCAAGAACGCTCTGACGAAATATGGTGGTGGCAGGATATCTAATAAAAAAATTACTGGATTTATTGCTAGAGCAACTGGGGTGAAAAATATATACTTACACGGCTACTAATATAATGATCATCCTTATGATCCTAATCGCATAAATAACTTTTATATTCCGACGTGTCATAATGACATTATTATGGATTTCAAAATAACATACTTCAATGAACTGAGTACTATAATGATTTAATTAGTGTACTGAGGATTATAATGAAAAATTATCTAGGTATACTAACTGACAAGTTTTTTCGTATGCACTTTTAGACCTCTTAGGCATTATCCAACAACGGCACTATAAGCTAAATTTTACAATGAATAATAAACTTTTTAAAAAATGTAACTTTGACAATGACATTAGAATACGAACAAACAAACGTTACTTACTTTAATGCAACAAGAAATTTATTTTCGAAGAATTTATCAGATGATAATTTTATGGCCTTTAACACGAGAAAAGAGTATGCTTTTTAATTTTTGTGGGTTTTTCAGTTTAAACTGTAGGAAAAACAACTTTGCATACATTAAAAAAAGATATCAATTGTTTTTTGATTACTCGAATTTGGTTTGTGACGCCACTGCTTGCGAGCAGTCTTAGATGTTTGTTGAAAACATTTAGAAACCTGTGATAACCACAACTACGGAAAGGAATACGTAAAAACGTCAAAGAAATATATCGAAAAATGTGTCATTACCGGCAGGTATATAATATAGTTTTGATGGTCCAAAAATAATAGTGAAGCTCAAAAAGTTCTAGTACCATGATGAAATTCAAATATAAAATTTTTTAATGTCTCATGAGAAAAAATGCAAGTAGGTAATTTCGAACAAGTTGATTCAAAATACAAAACTTCATTCTCCAAATCGAAAGCTAATTAACTACCATCAGAATCGCTAAGATTCCACTGCACATCTAATTTTACCTGACAGGGAATGGTGAGATATATATGAATACCAATATATCTGTAGTTTCAAGAATAGTAAATTTGCGTAATTTGAAATATATTTATATATACCCATTTATTGAGAACAGCAGATGTATAAAATTCGAATCATAAACAATCATTATGTTGCACGTATTGACATGTACTTTCAAGGGCGTTGATATGGGGGGGGGGGTAATGGGAGAAATTACCCTCCTCAAGAATAGCTATATGCTAGTATTATTAGTATTTTCAAATGAAATTTGAGCCTTTACCCAATCCCTGGAAAAAATTAAAGCCTTCACCCCCCCCTAGAAAGCCTTTACCGTCCCCCCTAAGAAAAAAAATTAGCGATGCCCTTGTGTACTTTGAATTGTGTACTATAGTTATCCATATGAAACTGACGTGGTCTAAATATAATTTTTTTACAAATGTCATAAAATGACAAGGTTCACGCATTGACAACAATATGCGCAGTGACACTTTTTTTCATTTTCCTTCGTTACCATGACACCGTGCGCGAAGTGATGTGCGAAATACCTTTTTCGCCCACTGCATGTAAACTATATGGGATTTTCATATTCCTACAGTGTCTTTCAAAAGTCTGGGAACGTTCTCATATTTCAGAATCGGCTGAAAGAAAATTCATGAAAATTTCTACTGGATGGTTTTTGATGATGCCCGATTCATTGGTGATATTGGCAATGTTGCCAAATCAATAGCTTTTCAGATACTAAGGGTAACTCAATTTTTTCAAATGGAACATCCTGATTATTTTCATTGCAATCAATTCAGCGCTCCCTCATTACTTATGTCTTCAAATATTAGATTTTAATTCATTGTGGTTTTTGAAGTATGACAACATGGCATTTTCGTTCAAAACTCTGGGAACGTTCCAATATTTTCGAAACGGTTCGGGAAAAATTTATGAAAATTCAATCAAGAAGGTTTTTGATGATGCCCGATTCAACGGTGAAATTGGCAATGTTGTCAAATCAATAGTTTTTCAGATACTGAGGGTAACTTAATTTTTTCAAATGGAACATCCCAATTATTTTTATTGCAATCAATTCAGCGTCTCCTCATTACTTATGTCTCCAATTATCAGATTTAAATTTGATGTGGTTTTTGAACCGAACCGTTTCGAAAATATTGGAAAGTTCCCAGACTTTTGAACGAAAATGCCATGTTGTCATATTTCAAAAACCACATTGAAATAAAATTTGATATTTGGAGACATAAGTAATGGGTGGGCGCTGAATTGATTGCAATGAAAATAATTAGGATGTTCTATTTGAAAAAATTGAGTAGAAATTTTCATGAATTTTCTTTCAGCCGATTCTGAAATATGAGACCGTTCCCAGACTTTTGAAAGACACTATATAATCCTCAATTAAGCAAAAGCCCAGGAAATCATTTATTTCTAACGTTATGGTCCTCAATCAAGCGAAAATCCAAGAAATGATTCATTTCTGAATGTTCCACAATAAATAAATAAGGCTAATACTTCAAATAGTGACAAAATTTGATACTACCTATTTTTTAATTTTTTTGGCGTTTTAGAAAAAAAATTGTTCGCATCTCGTGCGCGAAAAACGTTGGTGATTTCGACTATTTCTCTCATCATCGATCACCAAGGTAGCCGCGCAGTAGATACAAAAATAACTATTTCTTTGTCAGTCTGATTTCAAAAGAATACTGATAGCTGAAGTGTTAATTTGCCTTGGAATATGTTCGATGTTTGTCAATTTCCATTAGTTAAAGTTAAGCTCTATCATAATAATAATTTGACATGTCTCTCGTCACGTCAAAACAGTCCGAAAAGTATAAATCTAAAGAACTTAAATATCCACTTTCATGAGAAAAACTCGCTGCACCCTCCCCATCTCTACATGTAAACAAACAGTGCCATACCAAAACATTTCACCAGTACGTCAAACTTTCCTGGAGTATTCTTAAAGCGCTGAATTTAGAAGCGCAGGAACCGCCAAAATAAAAAAGCCATAAAGGCATCGCAGCATCGCAATAAAAAAACCTTTCCAGGGTGAAGTATTGCTGGAACAGTACAAAGACAAATGACATATGTACGCATTGCCACGCCAGGTGCACATGAGGGTTATTTTGGGAAGAAAAGTGAAACTAAATAGTTGCTCGTGAGGGCAACTGGATGTGTTGAAAACGGTTACGGTCGAAAATAGAATTGTCATGGGAAGCGTGCGAGTTATGGCGTTTTCTGGAACTCGAGAAATGTTTGGGGAAAACTTTACAAGTTTGTCGATATCGATTTGTCAGCCCTAAAGTGATCCCCGATAACAGTTTCAAGCTGTCTGACAATAATTGAATAAAATAACAATATACCTACAACTTTATTAACATAGTGAAACTAACAAGAACAAAGTAAAAACATCAAAATGATTGATCGGCGCTCCGGGGCGGCTTAAATGGTATTGGTGGCGCATTCGCTTTCAGAGCTGCAGGGAAACCCGGAAAATCCTGCAACACCACATCATCTGAAGAGTTGGAATTTCTTGATAGAGAACTTCTAAAGAGGTTCGACGAATTGTGACAATCTGATCTATGGTAAAATGTGATGTATGGTGTCTTCGAAGGCTCCAATAGGTCCAGTTCCAAAGAAGGTATTCTATTTACGCAATTGTCATCAAATTTGTACCAGCCCGTTTTATCTTTGGCTAAGGTGTAATAGTGGCCAAAATCTGCTCCAGAACCAAAATGAACAATGACTGCGTAAAGCTCGTAATTGCAGTCGGCTAGATTGGGGTGTTCTTCTAGCTTGATTCGTTGAAATAGTTTGATGCATCTTTGGGTTGCTGAGTCATAACTGAAGAGCTTCAGAGTTATGATCAGATTTGCAGGTGTTTCAACTATACTAGTTATTTTATGACTGTCTGTTGTTATGGCACAGCTTTGACAGTACAGTTGACTATCACCTGTTAGGTATTCTGGGGAAACGCGAGCTCTAATTCAAAAAAGTAGTAGTAGTAGTATTATTTTATTAATCACCAAATTACATGAATTTATAAAAGCATACAATAGAGAGAAAAAATATATGGGCGATTAATATAGGTAGAAGAAGAAAGGTTTGTCAAACCGAGTCTTATTACTGAATTTTTATCAGCGGAAACATAGGCATTGATGATTCACTTAAGTTTTTGGGAAACTTGTATGCAAAACATCAATATCGAAATTCTTTCCGTTGAAGATGGTCAAGCATTATATCTTGACCATTTTGAGATTCATTTTTTGAGAGTCATTGAAGATCCTGCTATTCATTCTGCATTTGCTACAACATGAAACTGTGACGATCCTTCCTCCAAAAGATTTTTGTACTGATAAGAGATCACTATCTGATCGACTGAAAATAATTGTCGTTTTAATAAGGAATTTGAAAAACCTTCGAAACCTCAATTGGGAAGGGACATCAGTTAAACATTATTTGAAATCTTGTATATCTGCCCTGAGATTTTATTTGTTGTTGGCTATTTTTTTCAAGCAATATTTGTTTGTTTTTTTCTCACTCACAACCCTAAATAGTATCAAAGTCTAGACTCGATGTTTGATTTGCAATTGGTTAAATTGTTAGCAGCCCTCAAAATTCGAAACTTGGGCGAACCAAGGATTAACGAGGTCTTACCTTTCAACGTGCGATTTATAGCACTTTCTCGGGTCATAAGAAAAAAATTCTGTAGTCGCTAGGATTTGAACCTACACGATCAGCAGCTTTGATTTTCATGTTACTTTCCTAATTGAATGTGGAATGTAGACCAAAAAGAGTAGGATATAACTCACTTATTGATTTATTGAATACTGTTCCATTACGAACGATCTAATTATATATGCTCCAATCAATGATACGGTCTGTTATGAGAATGCCTGTAATATTTTAGAAAACGTCAAAAGAAATAGACCAAATGCAAATTACAGTTCCTTTCAGATCATCAATAACAGCTGGAGGCATTTTTATTGAAACGAATAATTTTGATGAACTCGAAAAAGCCAAATATTTCATATGAGAAAATATGGGGAGAATATCTGACAGAAAATAACAAATTTTTCTTACAGACATTGAATTACATCCTCCATTCGTGTAATGTTCCTCATGAAGGAAAATTTAAATTTCTCCTGGGATAAATTTCCATTTGCATGTTCTATGATCTATCCGTTTTTCTTGAAAATGTGCGGTAAACTTTCCATTTAAACTTTTCAGCAGATCAGTGCGAGTGTCTGAATTTTTGGAAACAATAACTGTGTTTACAGAACAGATCAGGGAAGTTCCATAACGTTGGAGAAGAGAGGCATCCTTGCAATAAGCTCATTCTTCTAAAAAACTGTTGTTTTCACCCTCACTTATAGACAATGTCATGATTATTTCGTCATATCATGACATCTCTTTTTGAAATCAAGATTCTTCAATTTCGTACGGCCAATATATTCACACAAAATGTTTTTGGTGACCCAGTCACAAGGAAGTAGGAAACGTAGCGAGCAACTTGAATTGAAAATGAAATATTTTGTCTGACGCAATACTTGGCAACAAAAATTGCGAATTGTACTACTTACCACTGTTTCATAATATGACGGTGAACTCATATATGAAAACAATATAAAGAGATTTATGTGCGATTACTCAGAATACCTAACAAGTGCCAACGATCTCTCTTCAAAACCAGAATTTTTCCTCAATTAAGTTTGTCAAGCTTCGTGTTTATTATTTTTCCAAGTCCAATAACGATGAAGCTCTTAATGATGGTATCATAATTAGAAAAACACATGAAAAGTTGTGATGAGTAGCTTCAATGTTCGAGTTTTTATTTTTTGACAGGAATTTCGCACTGCCCAATTTAAATTAGACACACTTTATACAACCGAATCGTAAAATTATTTCTGTCGATATTTGTGCAAAAGCGTTAAATTTCATTCCATATACCAACTAAATAACTATGATTATAGAGGGAGTTTTCTCCACACGAAAAATGGCATACCCTTGCCAGTTATCCCAATTAACCAACTGTAGTTATTTTCACAGGAAAATACCTTTTTCGTTTGATCAATAAACTGACACGGAGTACATTGTTTCCGTCAAAGGTTTTGCAGCGGTCTTTTGATCTGGACTGGAATTAATTGGACCAGAATATAATAATTAATTGGAATGTCGCCAAGTCATAATTGTACTGATATAATTTCTAGTATAACGATCCCAACGAATATTAGAGTTAAGAATAATTTACACAAATAGCCTGTGTCACTATTTGCTTTAGAGATTGTTGACATTTTGTCTGATGTCTGTTTGAATGTTTTTATTTAACATGATCAGTTTTTTCAAATAATGTATTTGTAAAAAGACGAATTACATTCATCCAATTCTTGAAAAACATCCTGTTTGAGATGCTGACGACACAGTTTTAATTCTCACGGGAGAAAAATAGAAGGATGTTAAACATAATACCGAAACTGCAGAAGTTATATGCATAGTTGAATTACAATAAGCTTCCATAAAAAATATAAATAAGACTGAATTTCACACCAACGGGCGTTAGTCCAACCAAATAATCTGTCGGTAACATTAGGTTCTGCAGATTTTTATAGGAATTATTATTTTTTATTTATATAGTGTTATTAATATAAATAATAATTAAAGGTAGTCTTATCTTACGATGGTCTTATGATTTCTTGCATATAAGCATGCAATCTTAGAGCACGATTACATTTTTGTTTCTTAAGAGACATTATCTCCAGAAAAAAAAAACACAATGCTGTACAACTCCTCATCAAATGAATTATCATTATACAGCACACTGAAAATTCTGCAAACAAAACAACATATATTTCTAAAAATTACCTGGAAAACGAAAGTTTGTCTAGCGATAATTGATTACAGAAAGGAAATATTTTGCATGTCAAATTACTGTACACTCACCAATGTTTGAAGATATTATCCAGGAAGAAAGACAAATCAAACCAGAAAAAGATTCAGACAGTTCTACCAAAAATATGGTATTATTATTGACCCATTCTTAACTTCTTTAAATCTTCAACAGTTGATCTTAAACAGATTTCAAATGTAAACAAATGAATAGGTTGAACAAAATAGTTATTTATGCAAGGACGAAAAACTGTCTATTATAGTCGAGCCCGAAAATTGATAGCGGAGGCGCAGCCGAGGCCAGAAAGTAGGCGAGACAATAGAGTGTTTTTCCGAGGTGCATATTTTATTTTTTTTCTCGACCTCTACAAATTCGAATCAATAATCGACGATTTTTTCAGACAAGCTTTTTCGTCCGCAGACACTTTTCGTCCGCAAATACTTTTCGTTCGCTGTGGTCACAATGATACGTCATAGTGACCACAATGATACGTCATAGTGACCACAATGATACGTCATAGTGACCACAGCGGACGAAAAGATTCCAGTTATGCCCCAATATTACTTGTCAGACACTTATGCCACATTTTCGGCACTGTCTTTTTACATATAAAATTTGCATGTCTGACGTTTATCTATAAATTATTGGTGGTCATGATCGACAACTTTGACGCGTCAGACTGGAAAAACACCCCGAGTTCTGTGTCAAACAATATGAAAAAATTGCTTTAAAGCTCTCAATGAATGGATCCTGGGAGAAGTAGCTGGTTATTGATACATTTTCCCATGGTCATTTTTTCGACATGTTCGAGGGGGCGGACACCCCCAATGCCCCATGTTTTTTGTAAGAGAACTTTATATTCGAGTTTCAGTTCGAATTTTCAAGCTATTAAGTAGTCAAAAATTTTCGAAAATTTTAATGAAATTTTATGTAATCGCTTCCAGTTACCTTTGTTTGGGAGGAACTGATTTGATTCTCAAGGCCACAGCGTGTCCATACCCGCTGGCAGCGTTTCAGCGTGGTTTGAGCAGGCTGTAGACCTTTTATCAGTGATTACTGAAGTCCTGAAAACTTTAAATTTTCATTATCTCCCAAAATTATTATTTTTTTTTAAGTATTCTTTCATTTCGTTTTGTTTTGTCATTTTCTACTTCCCATTTCATTCATTGCTTCAATTTCGTAAACACCCTGTATAACTTGGAATCGTTATCAAGCAAATATAGTACACAGGCAACCCTGCGTATGCTAGTATGCTCGGTCTCAAATTTCTATTCTCCACAGCCATATCTAAATCATTCAACTGTACTGTGATTTGAAAAAATTAAAAAAATCCACCTACTGATTGGCAAAATTATTTTATTGAAAAAATAATTTATCCTATTTAAAAACAGTTACATTTTGAACATTGATGAATATTTTTCTGCATAATTGAGAAAAGGAAAAATTTCATAACTGCAAAACATTTCCGGACATTTAATTCATTATTTTTCATTCAGAAAAATACGTGTCAAGGATATTTGTCCCACTCCCACAACACTCGAAATTGTATAATCCACATGCAGCGTATTTGAAAGGCTATAAATTACTCGCTTTTTCAATGCTGTAAATAAAAAGATATAATTCGGTTTGGGCGTAACGCGAACCATTGTCAAAGCTTCGGCAATGCTGGAATAAAACAAGAAAATATTCATTTGAATGTGGTTGTATGATTGAACAAATAGAGTGAACCGCGTACAGCCATGAAATGGTGATATTTTAAATAATTCGCCAGTATATACAGTGTGTCTCACTTTTCATGGAAGCACCCCCGTAACTTCCGTAATTATCGAGGTAGAATGATGAAACTCTCAGGACTGGAGGAAATGAGGAAAATGCATCTACCGGTTGAATGACAATGGCCTAAGTGATATACACTGTCCGCCAGTCGTGATGGAACACCCCAGTTTTACAGTAAATCATATTAGGGGGCAAAACAGAAGCAAAATTCCATCAGATTCGTGATCAGGACCCCCAACTTATTACAGATACACCTTTTTCCTGAAAAAAATTTAGTCCTGAAAAATCTGAATTTGTCTCACTTTTCATGGAAGCACCCCCGTAACTTCCATAATTATCGAGGGAGAATAATGAAACTCTCAGGACTGGAGGAAATGATGAAAATGCACCTACCGGTTGAATGACAATGGCCAATGAAAAACTGCATTGACTTCTATCGAGTATGTTAGTTCAATATGAGTTTTGGTCAGATGTACATTGACAGTTACAGCTTGAAATATTTGCTGCCACAGAGTGATTCATGAATAATTCACAATACGTTTTTCTAACACTGAATAATTCAATATTTGAAGTTAATACTTATTACTCTTATAAAGGGTGAGCCATACAGCAAACTGCCAAATATAATTACGCTTGGAAATTATCAAAAAGAGAACGTGCAATTTTTTACTTACATGTATGAAGCAAAGGGATGGTGATTTTTAATTTTCCATGAAAAATGGAACAAACTTGGAATTATCGGGAATTTGGTGTACCTGTAATAAGTTGGGGTCCTGATCACGAATATGATGGGATTTTGCTTCTGTTTTGCCCCCTAATATGATTTACCGTAAAACTGAAGTGTTCCATCGCGACTGGCGGGCAGTGTATATCACTTAGGCCATTGTCATTCAACCGATAGGTGCATTTTTATCATTTCCTCCAGTCCTGCGAGTTTCATCATTCTACCTCGATAATTACGGAAATTACGGGGGTGCTTCCATGAAAAGTGAGACAAATTCAGATTTTTCAGGACTAAACTTTTTTCAGAAAAAAGGTCTATCTGTAATAAGTTGGGGGTCCTGATCACGAATCTGATGGAATTTTGTTTCTGTTTTGTCCCCTAATATGATTTACCGTAAAACTGGGGTGTTCCATCGCGACTGGCGGGCAGTGTATATCACTTAGGCCATTGTCATTCAACCAGTAGGTGCATTTTCATCATTTCCTTCAGTCCTGCGAGTTTCATCTTTCTACCTCGATAATTACGGAAGTTACGGGGGTGCTTCCATGAAAAGTGAGACACACTGTATATGGATATTATCCCCCCACACAAGAGTTTGCGGAAATTTTTACATTTTTTCCTAATCCTCACTCATATTGAGACCTTCTCATCTCAAATTAGACTGGATATTCCAGCAGTATTGAACTACGAGGTTCCAAACTAGAGAATTTTCAGAATCCAGCTGTTTCATCATGCAGGGTCCACTACGACCACATACAGACAATCATACACACCGAAAGAAGTGGACAACTGAGTGGAATTTTGAAATTTGGGCATAAAAATCCTTTTGATTGTGTGGAAAGCACTGCTTCTGGATGAACACACGTAGATAGTCAGAATTAGCGTTTCTCTTCCTCCTCAAATCAAACGTTGAACTGAAGCTCGTGAAATTATTTTAACCTTTTTTTGCGACAACTGTTCCAATCCAGCGTACATTATTGAAAATTTTGCAACAGTAACTACTGTTGTAACGTCATCTTTGTTCTTAATTTTCATCCGATAATTCAATTATAAAAAAAAAACTTCTCATTGTATTAACGAAGCGTTATTTATAACAGAATCTTCCGCGGAAAGGATTAGAAACTTGCAGCTTTAATTATCTGAGCAGTTATATTATCTTTCTTTGACAGTTTTTCTGAAGTTTTTGATGCTTTACAGCATTCCACCATTTCAGAAACGAGACTATTCAATATTTTTCTTCTCCTTCATGAACTGAGAAATGAACATCTGACTGATGGTAATCTACCTTTCTGACTACATTTCATTCCATAAGATAACCAGAGTAGTTGAATCTCGAGTTAGTTCGAAAATGACCCCAAAAATTTTCAAGTTTGACCCAGCCTGTGACAACAACTAACCCTAGCATACTCAGGCCCCTAGAGAGAAATTTTGGGACCAAGGGGGCTTCACGGGCCTCCTCTTGAATCCGCACCAGTGTACTGAAAAACTGGATGATATTGAGGTACTGGATATATGATGGATCACACACAGTCTATTATCAGTTGCTACCTATGAGTCCTCCAGGACAGTGGCAGTTCTTTTGTTCCCTGTTAAGTAATTTTTACTGATTTCAACTATTTCTAAAATTATTCTGTTTTGATAATTTTTCTCAATTGCCCATATTTTTGGATTATTGAAGTCCATTACATGATCTTTATTAATAACATGTTCTGATAAAGAATATGATTTTACACCTCTTCTGCAATCACTTTTATGTGACGTAATGCAACTTGTCAAGTTTCTTGATGTTTGACCTATATAAGTTTGTTCACAAGTTTATGAAATACCCTTGACTCAATGGGAATATGGGAACGAAACGGCATTTGGCAGTCCGTAGGGGCTCAGCCCCAAGATTCTATATTGGATCTACACAACTCTCATACGCCCGATGATTACGTACGGAGCCATCGTGTGGTGGCAAGGTGCAGCATCCGGCAAGTCGAAAAACCCAATTAGATAGGGTACAAAGACTTGCCTGTCTTGCGATAACAAGTGCAATGAGGACGGCACCTACCAGAGCGCTGGAGACGCTCGTAGGACTGCCCCCCTTGTACCTCCTTATCGAACATGAGGCACGTAATGCCGCAGCTCGCCTAAGAAGTTGTAACCAATGGCGGAGATTATGGAATCAGATGGTAAGGGATTGTCCCCTTCTTGAAATGCCGGGTGACAGTTCGTTACCTGCCATACGATTTAGTAAAAGGCCGCAGACAGTCATTTTCAAAAGGGGGGACTGGGGGCGGATCGGGCACCGCCTGCTTCCCACCAAGGGGATCTGGTACACAGATGGCTCCAGGATGGATAAGTCAGCCGGCGCCGGGGTATACGGGCAGTCTCCGAAAGCGGAACTGTTATACGCTCTAGGAACTTTTGCCACTGTATTCCAGGCAGAAATGTTTGCCATACTCGCCTGTGTAAGAGAAAATTTCAACAGAGGCTACCGCGGTCAGCAAATCACGATATGCACCGACAGCCAAGCGGCGATCAAGTCTCTCATATCATATAGAGTCACCTCGCTGCTGGTGACTGAATGCATCGACGAGTCCCTGGTTATACCGGAGTACCTGGAAACAAACGGGCTGATTATTTGGCCAGACAAGGTGCAAAAAGCCCAACGATTGGACCAGAACCTATCCTAGGAGTTTCTAGATCATGGTGCGTCTCAACCATGAAGGAAATAAAATTCCAGGACACATGGAAAGATGCACCGGGCATGAGGCAATGGAAACTCCACATCGGAGGCCCTTCTACTAAAAGGACCAATACTCTTCTCACACTGAGCAGAAAGGAAACCAGATCAGTGACAGGGCTCCTGACGGGGCACTGCCATCTCAAAGGCACCTCAACATTTTAGGTTTCACGGATAATACCGAATGCAGATGATGCTTGGAGGATGAGGAGTCAGCCACCCACATCCTCACGGAATGCCCAGTAGTGGCAGCAACGCGGGAAGCGCACCTCGGGAGTATCGTACTGAACCCGGAGAGTGTGAGGGAGGTATCGGTTAGAAGGCTGGCCTCTTTCGCTCCCGAGATAGGCTACCTTCAAAACTGAACCATCTCCCAGCAGTGGTGGGTGCATAACGGGCCCGATTGATAGGCCTACATGCTTATCGCCCACATACCTTATTTTATCTGTCTATGGGAACGGAATGCCACGGCTACAGAAAGTAATATCCATACTATAAGCTCTATGGTTCTGGGTACACTCATTCATACCTGTATTCAAGGGTATTAATTTTTTTTTAGTGAAGACCTATTCACTTTCATGTTGACTCATTAAATTAAGAAACCTGAAGAATATGTCCAACTATTACTGAGTTTCCATTCATTTTCTAGGACAGATCACTCAACAATCACTAGATAACAGTGTTACTTTTCAGGTTCACCAAGTATTATTATCATTATTGCTTTAGATTTCCAGCACATTCTCAATGAGTTTCAGACAGGCTCCAACAATCGTATCATTCTGATTTCAATATGATCTCAACTGAAATCGGAGTTCAAGAGGGTCACACGTGTTATTACTCACTGTCACTCAAAGATGCGAAAATGTCTTGATATCAATTGAAATAACACAAACCAATTGCGGAAGATGAGCTAACGTCTAGTGACTGATCAACTGAAATAATAATTCTATATGAACTGAAATATTTCATTTATAACGCGGCAGCATGTAATTACACAGATAGATTATAATTTTCAAACAGCTTACGGAATTCTATTAAGGAATGACTTGTGTATTTTGTGAAGGTTGTTATGTGCTCAATTTGGTAAAGTAATGATTGTTAGTAATTGAGCATATAACTAATAGGGCAGTTTACGTCACGTTGACGATAGGAAAAGAGAGCTTCCACGACCAACTTGATTGTTAAAAACTGTAGAAAAGCAGTAGATTGTTTCTCTACGACTATCGTATTCTAGATCTATCACATATTGATTATTAGTTGAAGAGTAAAGATGATTTCAAGACACCGTGGATTCTAACTCATTATTCAACGGCCGGCCAATCACAGATTCAGAATTTTCAGAATCCACGGTAACTGAGAGTAAACCTCTCACCAATGAAAAAACAGCAAAAGTACCAGACAAATTTCTCAAGAAGGCTTTGCTTCATTAGACTTGTCACGGCTGACATGGGAATCACGATTCGAAGCAAAATGGAACTTTTCCTGAGGTATTCATTCATTTGGTGGCGTTGCGATTGACTTCACTGAAAGTCGCTGCTTCATTTGTGATGAAATATTAGTTAGACAGTGGATTATAATTTATTGGGCTGGGGCGGGACTTTAACGTTATTCGATCTACCCTGTCACTGACGAGTGGCAAGAACGTTATTGCAGGTGGTCTTCCTCAGCGAAATGAAGGATAATTTAACTGTATAATTACAATAAGCAATTGCAACTGAGTCTTCTTGGAAGAACGTTGCACAAATATCTGTCAGACGTAATGCAATGTCCGTCGTAGTATTAGCCAGGGAAGTAGTTGTTTTCTGTCAAATTTTTGCCTCATATTTTCCACATGGTGCAAATATTTCGAGAGGAGGGTACTTCGACATGGTCGATATTACTATTTCATTTGTTCCTACCTGGTAATGTGTTAAAATGCCATGAATGAGGAATTAAAAAAAAACTATTAAGTATTTGATTCAATTCAATAAATATTTTTGGATTTTATTTGAATTTTGGGATTTTGACGTTAGAGATTAGGATTCAGATCCTGAACGTGCTGATTTGTTTTTTATAATGAATTCGATTGGAGCATGGTTTGATTCTTATAATATTTTGCTGTATTTTCAATGACGATATGAATATTTGCGATGAAAACTGGTAGGGAGACATGCGGATTTCGTATGATATGATTCAAATAGTCGCATAAAAACTATTGTGTAGAACGAGCTCTTTGTCCGCGAGTGGGTATATGAAATTATGTATAACGAGCATAGCGATGTAAGCCATTTTATGCTCATTACAAAATAATGTCTATTAGCAGATAATCGTACTTTGCTTCAAGGACATTACATGCAAAGGACACCGCACACTTTTATAGGGAAATTGGCCCCCAGCAGTCGAATCGGCTGGATTTTTGATATGTTGTAGTCCAAGTCATTCCAAACAAAAAGTACAATTGGAAAAACTTTTTCTATAGGCTAGTTTTGATGGTAGAGGGCGTTGAAAATTCTCATTTTCTCTCTGTTTTTAAACAACAAAAAACGTTACCCTGAATGATTTTCACTATCCTGAGTAATCAAGATATAAACATTCATCAATATAAGATAATATTAAAAGCATTGTTCATTGGTGACATTACACATGGTCAATTATACAGTGTGTTCCATCTTGTATGGTCAAACTAATACCTCAAGTTGATGATAAAACTCTTGTTATTAACACGCTTATATTAGCTTCACTTGTATGTATGTATGTGTCTATGTAATTTATTCCGGTGACAATGCAATATGACATTTTTGTAATAGAAAAAAAAAATGGCGGCTCCATGATGGCGGACGAGATTTGTGATTATGGTCCGATTCAATTCAAAATTGGTATGATGAAAGGATTTTCGGGGTCAGAGATTATGATGTTTTTTTCAATATTCATAAATTCAAAATGGCGGCTGATGAATTTTGACAAAAAATTCATGAATTCAAGATGGAAATCCAAAATGGTGGCCGAGTTTCGTGATTACGGTAAGATTCGATTAAAAATTGGTCGCGGTCGAAGATTTAGATTTTTCAGTCATAAAAAATATTATGTAGTTTAAAAATACTAAAGAACACGCTTTACTTCCAAAATGGACTAAAAAGTAAAAAATAATTGACAATTCGTTCCACCATCCAACCCAATTTTTTTCGTATCGCCCTGTATTGAACTTGAAATTGAACTTTAACGCATTATAAAAATATTATAGTCCAGATTCGTTTTGAAAATTGTTCGAGAATGGGCTACTGGATAATATGAAAACATTGCATCCCAACTGCCGAAAAAATTATGTAGTTTAAAAATACTAAAGAATACGCTTTACTTCCAATATGGACTAAACAGTAAAAAATATTTGACAATTGAATTACTCAAATGTCAAAAAAGCCTGGGTACTTCCGATCTACATTCTTATATTTTTTATTTTAATATAACAATACTGAGCGTCTAAGAGCTCAAGAGAACTTCGTCAAGCACCCTATGCTTATTTTACATTGAATTGTCAATTATTTTTTACTTTTTAGTCCATTTTGGAAGTAAAGCGTATTCTTTAATATTTTCAACTACATAATATTTTTTTATGACTGAAAAATCTAAATCTCCGCCTTCGAAAACCCCCTTATACCAATTTTAAATCGAATCTGACCGTAATCACGAAACTCGGCCACCATTTTGGTTTCCATCATGAATTCATGAATTTTGACAGAAAATTCATAATCTCTGACCCCGAAAACCCTCACACACTAATTTTGAATCGAATCAGATCATAATGACAAAAATCGTCCGCCATCTTGGAGCCGCCATCTTTAATTTATAAATTTTTGATATGAAATTTGAAAAATATGACCTAAAAAACCCCCACATACCAATTTTGAATCAAATCTGACCACAATCACAAATCTCATCCAGCATCTTGGAGCCGCCATTTTGAATTTATGAATATTGAAAAAAAAATCATAATCTCTCACCCCGAAAATCCTTTCATCATACCAATTTTGAATTGAATCGGACCATAATCACAAATCTCGTCCGCCATCATGGAGCCGCCATTTTTTATTTATTTTTTTTCTATTACAAAAATGTCATATTGCATTGTCACCGGAATTAATCACATAGACACATACATACATAGAAGTGAAGCTAATATAAGCGTGTTAATAACAAGAGTTTTATCATCAACTTGAGGTATTAGTTTGACCATACAAGATGGAACACACTGTATAATTGACCATGTGTAATGTCACCAATGAACAATACTTTTAATATTATCTTATACTGATGAATGTTTATATCTTGATTACTCAGAATAGTTAAAATTATTCAGGGTAACGTTTTTTGTTGTTTAAAAACAGAGAGGAAATGAGAGTTTTCAACGCCCTCTACCGTCAAAACTAGCCTATAGAAAAAGTTTTGCCAATTGGACTTTTTGTTTGGAATGACTTGGACTACAACATATCAAAAATTCAGCCGATTCGACAAGGGGCCAATTTCCCTATAAAAGTGTGCGGTGTCCTTTTGTAAATTATAAACTTTATTAACCCGCTCGTTAATCCACTACGAAAATATGACGGTTTCATATGCCGAGAAACTCAAAATTACCAAAGCGTATATTTAGAAGGAATCATCTTTTATCTTTGTTATGTTTGGGAAGGCATTCGTGTCGTTGCGTTCGAGGCCACGTACCGTTTTCACCCACACAGATATTTTCATCGTGGTTTAAAGTCCCCCAGATCCGGGCACCTCGCCAAAAACGGCACACGACTCGAACGGAAGACTTCGCAGGGGTCCAGACGCGTTTTAGTCCGGGGGACAGATGGCTTGACATCATCAAATTTGGTCCAGAGATGGATTCATTGGCTCAGCCAGGCGGGGGACTTTGGGGCTGCACCAAAATGATGAATAGAATACGGGAAGAATTTTGAAAATATTCTAGAACTGTTGGACGTATTTTTCGTTGGCGGTTTTATGTGCTAGGGTGACTGATCCTAGCGCACCTTTTATATTTTTCGCATTTTGCGACCATAACAAGACACATTCCTTAAACACATGGGTATATAGAAAGGAAGCTAAGGAAATTTCCTACAAAAGGATGTTGTTGTTTGCTTGCCTAACAGTTCGCTTGTAGGTGTTATAGGTGGTTTTGTGTGCTAGGATGCCGGATTCGTGCGATACAATTTTTGTTGCACATTTATCTTTGTTTTATGGTACCCCGTGTATCCGAATATATTCAAATCAAACATTTTTGGAATCAGCATAAAATTTTGAGTATATCGGAGGTAATTTCGAGTGAAACTGATGACTTGCGATTTTTCGCCTTTGATGTTTTTTCGGCTGAAAATTCATTTTGTGCAGATCGATTCGAAAATCACAGCATATACTAATTTTGGCATGCTAAATCGATTGGCGTTCGCAGAATTGCTCTATCTCGATTCGGTCTTTGGTTGAAAATGTTTTCTAGAGGTTGCAGGTGCCGTTTTCCCACCAAAAATTTTTCAATTTTTTTTATGTCATATTCATCAAACTATATCTTTTTTATATACGCTGACCAAATTTGGACGCGATTGCTAGTCAAACATAGATTTGGTAGGTGTTTTTACGAACGTGTGCACTTTGAGTTGGACCGATTTTTAACTTCATTATTTTTTATTTCTTGAATACTGTGTTATGTTGAAGTGAAGGCGTAGAATACGGAAAAAATAATGGAAAAATTCTAGATTCCTTGGAAGTATTTTTCGTTGGCCGCTTTATGTGCTAGAATGCCGGATCTTAGCGCATCTTTTACATTTTTCGCATTTTGCGAACATAATGAGATAGATTTGTTGAATACATAGGTATATAGGAAGAAAGCTGAGAAAATTTCCTACAAGAGGATGTTATCGTTTGCTGGCCTAACAGTTGGCTTGTAGTTGTTATAGGTGGTTTTGTGTGCTAGGATGGCGGATTCGTGCGATACAATTTTTGTTGCACATTTGTACCCGTTGTACTCCAACCAATTTCTCTTCAGTAGATTTGGTCCATAAACTGCATCTGCGAAGTTGAGATGAGATTGAACCAGTGTTTCACAGACAGTTGTTTTCATTTTCCTGTTAACTAGTGATCTATTGCTGTAAATGAGTTTCAAGTTACCAAATACTCTTCGCAGTATCACGGCCACATGTGAAGAATATCTCAAGTCATTGTCCAAGAGGACCCTAAGGTTTTTTGTGCTGTCTGTCAGTTCGATTGTGTATTGATTTACTCCAATATGAACAATGCCACTGCATCTTTTTCTTGCAGCCGATCGGCCAAAGATTTTGAAAGAATTTGAATTTGTAGCGTTGATAGCGAGGCAAAAGTTTTTAGATATAGACAAAAAGGATTCAAGGTCATCATTGCTAAGTAAACAAGCTTTTACTGTATCCTTTTCCTCAGAACTGTAAAAAACTTGAGTATCATCTGCATAGAAATGCGAAGAGCAGAGTCGCAGACTTTTATGAAATTCGTGTGTGTAGAGAATAAAGAGTAGTGGTCCCATTATAGATCCTTGTGGAACACCACTTTCTACGAGCATGTATTGGGATAGTTTTTGTCATACGCCACTGCCTGCACACGGCTGAACAGATATTTCTTCATCAAGTCAACTGCATTATCAGCAAAACCTGTATAGTGCAAGATAGAAGAAAGCAGCTGGTGGTTAATGCGGTCGAAGGCTTTAATCTTAGAATACCAGGAAACACAATATATTTTTATCGAGGGCGGTGTGGATGTCATCGGTAATTTTGAGCAATGCTGTGGTGCAACTATGTAATGGCCTGAATCCTGACTCTGGTAATACGTTGTTATTATCCAGGTGTTTTTTTATTTGACAGCTCAAAATTTTCTCAAAACCTCTCGATATGGTACACAGTATGCTTATAGGTCTCAGATCTTCATATTCTTCTGGAACAGTAACTTTAGGTAAAGGAATAACATGTAGTGCTTTTCCATAAAGTTGGAAATATGAACAAAGTTCGGGTGGACGTCTACCGTAAAATTGTCAGTACCCATATAGCAGCGGACGTCCCGAGGATGTCCATTTTATGTCCCATTAAGGTCCGAACGTCCCAGAACCTAATATGGACATCCTGGGGAAGTACGACTCGGAACGTTTTTGGGACGTCCGATGCGAATATCCCCAGAACGTCCAAACTCAGGCCAAATTTATATTACCGACTTACAACATTATTTTCACGTCTTGTGCCTTTTTAAAAAATTTAAAACGTGTTTTGGTTTAATTTTTCATCATAAATTTCATACATTTTCCACTGAGCTTATTTAGCTCAGTGAGTTTCTCCAGTTGTCACCAGTATTAGATGAATTGTTGTTATATCGTTATCAAGTTTGCATGGTTATTCTGTTCGCGCTAGGATAGTCAGGTCAGGTTAGGTTTGCTAGTAATTCACGCATTTCCAACTCAATTTGCCTCATTCTTATCTTTTCGTTTGAACTTCCCGCCTATGCAGTGACCACTCACAGAGCGTTTATTGCGTTCCTTTTATTATTGTCTTCTATATTTTAGTGAGTTCACAGTCTCGAGTCGTTGGGATGGTGACTTAAATCACACTCTTGATAATTTATTATTTCTCTAACAATTCTCCAATTATTTTTTTCAAAAATAGACTTTTATTTCAAACCTGTGACTGAGTGCATCGTGAAGTCTGTGATTTGTGCCATTTGTGGTCCTGTGCTGTGTCTTATCTCTTGCCTTGTGATTTCCTAACCTAACTTATAAACATAATTTCTGGTTGTCGCGGAATTTGAAGTTATTTTTTCAATTAAAAAAAAAATACGATGATCTGAGAAAATATAATTTCACGTATTTATTGCTGTTGTGAGCAGTGACTTCTATACTGTTCTAAAGGTATTATGTTTTGTAATTAATGTAGTTTGTGTCAGAAAATCACTTTCCATCATTATCCTTTTCACTTTTTCTAGTTGGTATGTCACTTTCTATTGACTAGGATCATGGGTTATAGAAAACCTCAAAAATTGATATGCTAAAAACATCCTTAGGATGTCCAAGGGACGTCCATGGAAGACCTCACAGGAAGACCTCAAAGGACGTCCCCAGAATGTTCCAATTTGTAACATCCTAAGAACGTCTTATGTCCAGTAATGGACGTCTTCGGGACGTCTTGAATGTCTTAGATTTATGTCCTGCGGGCGTACTGAGGACTTTTTGTGTTATCTGGGTAACAATTAATTTATAGGTTATTGAGCAAAATAATCAACCTGCTCGGATTCAGTGACCCAAAAAAAAAATACAGATGATTTCAGCTCTGGACCTAATTTGATCACGTCAAGCCAGCTGGCCACCGGACTATTTTCCGCTGATTACGACTTCATCGTCGATCCAACGGCACAAAAGCCGTCTCTGATAATAACTTTTCAGTGTCGCGGATTAAAATTACATAGCACTCGCATGAATTATCGCCCCGGAACTGGTAATCCCGAATTTATAGGCTCCCGAATAAAGGAGAGATTATTAAACTGCAATTTTGGGTTCGTAAAACATTTCGTGAACATTAAAATTAATTCAAGAATTTTATCGTGTTTGGATGGTCTTCTCCGGAGATCATGGGGAAATCTTTATGGAATTCATGAATTTGTAATTCGGCTGACATCCCCGAGAAGTTGTGGCTGCGGTGGAATTTTGATGTAACGTGGAATTCAAGACTATTCCAGATGTTCACTTCTAGCCGGTATTTACAAGAATAATGCAAGAGTGCATTCCATTTATTGATGACTTCCTTCAGAGAAAATAGTTCAAAAGAAATAAGTCATGAAATAATAACCTTCATTCATTACAAGGCACTCTAATATCCTTAAACAATAATAATGATAAAAAAAATTATACCTACGGCCACTGCAGAAAATAGGCAAAGAAATTTTGTATGTAGATAGGGTTTTGCTTTTTAAGTTTAACTATATAGGCGTCTTTTTTGCAAACACACGATTTTACTGATAATAATGATAATAACGATAATTTTTGGATCTCGAAAACGGCTACAACGATTTGGATCAAATTCTGTATTTAGATAAGGTATTGCTAGTTTAGTTCATCTATGTGGGCGCTTTTCATGAAAATATGTGATTTTGCTCCTAATATTAATAATAATAATATGAATTTTTGGATCCTGATACGGCTCATATGAGTTGGATCAAATTTTGTATTTAGATACAGTTTTGCGTTCAAAGTTCATCTATGTAGGCGTCTTTTTTAGAAAAAGGCGATGATAATAATGTGAGTTTTTGGAACTCGAAAACGTCATCAACTTTTTGGATCAAATTTATTATTCGGATGAGGTATTGCTACTTAAGTTCATCTATATAGGCGTCTTTTCTGAAAAAAGGTCATTTTACTAATAATAATAATAATATAAATTTGTGGATCTCGGAAACGGAGAGGGTCCAATCTACAGTACATCATTGTTTGCATATAGCATGTTTATCTTTTTTATGAAAAATTTTTAAGGTTCCACCCCTGATTTATTGGTAAACAATTTTTGTTCTAATAATACATGATGTCGAGATGTCATGTGCCGAGTTTCAGAGTGCTAAAATTCATTCTTCACTTTTTGCCCGAGTTTGTTTGTCGTTACTGAAATATAATTTTTCAAGTTTAAGCAACTTTTCTCGAATCCATTTCATTGTTATTTTTTATATGATTGTTAACACCTTTTACACAAATTTACAATCAGGAATTTGTAAATAAATTTTTCATTTCATTCCACTTTTTTATTTCAGTGCCAGCAAGACTCATTTGGGGAGTACCAGGAAAAGATGCAGAACTTCCATGTGATATAACACCGGCTCTACCCAATGACAACGTGACCATGCTCTTCTGGTTCAAGGATAATCTAGGAATGCCTTTATACAGGTGAATAACCTCCATATAAGAACTACATCATTTTTTTTGTGAAGTACCTAGTAATTGGTTTATTTAATATTGTTTTGTATGATTTTGGTCAATAATTTTCCGCCAACCTATGCAAACACTGTTGAACAGCTTCTATCACTGATATTTTTTATGAACTCAATATTGAAATAATCAGCATCCTGTATTATTCTGACATTTAATTTCTTTCTCTTTTTCTTCATTCGTTTTTGAACCGTTCATCTTCAAAGGACCCCGAACACATCAAAGGGGAATTGGATCCCTGTCGAATTGGATGTAATTCGGATATGTTTTAGTTTATACCCTTCGGATCAAAAGTCTCCTTTGGCTCGAGACCTACAAATGGACAGTTTTTTAGGTATCGCAGGTCAAAAGTTGCAACTAGTGCAGATCTCCCAAAAGATCACAATTGATTTTGACGCTGTATAATGATGGTTTTGTTTAGTTTTGAGAGTAATAATAACAATTTCTGAATCGTCAATAAATGTCACAAAAGCTAATGCTTTGAAGATTTTTTTATTCGCATTATTTTGAATAATATGGCTTTTAGAATCCATTTTCCATTTGATTTGTGCGGGGTCCTTTGGAATGTTAATCTTCGGTTTGAAGAGTTGTTCAATTTCTGATGTATATTGCTGAGGTCATTCGTCCTAAATTACTTCTCTGATTTTTTGGAAATCTTCTTTAGTTCTACATTGAATTTCTACACCACCATGCCACAATTGCAGTTGAAATGTTTGGAGATTTCAACCGAAGAAGACTGCGGCAAGACCCGTATACCAACCAAAAATTGTTTTTCTCTTCATGCATATTTTGTGTTAATTGCATGATATACTAATTCACGATGGCTGAAGGAAAAAATAAAATGAGATCTGAATGAGACTTGAAAATATTCTCAGTACAGACGCAGAGTGAAATATTCTTCATTAGAAACTTTTTTACCGGCATGTTATCACGACAGCTCTTCAGTATATTCTCCAAATACTAATCCCGCCCGAATACGAAAGTGAAAGTACTCATATTCCGCCTATTCGAGAAGGGTTACCTACTCATTTTGAATTTTCCCCTCCTAAAATGAAAATTGTTCCATTCACATTCTCCTGAAGTATGGAGATATTCTTCATTATGAACACTTTCCTTTTGAAGAATAGACTATTATTTCGTTCAAGCGCGTGTGAGAGCAACAGCTCATTCCAGAAATGCAAAATTGCGTTGAACTTTTGTTCGCGCTGTGCAAGAATGAGTCAGTCGCGTATTTTTAGTGCCGCAATGAGAAATAAAAGGAAATGTCCTCTCAGACACCGAAACTTCGGTAGTAGGGTATATGCAGATCTTGTTGAAAACTGGTTATAAGTAACTAGAAAATATTCATTCATGAATATGGAAGCACCAGTTTTTCGAACTTGTATCGAATATATCTGGAGAGAAATTCTTTTTTGAAAACGTATAAACCCACTAACGCGATAGATGCTTGTGTTGTTTTTATATATACTTTTATATAAACTACAAGGTGAATATACCAAATTCTGACATGTTTAGAGACGTTTCTATTTGCTTATTTTGTAACATATTCTATTTTCATGACAACGATATGGATAATTGAGCTACAACTTTCATATTCTTCATTTTAGTATGTTCTATAAAGAAAATGACATCAGAAATAAAAGTTTCTTCTTAAAAAAATTAAATATATAGTCCCTTAAACTAGGAACCTAATTCGGACGTCGTCATTTTAGTGAAGTACCTAAAATGGACACAGTCTCTAACTGACATCTGCAGTTACAAAAAAAAAAAGTTCATTGTTCAAAAATTCAACTTAAATATGATGCAGAACACACAAGCAACGTTACATTAAATGGAAAATATTATTGAACATTTTTGTATTTCACGAACCACAAGTAAATCTCTTTCATCATTATTTATGAGTACAGGCTCATTAATTTTTGCAAGTATAACCTCAAATTTGCAACCAAATAGCATCGTTCTTAGATAAGCACTTTCAACTATCTCCACTTGTTGTCATAGCAATTACGAAACCTTCTTCGTCATTTATTTTCTCTATTATTTCAGGTCGAGGTAATTCACGATAACAAAGTCACCTGTCTTCAAATATCTCACTGGTTTATAATTATATCTGATGATGCTGTAATATCTTGATCCAAAGTTACTTGATTTTATTCTGCACCATTGGGAATTTTCTGTTTTTTTTTTTCTGTCTTTTTGGTGGTTTTCCTTTCAACTTTTCCAGTCGCAATATTTTTCTATTTACTTTCTTCTTTCAATTTTTTTGCTTCCTACTGTTGTAGTATGCGTTGCACTGCTCCAAACTAGCAACACTCGGTGTTTTGAATACAGGTTTTTTCTTTTTTTACTCTTTTATTTCATTTGGCAAAAATGAGATAATTTTAAAAAGTCTAAGGTACTGAAAATGGCAACTTACTGTCAACAAATATTTTTTTCAGATTTTAATCGCTTTCGTTTCCTATCGAAATGAGATGAATTTCTTCGTTTGTATGGCTGTGCTCTTGTTAATATCTCGTTTTCCACAAAAGCCATTATTTTTTGTTCATTATTTGTGTCCGCATCACCTGAACTTCCTTATTTATTCTTTCTCTTGCAATATGCCTTTTCCTATTATTGATTTAACCCCAATTTCTTTCTCGTCTATTCCTCCATTGTCCGAATTCTCTTTTTCTATAACTGAGTCCATCCTTAATTCATTTTCATCCATTACTGTACTGATCAATTTCTCTACTTCTATACCTTGCATTATGCCATCTCCTACAGATAATTCCATCATATTCTCTGTTCCGTTTGTATCTGTTCCTATACCTGTCTTATTCAATAACCTTTTTTCCAGTACCGACTCCACCATTTTTTCTCTTCCGTTTGATTTTGTACTACTTATCTTTTCTTCATTTGCACAACTTCCCTCTTTGGCTTCATCTGCCGAAAATTGTGGAATTGCATTGGTGGTCTCTCTGTTGCGTAAAACAGCTGAAGACTGTCGTATTGTAATTCTTATGCGTTCTCTGCCTAGGCTTCAAGGTGCCAGGGGTGATTTTTTCTTTCAAATTAGTATATCGTCTCAATACATGTGCAAAATATCAGCCGAATTGGATGCCAGCAAGTACATACTATAACTACAATTATTATTTCATCAAAAATTAGAACGACATCTTCGTAATGACTTTATTTGAATGCCAAAAGATTCAGATTTTTTTTTTGCCTACGCTTCAATCGATCATAGGTTTATATTAATCCTAAACAAATATTCTCATTCCTTCACACCTCGAATGTACCATATGAAACTGCTCATCAAATAATTTTTTTTTTCTGATAAGACTATCGGTGTTCAACTATCTTCAGCAAAATATGAACACATCATGTAAACCATATAACTTGTTAGGTCAAGTGTATGAATTGTTTTCAAAGTGAGCATTACCCAATGAGAAACAATTCATTATATTATTATTCCACTGAAAAATGTTATCAAACTCCTGAAGACTGTATGAGCCAACCACATCAAGGCAAGATGCATTCCCAAAAATGATGAAGTGCTCATTCAAAAATATGCCAAGAATGGATAGCCATGCACTTCCGTATCGCATCTATTTCCAGAATTACAAATCGATCAAGAAAACGGAAGCAAGTGGATGATCCGTAATATTTAGTCGTGAAACGGACGTATAAATCAAGGAATCAGGGATCCAGCATTGCAAATTGCTGTGCTCACCACTTTTCTTCGTGAACTGGATCTGGCAAAGACGGACTCCTGTGAGCCCGATGGAGAATTTAAATTAGGGTTGTATTTCGTAAAGTCAAGAATTTGGGCGGCTGTTTTTCCCCGCATACACGAAGATATGAATTTCATTCAGTTTGTGTACTCCATTAGAAAAAAAAATGCATACTCAGGTATGCAATGTTTATACAACGTTGTTACACATTTCTTCGAATTGTTTTGAAATGTCCCTCAGTTTCAAATGAAATGCACTTTCCCAAACAACGACAATTCGACAGTCGTGCTTGACGATGAAGGTAGTCACGTCAGTTCTTTTAATCTTATTTTAATTTATTTTTATTTTATTTTAATTTTAATTTGGAATACTTTTTAATATAAGCCACTTCAGAAGTTTCATGTGTTCAAAATTGGACTGAGTCAAGAATAACTGTTCCAATTTGGATCCCATGCTTTTTCCAACTCAAGGTTTTCAAAGTTTAAACAAGAAATTTTTTCCTAGAATACGTATAATTTTTGCCTCACACTAAAATTCTTTTTCATTTCTATAATCAATCAATTTAAAACAGTATTCAAAAAAAAAATGTGTTCCTTCTATAGCAATTTTAATTGTTCCAATTATTTTTGAGAAAAATTCTTTATGCTAATCAACTTTAATCCCGTTATTGCTACATATGGAAAACTAGACGAGATCGGTAAAACATTAGGCGTCACTACAATAAATATATTGCACATTTATGCGAATCAACAGTCAGGGTGGTAGCTTCACCACCAAATATTTTAATCCTGTTTTTGCCGGATATGGAGAATTAGACAAGATCGGTGAAAAAATTAAGAGTCACTAACACATAAATATTGTACTTGACTCTTAATCCACCAAGATATATGCGAATAAACAGTTATGGTGGCAGCCTCACCCCAAAATATTTTTCCTATGAGCATGCGGAAAAGTAACTTTTCCGCAAGAATATTCGTTTTGAAAGTTGAACTTCCGTACGATTTTTACTTTTCCGTACGATTTTTACTTTTCCGCACGATTTTTGTATTGTTGAAAATGAAGATATTTACTAACTAAATGATCTATGTAACTATTCTGTCTTATTAGTCATTTTGTTGCATTATTATAAAAACTTGTTTATCAAAAATCTTGTTTTTTCATAAATGAGATGGACAAAAACACTCGTAGGAAAAATATTGTACCTAACTCTTACGGAAAATGTCTTTTCCGCCCTTAACGGCTTGCCCGAACTCCGCTCCGCGTCGTTCGTGCAACTGCCGTCGCGTGCGGAAAAGTACTACTTTCCGAACTTGTTAGGAAAATAACTATTAATTCCGTTATATAGAGATATGGAAAACTAGACCAGAGGTGGGATTCTGTGTACAATAGAATTCTATTTTCGACAGTTTTGTCTCTTTCTCTCACATTAGTTCAACCATAATGTCATCTCACTTTTTATATCGACAATAGAATTCTATGGTACACAGAATCCCACCCCAGATCGCTAAAAAAATGTAGCGTCACTAAAACATATATATTGTACTCAACACTTGAACCACCAAGGTTTATGCGAATCAACAATTAGGGTGGTAGCTCTCCACCCTCAAATATTTTAATTCCGTTATTTCGATGTATGAAAAACTGGACGAGATCAGTAAAAAAATAAAGAGTCACTACCACATAAATATTGTACCCAACACTGGAACGACCAAAATTCATGCGAATCAACAGTCAAGGTGGTAGCTCACCTCCAAATTTTTTGATTCCATTATTACGAGATATGGAAAACTAGACGAGATCGGTAAAAAAATTAAGCGGCACTACTTACTATGTAAATATTGTACTTAACACTTGAACCACCAAGATTAATGCGAATCAACAGTCATTTATTTATTTTGTTGATTTCCGCCTTTGATTTCATCACTGATTGTTTCCTTCAATGTTCCCATCTCTTCCTCAATTTCATCTTTGATTTTCTCCATCTCTGTCTCGACACTCACCGTTCTTCCTTCCAGTAGATTCGTCACAGGGGAAAGTTCTTTTTTTAAACCCTCTGTATTTTCGAGTAATTTGTCTTCCAGAATCTTTGAATTTTCTAGAATTTCTTCTCTCAATTTCTTTGAGTTTTCTAGAAGCTTCCCTTCCAGATTCTTCGAAGTTCCTTGAAATTCTTCTTTCAGACTTTCTAACAGCTTTTTCCAGCGTTTTCGAGATTTCTTGAAGTTCTTCCTTCAAAGTATTCGAATTTTCTAGAAGTTTCTTTTGCAGTTCTTCCTCCAAACAATTCGAATTCAGTAAACTTTCAAAAATATAGGGGTTGATGTCGTGCAGGGCTGAGGCGTGCCAGGTGAAGGTTACGGTACTTAGCATGCTATGACTCATCACTATAAGAGTTTTTAGCCTTACAGATAAACCGTTACTCGAAGGGTTCACTAGCTCTCATACCTTTTTCTCGACACTGCTCTTCAGTATAATTGTTATCTACTTGTTCAGCTAGTATTCGGAGACTGCAGACCTCCAACTCGGAATACCAGCTGAGCCATGTATTGTTTATCACATACATATACAATCCTCGATAGTTTCAATATTCTCCGATTTTTTTGCAGTTTAGATGCCAGAGATGGACCCCTGGACAAGGCTTCTCACCTCGCGATGAGCGATGATTTGGGATCTCGCAGCTACTTCATCACGGAAGATGAGCCATCCAAAGCTAGATTACGAATTCAAAACATCAACATCCACGACCAAGGAGTGTTCAGATGTCGAGTGGACTTCGTCAACTCTCCCACAAGGAATTTCCAGGTCAACTTGACTTTAGTAGGTTAGAGTTACATTCATAAGATTGGCAAAACAAATGTATATTTTGAACACTCTAATAATTTAATCTAAGATTTGGATAAATAATAACTCTAGGTAGGTTTTTTCATCATCCGATTCCAATAAAAGAAGGTACTGTTATACAGAGAAAAAATTGGTACCTGAATACAATGAAAAAGTTCATAGACTCAATGAATATTTTTATCAATATTGGTCTAATGAATGCAATCGTTATGTCAATGTACCACTGGTTATCCATACTATGAATACGGATCTTAATGATATCAATGAATGCTTTCATTGATATCATGATCAAGTACATTAAATAGGTTCGTTATGGTAATGAATTTCATTCATCAAACGAATAAAGAGTGATCACCCAAGCAATGAATTGTATTTGTTCAACTGATGAAACTGTATTCATCAGATTAATTATTATTGTTCGTTCTTCGAATAAATGTTATATGATTGATATAATGATTCAGATTAGTTCGACAATGGATATTTTACATCAATCCAATGAACGGTGATTATTAAGTATCGGTTATTCCTTGATTCAATAATTGATATACATTAAATCTATGTTTCAGTTTATTCTCGTGATGCTTTCACACATTGAACTAATTATTTTGTTTATCATTTGAATAAGTGGTATTTATTCAATCATTGCATATCATTCGTAAATGCAATGAAGGCCTCCCACTGATATTGAGCATACAGTGAGTTTCCGAAAGATATGCAAAATAATTAACATGCATACATCAGAACATCGCAATCCTGATTGGAAGGCGTATCTCCAAGTCATCTTTTATTTCGGCTGGCTCCTTTCGGAGCTCTTCGGATGTCTCTATTTTTTTCTTCATTTCAATAATATTTTTCAAAGCCGTAACGAAATATGTTCATAGGTCTGAAATTAGATCATCATTGATCTCAGTGTACCCCTTTCCTCACCTCAATAAACTTTTCCACAGGAGCAACGAAAACTGTTCATAAATGTAAGAAACGATCATCTTTGATCTCAATAAACTTGAATTCGTTGTATCAATAAATACCTACAAAAGTCAGTGAATATTTATTCATTGCCACGATGAAAAATGTATTTTGCCAATGAACGGAGAGGTAAAAAACGGCATTCATTGATATAACGTACCACATTTTTTTCAGTGTGTGTATCGAGATTATGGTCAAAACAAACAGAGGGTTGATGGAAATTACTATTTTTCTATAATTTCTAGAGACTATATAGCCTCATGAAATATCTTGCTAGCTTATGAGTTTCAAGGCAATGCCTGCGGTGAAAAGCTATGTTGGCTAATGTCTTGAGCGTTGACAAAGATGCAAATCATTAATTTTTCTACATTTCCATAATCTGGACATTTCACTATTGTGAGCTTCTTCCAAAAATTGGTTCTCTCCTTGCCTAAATGTGTGTACCTTCCATGGAACTTCTCCAAAAGCGCGAGACACGTGTTTCGGAAAAAAAGATTAGAGGAGTATAATGCCGTATGAGAAAGAAGAACTGAGTTGTGTTGCTCTTTTGTTAAATGAAAACCAAGTAGTGTATCAGCAACAATAATTCATACAAAAAAAATTGACTTGTTTGACATCTAGCAAATCACTGGATGTTGATAAAGATAAATGTAGTAATGGAAATGGGAACGAGAAAACATGTACTTATATATAACAGAAATCAGACAGGGATAAAGCTCATCGGAATCATATTCCACACTACTACTGTTTCTGTTTGTTGATTGAAAAAAAACACTTTGAACCAATGAACAGATCCAGAATTTCGATTCTAAATTGAATATCATTTATATTCATTTCCAACGGAATCTGGTCAACAATCCATTGTTAACATCGTTCGTTAATAACCAATGCAAACTTTATCCGTAAACAACATGAATACCACATTGTGCTTTATACAGCTTGATCCCGATAATATTTTCATCTGTTTGTAATAAGCTCATTGATTTAATGCGAAATCACTGAAATGGGATGAATTCTCAAGTTCCTACAATAACTGCACCACAACATACAGCAGGGTGTACCAGAAATTTCAATCTCTGGGAGGATATAGATGGAGCCAAATCAATGAATTTGAAGAATTTTTTTGCCAACGAATTATGAATGTGTCTGCTAGAAAATCAAGGAATAAGTACTATTTGAAAATTTTTAAATATCGAGAGTTTTATACATTATCCAGCAGAACAAGTAACCGTTTGTGAATTTATAAGTTACTTTATAATACCCTAGATTACCAAATGGCACGCTAAAATGACAATAACGTGACATACCCACAGTTTTTGATATTATTTTCACATCATCGTCGTTGTCAATGTTACGATAAAGCTTTTAATGTAACTTGACTATTATGCAATTCATATAAATCTCGGAAGTTTCACAGGCGACATCCTTGATTATTATAGATCGTATAATAATCTGGTTAAATTAACAGTTATAACTATAAAAAGCTTATTTGAACAACTCAATTCAAAAGAAAAAATAAAATATTATTCTATGCAACGATCATGTAATGAAAACGATGTAAGTTACAAAACAAGCTGTAGGCTATAGTCGTAAATTGTATACGAGTGTATCAATAGCCTCTACATTATCGTTGCCTAAATTTTTTTATGGGCTTAATTTTTTTTATATATTTCAAAGTAGTGATGATCAGCATCAATTTCAATATGGCACAGTATGTACACAAAGAAGATTTGAGTTTATTTTAAATTTCTTCAACTTGAACCAACAACAAATTTTCCGAAATATTTTTTGTAATTCTCCAGTCTATAAATTCCCTCTGAAATTTTCCATAATTTTTTTTTATTTCATTGTAGCTGAATTCCCACAGACAGTTTTTGATTTTTATCAAAAATTGTATGTATTTAGATCATTCTTATTAATCAAAAACGGTAAAAACTCGATGGATAAACAAAAATAATTATTATCAACAAAAATAAAAAAACCCAACAAAATTGTTTATACAGGGTGGCACAGGGTTGAACCACCAAACGTTGAGTATCGGTTGTTTAGGTGAAAATTAAATATTTTTTCCATATAAGCATGTGTCCTAACTTGCTTCGTTTTTGAGATACATGGTGGTCAGATCAAGTTTTGACACATGCATATGAAAAAAAAACTTATTTTCACCTAAAAAATCGATACTGAATGTTTGGCGGTTTAACGCTGGGTCACCCTGTATAAAATAATTTTTTAAAGACTCTTATTTTTCTTCATTTATATTTATATCACAGACGCTATCTCATTTCTTGATTATTATTCAATGTTCAAATTAATTTAATTACTATATTGCTATAAAAGTACCCAAGTAGCATTTTGGCGACGACAACCACATAATACACCAAAATTAACGTTGTAGATGGTGTAGAAATTAGTCATTTATGAAACGACGCTCTCTAAACCATCGGTCAACGTTGTTTTAACGTTGAGCATGACATCAGTCAAGCTACGACGTTGTCATAACGTTTACTCAACCGACTACAATTAGTAAATATTCTGGGAATGGGAAAAACTTTTTAAAAACGTTTAAGTGACAACTTTAGTTATTTTAAACGTTTTCCCGACAGTAAAGCGACTTTGTGAGATTCAACTAAGCAGTGGGTAATTTTTCAGTTAAGTTGAAAATGTTTTCACAACCAACCTTCCTTCAAATATTTACTGCAGAGGACGTGTAGGCCAAATTTAGATAATAATTATTTACCCAATTTATTATATCTTTTTTAATTCAGTGACAAGAATCATTGTTTGCTAAATTGTTTGACAGAAAATGTATTTATAGTAAAGGAAAAAAGAACTAGAATGACCCTAACCTAACTTTCGAATTGGAAATGAAAAGTGCTTACAAATTCACTGCCTCCTCTTACAGATAAAAAAAAAGTCGTGAAGAAACTTCACGGGCAAAAGCTAACATGAAGACAAACAGTTTCGAAATCTTAACTTTAATTTCTTTAGGGACAAGTACCAACCTGAATAGAGAGATATTGAGAAAAGCAACTACTTTTTCAGAGGAACAACTGTATTATAGCCAGGAGAAACAACTTGATTATGACCATGTACAACAGTTTAGTAATTTGGAAGAACTGAGGGAAAAACGCAAAAGAGACGGGTTACAAAATGTGGAGCGGGCTGTATTCGTTAGTTGGAATTGGTTCAGTTTTTGGTCCGATAAGCAACTCCAGTCACGCTTCGGGTATAAAGTTGGTTGTATGGCAGACTAACGTTAAAAATTAGTATATTTTTAGTTACCTGACAACCAAGTCGCGTTGACGACTTGTATACTCCTACGCCATATTGAAAGTGAAGTTCTATTTGGAACCACGGTTACAAAGGATTTTAACGTCTCATTTTAGTTTTCTAGAAATAATTCATAGGTATTTAGTTCACGCTTGAATCGATATTAACATTGAAAATTGTTTATGAAAATATATATTTCCTATTCTTGACACTTGAAAACTTCGCAACAGATTGAAAGCCCACGTGTTTTTTAGCAATTTCTGTTTCGTAATCGTTATTTTTCGGTAATACTGAGCATAAAATATTTCGATATTAACTTGCGGTAGTAGTTGCCAGAAAGTTTTTTCTTAATGTACATTTTGGCCATCAGTTTGGTTGATAAATCAACTATTTTTTAAACACCATAGAAAATAAACTGTCATTGCTGCTTGAGAGGGCGCTGGTGTGCAGTTGTTCTTAAGTAAATTCAGCAACGTTTAGGAAACGACCAACTGCTACCTACAGTTGCAGCAGAAACGTAAAAACCCAAAACTGATTGACCAAATTGGTGTAAAACATGGTTGTGACAACGTTGTGTTGACGTCGGCAACGCAACTTATGTTTGGTTGCACAACTTTTTGGAACACGTTGCCGCAACGTTGAATTGCTACTTGGGTAACTTTTTACCAACATGTATTCCATCGACTAAAATATTTAAGTCAATCAGAACAACAGTATCTTTGCGTTCTCTAACATCTACTAATCATGTATTCATTCTCCTGCATGTGCGCCACTGTTACAAACCATTCCAACTGCCCTCGAAATTTCCATAACCCAACAAATCAAAACCCAAATCTGACTCAGATGTTGATTGTTCATTTGGTCGTTTGCGTCTGGTTTCAGATCAGCCGTCCGCTCCAAGAATCTTCGATGCCGAGGGACGAGAAATCAAAGTGAACCATCCTGCCGGGCCCTTTCTGGAAGGACACGAACTGTTTCTGTCCTGTCAGGTTACTGGAGGTGGGTTGTGATGTTATCATTTATCGTCGTTCATAGAAGAGAAAATGTTAGGTTTAGTCCTGTAAGTGAGGTTGTGATGTTGAATATAGAACTGATACCGTAGTGATGAAACAAATGAAATAGCGGGTGCTCAAAAAGGGAAAATATTTTTTCCTTCTACTCCTATCGAAGTAAACACTTTCCTTCCTCAAACCAGGGAGGAAACTCATACCTCTCCCCTCCAAAGCAGTTGAAATGCGTTTTAAATTTACAAAAAGTGGCTCATTAAGTGGGCAGGAGAAAAAATCTTATATGTTGTACATGGGAGTGAAGTGCCTTTTCCTCCCTTGGATATTTACTGCCCTCTGCTTTGCGTCGTGCAGTGAACTACATCTTGCGGGAGGAAAAGTGGCACTTTTCTCCCTAGTAATACAAACAGCTATTTTTGCAATTTCGTCCTGTATTGTCATCATCGAACGATATAGTCGGGACTAATTCGGATATTTTTTTCAGGAAAAATGTGTATCTGTAACTAATGGGGGGTCCTGATCACAAATCTGACTGCAGGAAAAAGCAGGATTCATTTTTCAGGAGACATCGATTATTTTTTACCGTCTGCTTTTTCACAGACTAATGTACATGCTATTATTATTTTTTGTTTGTTTCTTCACATCTTTACGAAATATTTGTAATGCGAATATTCAAATATTTTTCGTTATTGGGACTCGGGTTCGAGTCACCGGCCTCGTGTATGGTATCACACGTTAAAAGGTAACTGCTGCATCTTCCCTAGCTTCCCTAGCAAATGGGTCACTCTGTATAATTAATGACTACTGCATTTCACGTTTTTAACTATAATGGTTGGAAATGCAAATCAAACTATTTTTTTTTTAATGATCACCAACTAATTATTTTCAAGGAATTACATTTTATACCAACGTTAGAAGTAAACCTAAATTTTTTATTAAAATATTGACAATTATACAGGGTGTTTCTGAATTCAATACAAAAATTTCAAAGACGTATTCTTGGGGTCAAAATGAGACTTTTTTTCCATAAACATGTGTCCACAACGGCTTCATTTCTGAGATACAAGGTGTGAAATTTAACAAATAAGATAATGAAACTAATGATACGATACTGCGTTTTTTTTTTCTAATGAATATAATATTTATGATTGTCCTCTATCTACGAATAAAAATGGTTCTTCCATTTTTTTTTTGTACGTCGAACAGTTTTCGATTTGAAAAAGAAAATGCAGTTCATTGAGACCAACAAAAAATCGCATAGGTGCAAGCTTTAATTTTTTTGATAAAAGGCAATTGTGAAAATAATACTTATTTGACAAAAAAAAAACAGCAGCTAATCATTATTTTGATCAAAAATACGTCAGGACAAGTTTACAGGGACGCAACTGATGAAAATTAAGGAAATATACATCATGGAAAAAATGTATTTTCATTTCCACAGAATATCTCATTTTCCCTCTCTAGTTGTACCCTTCGTTTGTGAATAAAGTGTGTTATAATTATTACCATTATCATAATCTATGGAATAATAATTTCAAGGACGTCGACATTGTTAACATTGTTGACATTGTTTTTTCCGTTGACCAGCTGTCGTCCCCTTACGAACGGCAGCCCTCAAAAGTCGAAACTTGTGCGAGCCAAGGATTAAGGAGGTCTTACCTTTTAACGTGCGATTCCTAGCACTTTCTCGGGCCATCAGATAAAAATCTGAAGTTGCTGAGGATTCGAACCTTGCCGACCAGTAGTCAATGGTTTTGAACGCTTCAGTCTCAACCATTGTGCTACTTGACCCTTAATACAAATATGACATATATGACATATATGACTAATTATTATTTTTTATTTGTTCAAGGTCGTCCAAAACCAACTCTCACCTGGTGGTATAATGGAACGATACTCGATAGCGTGATAGATTCCAGCAGAGCCTCCCATACTACAGTCAATCAACTTGTGATAGGGAATACTCCCAGGCGTTTCAAGAAAGCACGTTTCGAATGTCGTGCTACCTCTTCAGAAACTGCCGGTTATATTTCGAGAGAGGTACCTCTAACAGTATTTTGTGAGTATAACAACACGATAGACATTGCAGCATTTGATTAGGTGATATTCGAAGAGAGCTTGTTTGTCGAGAATTTTTTCCAGTTCTCAGTTATTTTGTACACTATACTTTTTTTACTACCGTCTGAATCATAAACAAATCTGTAATATTTTTAATAACACTTTTTATCATAAACTTTCCTGCCTTCCTGATTCCCATAATACACACAACAGATAAAAAAGAAATTAAAGACACAAATATTGAAAGTTTTGATAAGAATCGAACCCTAATCGATTTCATAAAAGGAAAAAGAAAAAACAGGAGGAAAATTATGCGCACAAACTAAAAAGCAAAAAATAAAAAGTTAATAAAACAAATGTTTTGAAGATAAGCTTTCACTCAAATGAACTAAAGAGTAAAAATCAATTTCTTTAGATGTGTAATGTGGATTATTCTGTGAGTTACAGGTTCAAAATCTTGTCGGTTTCGTATTCCAACTGAAAACGTTGCTGAGCAAGCTGTCGAACCTGTAACGAACAAAATAACTTTTATTACAAATCTAAAGAAATGATTTTTTAGTTTATATCGCATTCAAATAAAAAAAAATTGTTTCGAGGGTTTGACCAATACTACTTTTTGAAATAAAAAAATTATGTTTGCTCCAAAGGGTTGGGGGGAAAACATCAACTCAAAATTTTTAAATGGCATAGGGGGTGAAGTGGCACATCGTCGAAAAGGAAATTGTATTCTCTTTACAACCATTTCAATTTTTTTTTAATTTCTATATTATTTTTTTTGCAATTCAAATTCGAGCTATCAAATATAAATGCGGATCTAAATACTACTCATGCCTCGATAAATTTGAACAGTTTGATGTGGAATAATGAAACCAAAAATATTTTGAAAAGCTACTTTTTGATAGAAAAAAAATTGCAATTACTCAACAGATGGCGCTAGGGGCACATTATCTTTAACATTTCGAAAGGCATAAAAATCGGAATTGGGAAAAAAATTATGATCAAAATTCAAAAACATTTGAATGGTTGTAAAAATAATTAAATTCTCTTCAAAACGATGTGTTACTTGACCCCCCATGCCCCCCCGCGTCCCCTATTGAGCAGTCACCATATTTTTTATTTCAAAAAAATTGTAAAAGAAATTTTTTATTTAAATTTTTTTTTCAATCAGGAAAACAACAGATCCGCGAATACCGGGTTTATTATTTGAGTATTGGAAAAAAGATTCTTGGGAAAAGTTTGTGCATGTCCGATAACCTAAAAATCGATTTTAACACATGTCACGTGATCGCTGGTAAGGCGGCAAATTGAAAAAAAAAATACTATGAATAGGCGAAAAGTCGGATAAAATGTCAAGATATCGAAAAAAGTTATATGAAAAAGTTGCTTAGAATTCAATTTAATACACATATGAGGAGTTTGAAAAATAATGTGAGAAAATTGAAAATAGCCATTTTTTCAAATATTTTCCCATTTCTATAAAAATATCAAATTATTTTTTTTTAATAGCTTGACCGTACTGAATTATTTGTATTTCAATGACGATAACAAAACTTTTTCATTTTATCCACACCAGAGAGCACTAAATTTAAAAAATTTAATTTTGTTAGAACCCTTGCTGTTATATTGGTTCGTATCTAACAGTTATATCAGATTTCTACGATTATTGCGATGATTGGGAAATCACAAAATATCGTGTTTTTCCGATTCTGATAAATTTTTGATGATAATCGTGCAGGAACATTTTACTTCGCACATAATCTTAAAAATAGTGCGTCAAATTAAAGAGGATAGAGTTTTCAACATTGCATGCGAAGTGAAACTCTCTGGGACGATTATCATCAAAACTTGTTTATACTCTAGAAAACACCATCTTTTTGGAGTGTCATGTCATCACGTGGAATTCTGAAATAACTGTTAGATACGAACCAATGTAACAGCAAGGGTTTTAACAAAATCCAATTCTTTTAATTTAGTGCTCACTGGTGTAGAGAAAATGAGAAAGTTTTGTCATTATCATTGAAATACAAATATTTCACTATTGTCAAGCCATTCATAAGATAATAATTTGATATTTTTATACAGCTAGGTAAATATAAAAAAAAACTATTTTCAATTTTTCCTCATTATCTTTTTAAACTTTGTATATGTGTATGAAATTAAATTCTACGCTTTTTCAAATAATTTTTTTCGATATCTTTCCATTTTACCATACTTTTTGCCATTTCATAGTATTTTTTTTTTAATTTGCCGCCATACCAGCGATCACGTGTCATGTGTCAAAATCGATTTTTAGGTTATTGGACAAACTTTTCCCAAGGAATTTTTTCCAATACTCTCATAATAAACTGTTCATATATCGACTTTCCGAATCAGTTTGATCTTGAAACAGTTGTTCTCTTCAACATCGGTTTTCTCCAACTGTTGTCATTATCCACCAACCATTCACGCACAACGACAAAAATCAATATATCAGTATGGCTCCAGGTAATTCTCGAAGGATATTCATGTAAATATTATGACAAAAATTCGAATTCTTCACCTATTTTTCCCGAATGTTCGAATTCAATTTTGCATATCCACTTGAATGCATTTTCAATCTCTGCTTGTTCCAAGCTGTTCCGTTCTCCCAGAAAAAAGCAAAAAGTCTCTTCCCCGAACAAACTCATATTCAAACTACGCTGGAAAAATAACCTCTCGAAAGTTAAAATCAATTGATGTCGACTTCATTATCATATTTTGAGGTTTTTCTTCATTGCCACTCACATAAACATTCATTGCCACGTTTGTTATCGAACAAGCCCGTTGGGAAATAGAACGTAGGTGTGTTTGTATTGTATTTCTGAGGCTGTAAAGTTTCGATTTTGTGTTCGTTTTCATTGCAGTCATTTTCAGGTTGCATTGTCTGCTAGTTTTCCAGAGAGACAACCGGTTTTTATGTTTTTTTTTTAATCATGAAACTAGCGATGCAGAAAACGTAAAATTTCAGTACATTGTTGAATCTGATATCTTGGAGAAATGAATAACATTCTTGAGAAGAGTGCTTGATATGATGCAATGCTTTGTCTGCTTCTTTTGGACGGTTTATTCGAATTTTCTTGCAGAATTCATTTAATAAGAAAAAATATCCGAGGTAGATCATAAGTAACAAAATCTTTTTGGCAGACACCATTTATGTTGAAAAGGGGAACATTCTCCATGAAAATTGAAAAAAGAATTTTTTTTTGTAATATCTAACAGAAAACAACTGATTCCATGGCTAAAGCCATGCTGAACATTGAACTACATCTGATAGATATTGTGAAAAGACTCCAACTGAAAAGGAAAGAAAAAATCTGAAAGTCAAAATTCGCATTTTCAGTCAGAGATAGATGATTTTTTCAATTATGTCTAGTTTTCATTGAGAATTCATTCAAATAATTAGGGATTGGGAGAATTAGAAAGCAGGCTCTTCAGAAGCAATTATACACATCACGGATGGAAATGATGGAAATATTTCTTCTGCGGTAAAACTTTGAAAGCAATTTTTTGACATAAACCTGTCATGGGCATTGTATTTTACTATCAAGCTATTCTGTAAAAATAATTATTTATTATACAAGGGAAAAAAGTATTAGATTTTAGCTCGAGATTGTGCTGTCTGCCGCAAAGCGGAGCAGACAAAAAACCAAGAACTAAAATATATTATTTTTCCCGTATAATACACAATTTTTCTGCGAGACGTGAAAAACAACGATTTATCAGTGGAAAAAATCAAATGTCTACAGCTAAGACCTTTTAGTTCACAAAATCTTTGACATTATCTCTCATAAACAATCATTTTGTCTACATATACAAACATGGATTATAGCCGCATCGATAGGATTGCGGCTTACTATTGCATAGGTACGTGGTTCAAAGCGACAGTTAGGCATCTTTTTTTCATTTTATCAGCTTTTTTCGAACTTAGGAATAAAGGCCGGTTAGGTTAGTAGTGTGCAGGTTGAGTGATGAAGGTAGGAGGTTGGGTTAAAGCCGGGAGCTGAACATCGGATGCGTGCGAGATCAGCTTTCGCAATAGCAGATATCTACCTTTACCTATGTATATATCCGGGAAAAAAGTCATTTTGTGAACATGCCAACATTTTCTTCGAAAGAGTTATACAGGGTGTTCCAAATTAAGTCGGCACCATTGCCAACTCCGTTATTGTTGATGCTACGAAAAAAAGAAACTGTGTCGAAACATGTCGCAAAGACAATAAATTTTGTGGAAATTTTAATCGTTTTTTTTACCTTAGTGTCATAACTATGGATTTCCATCAAGTAAAGGCCAAGTCAATCCAAAAAAAACTATGAATTCGGTTAAATGGGCAAACTAGTAGCATTTTTAATGGCCTTCTCGACGCCGAAAACAAAAAAAAATTGACAGTCGCGTTTTCGAAATATTTCATAAAATGATATTTTTTTAAATGGAACACCCTATATTTTATCATGCATTTCGACTCGTAACTACATTCTCAATAACAAAGCTCCCATGACTTTATTTCCTAAAGTTGAAAATAAGTCAGTTTTGTCAATAGGAAACATTTATAAAAATCGGATTTGATAAAGCGCTATAAAACATCGAGTAAATGTTCAAAAACACCGCCTGCTGTTTGGTCTAGAGGCTAAGGCTCCTTCACCTCACGCCGGCGACCCGTCAAATCGTGGTCGAGCCATTTTTTTTTATGTGTTAGAGATATGGATTGTATTGCCAGTAATTTGGATACCGACTTTGGCTATATCTATTGAAAATTGTCAGAATGGTACATTCAATTTCAATCTAGTAAATAATAAAAGAGATGAATATTACTATAAGGTAATCAATGATCAATAAAGTATCGAGTGTATTGTCTGTATCTGAGATCTCCGTTTGTCGAAAAAATATTGTGTGTATTTCGAGCACAAAGTGCAATTGCCGCTCTCCAAAGATTACCGCGCTCTGTTCGAGCGGCAATCCATCACTTTGCGCTCTAAATACACAAATAGCTATTTCCAACCTCATTAATATGACGCTCCAGCATTTTCTGTTCTGTACAAAAACGGCTTCAAAGTTATCATTATGGAAGAAATATTTTGATTTACAAACTAAGTACGGCTAGTGGAATGGTTTTAAGATGGAAATTATCGTTTTGTAAATTAATACCAAATAGCTCAGTTGTGTCAATTGACGGGTTTCACGAGTTCAAATCCCAGCGCAATTTTTTTTACTATCTTATTTTGCTGTTAGTAACAAAATATTGTCATTCATATAAATACCAAAATTGGGTGTTTGGACAATCATGAGGTTTTATTCGCCAAAACAAAGAAATTTTTTGTACTAGTGAAAAAAATAAATATTTCCACATAAGTCGCTCATTTTCAACTAAAGGAAAAAAAGTCATAGGAGCTTTGTTATTGAGAATGTAGTTACGAGTCGAAATGCATGATAAAATAAAGAGTGTTCCATTTAAAAAAATATCATTTTATGAAATATTTCGAAAACGCGACTGTCAATTTTTTTTTGTTTTCGGCGTCGAGAAGGCCATTGAAAATGCTACTAGTTTGCCCATTTAACCGAATTCGTAGCATCAATAATAACGGAGTTGGCAATGGTGCCGACTTAATTTGGAACACCCTGTAGAGCGGACACCCGGTATAGCTTTGTAGATATTCAACATTTTCTTTTAATTGGGACCTCTATATATGAAGGCATAGCACACTTCCTATTTTTTTTTTCATTCCCAAATATGACGGAATTATCTAAGAGAAAATAGTCCCAACCCCATGTCAGTTAGCGATGACTAATGACTCTTTTCCATTTTCAGTAAAACCGAACAAAGTGAAGATCGTCAGCCCAAATGATTTACTGTCGGTGAGTAAGTCGCAAAACATCAGATGTGAAACTTCGGGTTCTTATCCACCTGCCAAACTAACGTGGTTACTTGACGGAAGGGCCATTAGGAATGCAGTTGTCACGGTAAGTTAGTTGCGACGCTTGCTCCAAATTGAATCATACCGGGGGACGCCGAAGAGTTTGATTGGTAATTTCAGCAATACAGTGTTTCCATAAAGTATTCGCATGAATTTTTTTTGGAGGAATGGCAGTTCATAAGCTACTTTCTGAGGACAAAAAAAAGTCTATCTTTCAATATGGCGACCAGACGCCATTTTGAAAAAAAATTTAAATGGCATGGGGGGTCGAGTGATACCTCATTCGAAACGTCTTACAATTCTCTATACGTCCCCAAAATTTCAAACAAAAATATACATCCAAAACAAAATGATGGTACATAATGTTAGAGCTCTGCCATATGAAGATCTTTTCGATTGCTATTAATAAGCTCTAGTAAAATCATCAAATCTTTTTTGGTATCATTAAATGAAAGTTTTTTTGCAAAAAATGATAAAAGAGTGCCATCTTCGAATGAAATTTAGTGAGAAGGCAGGTCATTGTTTTATTGAATTTTAGCAAAATTAAGAAAACCATCCAGAATAAAAAACAATATTTATTTTACATAAATATCTGAAAAATTGAGGGATGTTATTATAACTGATTGCCCCGATTACCTGGGTCGATATTAATATTATTCATTTTGCTTGATTATCTGTTTGTTGATAATAAATCAATTAAAGAATACTTTTGTAGAAGGGTACCTAGAAGATTTGATGATTTTTCCAGAACTAAAGTATCCGAAGGATCCTCATAGCAGAGCTCTAACATTATGTACCGCTATTTTGTTTTGGACGAATGCTTTTGTTTGAAATTTTGTTGTTGTGTAGAGAATTGAAGTCCAATTCAAATGATGTATCACTCGACCCCCATAGCCTTTTAAAAATAAAAATTTAATATCCGACCGACGTCATTAAAAAAAAAAAAAAAATTGTTGTTGCTTGAAGCTTATGAACTACCATTAAATCAAAAAAATATTCAAAACATAATTCCAATCCGTTCAAAAGTTAACATGGGTGGGGTTACTCTTACAGTTCTTACATTATGTAGCGCCATTTTGTTTTGGATGTATATTTTTGTTTGAAATTTTGGGGAAGTATAGAGAATTGTAAGACGTTTCGAATGAGGTTTCACTCAACCCCCCATGCCATTTGAAAAATTCTTTCAAAATGGCGGCCCGACGCCATTTAGACATTTTTTTGTTGTAAGAAAGTAGCTTATGAACTGCCATTTCTCCAAAAAAAATTTAATGCGAAAATTCCAATCCGTTCAAAAGTTAACAGGGGGGGGTTACTTTATGGAAACACTGTATAAGCGCGAGTCAAGATTGGAGAGGAGTCATGAAATGAAAAATTGATATAGTTATCCCACCAAATTTAATTGCTCATGGATGCCTTCAGCTTTTTCTTCAACTCAAAAACGTTTACCTAAACTTTATACAGGGTGTTAATTAAGTACGTTGACTAACTCTGGGAGGTGATTCTTTGAAAGTTTTTAGGCCGATAAGTTTATATAAATATATGTCCCAAACGACTAGGTTTTCGAAATACAGGGTGATGAAAATACATTTTTTTCAAGATTTTTTGGAGTTAACTTCTATAATTTTGAAAATATTCAGGTCAAATTAGGCAAGTACAATTCATTCAATAGTAGAAATAACTCATTTCTCAAATAATTCACAGGTTTCTCCTTCTTTTGAGAGTCAAGCCTTGTTCAACCATTCAGAGTTTTTTTTTCTGCCGTCACTGACATATTATCAGTTAGGAATAATCAATGTTGTTTCATTTAACATTTTTTTTCTACATTCATGCAAAAAGCAAAACTTTATTGAACTTTATTTAGTGGAAAAATAAGTTCTTTATTGCACTCATCTGTCATTCTGCTTCAACGTGCTGTCATAATGACAAACAAAAACGTTTAGCAGATATTCTGTGAGATTGGCAATACGTTTCGAACAGTTACATATTTTATATTATTTTGTATTAATGTTAGCAGCCAGATTCAAACAAACAATGCCTTCCCCAGGAAAACTCCATAATCCAAACTGATCCGCTTTGTTCTAAACCTGCATAGAGCAAACTGTCTGTACTATGACCACACATCGTGGTCACACTGGGTTGGTATAAAATCAATCGAATTGGAATTTTCTTTGTTCACCCTGTTGCAGAGCACAAAATGAAAAAGTATAATGGATTCGAGATCAAGGTGACATTGTACCATCATTAAGGAAAGGTATTCGCAAAATAAATAAGCGTTTTGTGAATTTTTTGGAATTGTTAAAAGTTCTCAGCAAAAAGCTTCACTTTTCATCTTTGACACCCTATATCTCGAAAACTAGTCAGTCGATTTTTTTGTGCCCATGGACACTTTTGCCAAGGAAGTTGAAATCTACAACATACCAAGAATTCATGGAATTTAGCCGAGAACCATTTTCCTTTTCCTTTGACTGATGCTTCGAATGTGAGTATGTCATATTTATTCTAATCACCAGCCAAATTCTCCTTGTCAGTCAAACTACGCTAACAGGATATTGAAAAACCGACCCTTAGTCATAAAAACCCTATTTACGAAATATTCTCGAGTCCTCTCCAACTCAATTTAACAATCCAGCATACAGTCAATACAACTTACAGATAGACGGGAAACAATTTCCAACATCACGTCGTTTCGTCAATTTTTTCATTATGATTACCTGTTCCCTAAGGAAGAAGAAACCGAAACATTCACGGGCAGCATTTTGTCGCTTAATGTGGCAGCAGAAGACGATGGCAAGGATCTCGTCTGTCGAGCGGACAATCCACGATTTCCCGGGGGACACGCCGAGGATAGGAGACAAATACATGTTGCTTGTAAGTCTTTCCATCTTTATCCTATTATAGTCCAAGAGCTGAGGACCAAAAATGTAACAGTTTTATATAGGCTGATATTTTGATATTTGGTCGTGAATAAGTTGAATACTGATAGCCTGCCATCAGTCAGCCAATTTTTGGGACAACCGGCACGGGGGTCGTTGCGAACTTGTAAAAAAATACTTATGTCGCAACTGTTTTATGAAATCTGAAAATTGGTCTGTGGATAGCAGGACAACTGACAAACCATGTGGACATAATCAGTCAGCAGAATATTTGAACACTACGCGTCAGCTGCCGCTAAATCCGTCAGAAATTTGGTTGGTGAAAGTGTTTTATAAAATCTGAAAATTTTCTTGCAAATAGATCATAGTACCTAAAATAGACTAACATGATCAATCAGAAGTTTTGTGGAACAAACGCCGCCAGCAGTCGATAGAAGGCCGCGCCGCGCGCTTAATTTGTACAGGATGTTGAAAGTGCCAAAAAATAACTCCATAAGGGGTCGTCTAATAGTCATGTATTGTTTCATTCATCTTAGGGTATATGTTTATTGATACTTATAGTCTTGAAATTGAGTGAAGATTCTTTTTGCACGAAAATTACCAGATTTTATGAAATTACTTTCACCAACCAAATTTTTTGACGGGTTTAGCGGGCTGCAGACGCGTGGTGTCCCAGTATTCTGCTGACTGACTATGTCCACATGGTTTTTTAGTTATATTGCTATCCATAGACTAATTTTCAGATTCCATAAAACAGTTGCGACATAACTTTTTTTTTACACCACCCCCGCGCCAGTTGTCCTAAAAACTGACTGACTCACGGCAGGCTATTACTATTCACAATATTCATGACCTAATATCAAAATATCAGCCTTCATGAAACTGTTGTATTTTTGGTTTCTCAGTTCTTGGACGGTCAGTGCCTACCTGAAAGTAAATACTCTAATTGAAGAAAACTGAGAACTGAAAAGTTTGTGTTTGTACGTAATAGTAACGAAAATACATGTTGGAGGTTAGGGCCAAGTGGATATGTCAAGTGAATGAAAGACAAATTGTGACAGAATGTCTCAAGTGTCATAGGAAAATAATAGTACCAACTTGAAGAGTGATCCAATATGAATTTGGAAAATATTGAGGTATTGCCAATATAAAATTGTATTAAAGTTAGTGATGCTTGTTATTTGTTTTGACCCCATACTCAATTATTTCACGCATCATGTTTTCAATGAAGGACACATTTATCATAGATTTCCCAGAATTGCAACACATAATAGAACAAACAACGAATGATTTAAAAACCTAACAATGGCATATAAATTTAGTGAGTGACAGCAAACACAGCTTTAATTACATTATTTTCATTATTTTCAATTGAGCCGCTACATTACATGATATCAAAAAACGCATATCCGTATAATTACAAACATTGTTTCTATTTCATGATTGCTGGACATTTATCGCGAGATAAGCTAATATGGCATTAGTTAATGCTTGTACCTGACAATGGCGTATTTTATGTAATAGTCGAAAAAAAAAAGAAAGATATTTTACTATCAGCTACGGTTGTAATAAAAGTGAACCGAACGTATATCTGAAAAAGAATGAATGGTGTCTCACAATACGATAGGTATTATATTACGAGTGCGGATAAATGACATTTCTCAGAGGGTAAAAAATATTGTAGAATATTGTAGCTCAATCCCAGTTCGACAATACCTGAGTGTGAAAAATTACTTTCGCACAAGTACTATACACTATTTTTTCTTCGACCACGCGAAAATCTTAAAAAATAACACTTGTCGATGGTAGTGGTACTGTTTCAACAGTACAGTTGACTCACCTGTCAGATATTCAGATATCAGGTGCTGAATGAGTAGGTGAAACATGGACTGGATTTCCGAAAAATTGGGAAACGATTGCTATAACTCCAAAAAGTGACTGCAGTTTCTGCTATTCATTCTGCATTTGCTACATTGTGAAACTGTGAGGAACTATTCTCCAAAAGATTTTTCTATGGATGAAGTGGTGGGTTGAGATTCTCCACCATGAGGGTATTGAAATATGGATCGAAGTGTACTTGACAGATTTCCTTGAAATTCGGAGTTGTTGGATACCAACTCTTCCGCAATTTGATTTTTATTTATAATTCCGACTTTTTTCTCGGAATTCCGACTTTTATCTCGGAATTCCGACTTTTATCTCGGAATTCCGACTTTTATCTCGGAATTCCGACTTTTATCTCGGAATTCCAACTTTTATCTCGGAATTTCGACTTTTATCTCGGAATTCCGACTTTAAAGTCAGAATTCCGACTTGTAACTCGGAATTCCGACTTTAAAGTCAGAATTCCAACATTTATCTCGGAATTCCGACTTTATTCTTCCAATATAGATATAATAGTAGAAATAGTAGAAAGGTGGTCTTTGCTGACTAGTTAGGATACAAAAGAGGAGATTTTTGGGTGGAGCAGCAAGCAAAACTTGTACTCTTTCAACATTATATTTCCGACAGTGGTTCCCTGAAGATGACAGTAACCACTGTCGAAATATCGGAAATATAGTGTTTAAAGAGTACACGTTTTGCTTGCTGCTTCACCCCAAAAATCTACACTTTTATATGCCGGGTGTCCCAGAGCTTTTAGGCCAGTAGATATTTCCGTTATTTGCATAAAAAAAAAAAATGAAAAAAATCCGTATTGTAAGAGATCATAAGAACTTTCATCCAGCATAGCAAAATCCACACCCTGGTGAAAAACCCCTGAGAAATTTTTCAAGTACACGAATTTTCATGAAAAATTTATGTACGAGATAAAGGACCTCGCGCACCTTATATGGAAAAATGGCTCTTCGTCAAATTTCTTTGGGCGCAACACGATCCTATGAATAATTTTCGAGATTTTACATTTCAGTAATTAGATTAACAATTATTTTTTGATTTTTAGTCCATGTTGGAAGTAAAGCGTGTTCTTTAGTTTTTCAAACTAAAATATTTTGTTGAAATGTACAACATCCTGAAATCAACGACTTACTATGAATGAAACATTTAACTGAAATAACGCTATTTCGACTTTAAAGTCGGAATTCTGAGATAAAATTCCAAATTCCGAGATGAAAGTCGGAATTCCGAGATAAAAGTCGAAATTCCGAGATAAAAGTCGGAAAATCGAGATAAAAGTCGGAATTCCGATATAAAAGTTGGAATTCCGAGAAAATAGTTGCAATTTCGAGATAAAAGTCGGAATTCCGAGATAATAGTCGAAATTCCGATATAAAAGTCGGAATTCCGAGATAAAAGTCGGAATTTCGAGATAAAAGTCGGAATTCCGAGATAAAAGTCGAAATTCCGAGATAAAAAACGGAATTATAAAAAAAATTATTGCCAAAGAGTTGGCCCTTCTACCAATTTAGGAAACACCCTGTACAACGAAACTACCCACGCATTTTTACATTTGAGTAATTAAATTATCAATTATTTCTCAATATTTAGTCCATGTTGGAAATAATGAGTGTTTTTCAGTATTTTTAAAATATTACTTTTAAATATGGTAATAAAATTATTATACTTCCGATTGCATGCACATCCTCGCTGATTCAGGGCTTTCCATGGCCATTTCCAGATAATCCGTTATATCTCTATTACTTTCCATTACGTAACAGTCACTGGCTATCGGTAATTCGTGGCTCTAGGAAGGAATTACCTACTACTGCACCGCACTCGTTTAATTCATTTAATGAACTCGTCATGCACGAAATCGGGGATGAAAGCAGCCCAACTTACACCTCGGCTAATCTCTTCAGCCGCGGCGGTGGCTATTCTGGGGTCCGACCAGGTCCACGTCTGTCACATGAAAGGGTCTGACGGTACGCTTTTGGATTATGTGTAATTATTTCGCCGACTTTTGGCGATTTTGAGTGTTTTATCTGAAGGAGGTAGGGTGATACGAATGGATCATGTATTCATGTACAGGGGTGTCCCAAATTCGAGCCTCATCATTGGGATCTCGGAAACTAGAAGAGATACGAGGTCTGTTAAATAAAGGCAAAGTTGCGCAATTTGGTGATCATTAGAACGCCGCTTTGATATTTGAAAAATTCCGAATACTTCCGAAGGTTTTTAAAAAAAACCGAATATTCGCGATTTCATTTTTATTTTTTTATAACTCTATTTGAATAGATGTAACGAAACAAATTACACATTCTCATTGCTACTTCTTCTGTTCTACAAGATGGAGTTATCAGATTTTCAAAGCTTCTCATGTCCCATAACAAATGATGTATCGCACTTATTCGAAAAGTTTAAATGAATAGCATTTTCCATAAGAACTGATGTGTTAGGGAGAGACACAAATTAAATTGTTAATAGGATTAAAAACAAACTTTTTTTGCAATAATGCATTGGATAAAACTCAAAAACTAACATAAAAGTGGTTGGTTAATAAATGATATAATTGAAGTGTCATCCCTCAAACTCTAGGGCCTAGGCTATATTTACAAAAATAATTGCATATTATCAATAATTAAAACATCATGCCTATTGTTCAACATCATACATTGTTTTATATCAATTTCTAGGAGCTTCTAAGGTCCTAAAACCAATGTTATATCGTTCTTTTTCGAAAATATCATTTTAACGATGTCCTGTTAAGATGTTACCAAAATATATTCTCTGTCTCTCTCCAAAACATGAGTTCTTATGGAAAATGTTATAAATATAAACTTTTCGAATAAGTGTGATACATCATTTGTTTTGGAACATTAGAAGCTTTTGAAATCCATAATAAAAAATTCATGGCCGTATTTAAAAAAACAAAATTGATGATGGCAGCTCAAATACGAAACGTTTGTTTGAAAATCTGATAACACCACCTTGTAGAACAGAAAAAGTAGCAATGAGAAAGTATATTTTGTTTCATTACATCTATTCACATAGAGTCATAAAAAAATAAAAATTAAATCGCGAATATTCGGTTTTTTCCAAAAATCTTCAGAAGTATTCGGAAGTTTTCAAATATCAAAAAAGCGTTTCGATGAGCACCAAATTGGGCAACTTTGCCTCCATTTAACCGACCTCGTATCTCTTCTAGTTTCCGAAATCATAATGATGAGGCTCGAATTTGGGACACCCTGTATAATGAGACTACGGAATATGTTGTGATCATTCTGTACGTCCGATTAGGGTTGATGGTTGTTGAAGGTATTTTCCTCGAATACTTTCTCACGGGTTGAGATTCAATTGAGTGAGATAGTAAAAAAGTCAGTTAAGGACATCGGACTCGCTAGAGAAAGGGCAGTTTTTTTGATCGTTTCCTGCCAATAAAAGTGAATTCACATTCAATACGGGGTGATCACCCAAATGATGTCATTTAATAGGAAAATTTATGTAGTTGATTGGGAATGTAGAAAACAAAAATAAGGTTTAGAATACTAAGATCGGTCTCCTCCCTCTGGAGAGCGAAGGACAGACCTGGCCCGCCTTGAACTCTGAGAACAAGGAGTTATTTGATATGTAGTTTCTGAAGCAGTAAGTCAAGTTGAGAATTGTCAGGTCAAGGCATCAGGCATGACGTTAATGACGAAAGTAAATTACCGAATGTATAAGTTTATTTAGAAATTTGGGGTAATTTACCCTTTTTTCATTTTAAGACAATGAAGACTTGAGGAACACTTTAAATGTCATTCGGATTTATTCCAGTTCTATGAAGGTAACGTTATCCAATTCGATTTAGGCAAATAGATCAGTTGCAAAGCACTCATGAATACTATAAGATGAAAGCATCTACCATTCAAGTATACAGTATCGAAAACTTTTCATCTGGGGTATAGACAGGAATCAACGCGAGCAACAATGAACGCAATGATATGATAATACCATATTAACAAGAGAGACGTACTACTGTGCGTCTCTCCTGTTACCCCACCCGATGCATTAACGGACCACGTGGCAATGCGACACACCGCACGTCGATATCCCTTCTTCGAGTGAGTCGAAGAGAAATTGTAATGCTCTCTCAACATATAGCAAAAGCACAGCAGACGGGGATCATTAGGCTATTAAATGGCATCCAGAGGCAGGCATGCCTGAGGGTGACAGGAGCCATGAGAACAACTATGGAGGTCATACTGGACCTGCCACCACTACACATATACGTCCAAGGAGAAGCAAGGTCCGTGACACACAGACTAATGCAGGGTCGAGCTCCAATAAGCCAGAAGCACGGAGCTGACTACCGGAAGCTACATGAGGAACTGAGGGCAGACCCAGTAATGGAAATGCCAACGGACGCGATGGTTCCCAAATACAGCTTCAAAAAGAACTTCAAAATACTGATACCAGACAGAAAGGACTGGGAGAATGGGCCACCCGTGAATGCAAAATCGGTCTGGTATACAGACGGGTCAAAGACAGATAACGGAGTCGGCGTTGGAGTTTATGGGGCAAAGCCAAGGATTAATATCCAGCTCAGCCTTGGAAAATACGCCACAGTGTTTCAGGCAGAGGTAACGGCTATACAACACTATGTCGGAGAAATACTGAGACGAGAGATAAGAAATGAAACAGTGGCCATCTACTCCGACAGTCAAGCTGCGCTCAAGGCAATCGGTTCCCACCAAGACAAATCAAGACTGGTCTGGGACTGTTTGTGTGATCTGACCGAGCTGGATAGTCGTAACAATGTGACCCTAGCTTGGGTGCCGGGACACCTGGGTAATGAGCGGGCCGACACATTAGCCAGAGAAGGCTCTTCGGCAGCGCTCATTGGGTCGGAACCCTTCTGCGGCGTAGCAAAATCCACCACAAAAGCCCACACCAAACACTGGATACAAAACAAATCTCAAGAGTGGTGGGAAACCCGACCAGGATTGAGATAGGCCAAGGAGTTCATCAAAAGACGCTCGCCAAAATTCACGACGGAACTCCTCAGCTATAAAAGGAGGATCGTCAGACAAGTAGTAGGTCTGCTGACAGGCCATTGTAGGCTTAACAGACATATGAATATTATAGGTCTGGCGAAAGAAGCAATTTGCAGGTTCTGCCAGAAAGAAGAGGAAACCGCAATACATGTAATGTGCCAGTGCGAAGGACTAGCAAGGGTGTGGTTTCTACAACTTGGAGATGAAAAACCAAGAGCGGAAAGCTATCTCGAGAGGCCATTATCAAATCTGCTTAGTCTGATGAAATGGACGAAGCTAGATGATGTGCTATAAGCAATCGGAGCCTCCACAATAGATCTGAAAAGGTCGCAGTGGATTAGGCCAAGGGGCCAGCTCCCTTGTAACATCTCACATATAGCAAGCTATTCTTTACGCTCTCATGAAGCCACCATATCCAAGATGAAAAGTTTCCGATACTCTATCTGTTTTTATGAAGGTTTCATTGAAGTTTATTGAATTTTGTAATTTGGTGATTGATAAATACTATGTTCATGCCAGGTTTTATAATAAAAGTAGCAATGGGATATTTTTAGGGTTTGGATATGTAATCTTGGAATACAAGCTCAGCTCCACTACTATACTCTGGTAAATGGGGAACTACCAAGGGCAGTATAAGAATGGAAATATTATCAGATCTCACAACACTGCTTTTGATTTGATTGAGATAATTTATAATACTTTCCGAACACGCGGTAGTGAATTTGAATTCAGGCTCGTGTGAAGGTATTACAAGACCAGTGTTTCTTCGGGTTTTTACACTGGTAAAATATTCATTGAGCACATCCAGTTGTGGAGGAAATTCAGGTCCACTATAAGTATTTGCTCTATATTATCAATAAATCAGTTGGTGTTTTCATGAAATCGACAACTACTGTAAACGGGAGCAAAGAACATCTTATTATCATTCTGCCAACGCAAGCCGCAAAGTACTTATACAAATCTGATCTCTGGAAAGTCAGAATTCAATTAATCCGAGGCTTCTAACACCGACAAATTAATTAGTGTTTCCGGATAACTTCTGACCCCACATCTAAAGTGATTACATACCATCTTGGAGTTAAGAAGATACAAAACTTTGGCGCCGAGACGATCTGAATACAAAGTATCGCATTTGTGCTGCTCGGTTTCCAAAACGTGGGTCATCGCGAATTCTGGCGGTGTCTTGCAGTAAAAGGGCAGAGTTAGCTTTGTTAAAGACATCTGGCGCAGGGTTGTACTGCGGAATTTTCGGGAAAGTGACAGTGTCGTTTTTAGTGACGTTAATGACGTCGTTGAAGTTGATTATGTTTTTGTTGAATTTTATGAATAATATTTTTAATTTTTCGTCACCAACTTATGATTTTGAATTTTCTGAATTGTGTCCTTTTTGATATTTGATAGTCACAGGTATGATCTGTTCGTTTCGAACACACAACAAGGAGTAATTCAAGAAAGGCTGGTTCACCTGCATGAATCTTCGTTAAATATAATCTTTCTACCTCTTGATGTTTCCCATCTCAATTTGTAACTTCGATAGAAGACTATCACGATCAGAAATTGTATATTAAGATACAAGTTCTACCATACCCTATTTTGTAGCACGTGTTGTTTCGAGTATAAATATCAGACACATTTGGTTGGTAACATTGAGAAAAAATTAATAGATCCTTTCAGTTATTCGAATTTTGAAATTCAACAAAAAATATTATTCCAAGTAATTTCAGGTAATTTTATCGTAGAGAGGTACAATAATGCATGCGATAACCAGAAAGAATTTGAAAAATTCTTGTGCGGTTTAACAAAATAATCACAATAATTTCACATTCAAATATATCTAAAATAGTAACATAAAGAACAGATTATGTAATAAGTTCACTTTAAAATCTTCTAGTGTTGACTTGAAAATAGAGCAACAGGACTTTTGGGAGATTTACTTACACTATACAGAAATATGACAACTATTTTACAAACAATTATTTGTTTGAGTTACTGAAGATAAGGAAACTTTAGTTGCACCCCTCCTATTGCTCAAATGGCTGTGAATGATCTGTTACTAAAAAACTCTCGTTCAGTTTACGAAAATGAATTTCACAATTTCAAATTGTTCGCTACATTCAATTTTGAGGTCTTAATTGTTTGAATATTCACTTGTAATACCACGAAATCTTCAATTATCACCAGAATTTTTTTTTGAGAACACGAATTTTTTAAAAAATATTCGTGTTCGAGAAAAAATTTCCCGTAAAAATTCGGCGAGAAAATTTCACACCATAATTTTAGATTTAAAAAAAATACTAGGATAATGACGGTTTTTCATGGTTTTGAAATTTAAGTAGACATAAGTGGCCATTATGTAAGCCGTATGTTAATTTTTAACGGATGTTGATTTTCACACATATTTAATATCTGGTTATATTCTGTTGAAAAATATAAATGCAGTGGTATCTCTGCAAGCTGTATGGTCTGTATGTTCACATTCAGATATATTAACATATCTATTTATTCTGTAAAAATATGCACGTGTAATTTTTGTGTGACTTTTAGCTGTACAATTGTTTAAATTCAATGGAATCAAGAGAAAGCGGGTATTGCCTTGGATTATTGTGATTCTCTATAGTTTTACCATCATTATTTCGTTCAATATAATTCAACTTCTTGCGCTAAAATCTATGAAAGAATGTTTTTTTTAAATGCCAACCAGAAACGTAATGCGTTTGGAACTTTTATAGGAGAGAGAGAACTTGTCGCGAGCGTCGAGTTGGAAAAAAAATTCAAATAGTCTGCCCTTGGAATATCACAGGTTGTATGTCTGCCTCATCGATTTTCTTGGTATTTATAAGAAATTCAAACATCAGTTCAAGAGGCAGACATGTGCGCATAATATAACACACCTTTTTTACATTTTTGAAGCGCTGTCAATAGACAACGCAGAGGCAACATGCAGAGGCACCCAGTGAACCATCTGTATAACTTGGGAGCTCGTATTGTCAACCGCCAGGAAGCCGAACTGCTCTTTGGTGATCACTTGGAGTTTTCACTCAAGGCTCGACAAGCGTTTCAAGATAATCCAATCAACGATTTTCGCGAGAATACTCAGAAAGGAACTTAAGTCGTTAGCTTTCAAGTTTATGGACATGCTTTCCGGGTTTTAGGATAGGGACTATCACAGCCCTTTTTGAACAATTATGTTGAAACTGTGTTTGAATAATGCATTCATTTAGTTGGTTAACGGGACAAGGACCGTCCTGAGCAGGTTCTTGAATATAAGACTTCTTAGTTCATCTGTCTCATTCATCGGACGCCTTTTGATGACTTCCGTCAGCAATAAACTTCCCATTCTAGTCGCATAATTTTTCTTTCCCTCACTGATGTCAGCCAAAATTCGGCTTACCTTGGATTAGGACGAGCACGTTACCCACAAGCTATCACGACGTAAAAGTATACAATGGGTATTCTTCAGTTAGAGTAGTTTCTGCTTGAACCCCTGCCAAGTATGTTCAAGGCTTGGAAGACGGTTTCCCTGACACCTGGTTCCTATACAGTGTCCTTCATAAAGTTCGCATCATATGGGAAAAACTTTTATTAATAATTTATTTTGAAATTCGACTTGGGCGTTAAGTTGTGCTTGAAAAAATATGAAAAATGACCTACTTGGATGTGGACACGTGACTTTCGCTACCTGTCAAAAGTCATTTTTTTTCAAAATTATCGCTGAAAATAGGCTTATTTATTCGAATTTCAAAAAATTTTGAAGGAAAAAGTTGTTTCTTTTTCGATTTTACACCTCCATCTCGAATTTGAACGTTCTATTGCAACTTTCACCTTTTGGCATTTTTTTGATAATTACGAAATTTCTGTAACATTAAAAAAATCGTAACTTCCACCAAACTGTTTTATACCACTAGCTCTAATGTGCAACTAACTTTCAATCATGAATCATCAACAAAAATATGTTTTTCTCAAGAAAATGAGAATTACTGCTTAACATTTCTGTTATGTTTGATGCAAAGTTGACATATTTTCAAGCATGTAGGATAAAAATTTATTTAAGTGGATTTTTTCAGTATTAAAATGATACCAAAGTCATAATTCAAAACATCACAAAACTTCTTTACGTGTCTAACCAAAGTTTACGACTTTTCACGGTACAAATCTCAAATTAAATTCTTACCCCTCCGGCTATGAAACTTTCATCAATTTTGTGAAGTAGGCTATGGAGATAAATGAAATTGGTAATCTATGATAAAAATTAAATATATTTAAACAAACTTACAAAAAAAATATTGTCAACCTCACTCAATTAAGAATTCTAGAATGCAAATAAAGTCAAACATGAAAAATTCAAACTTATTTAATAAAAAACACAAATTATGAGTTAGAATTTTCTGAGCCTCACTCAACTTTACATTTCTGTATGCCGCCCTTCTCTTTCAATACATAACATGGTTCTTCTGTGTACATCTTTTACTGCATTTCTGATGAACTGTGGGTGTATATTCGCTACACACTCTCGAATGGTCTGCTCCAAATGGTCAATATCGTTGAATGGCCGGTGCTTGTATACCTGCTGCTTCAGATAACCCCACATGAAAAAATCCAGTGGGGTTAAGTCAGGAGAACGAGGTGGCCAATGATGTTCCCAATTGTTGCCAATTATTTTACCTCTAAACATTTCACCAAGAAAATTTCTTACTTCTGTGGAATTGTGAGCAGGTGCACCATCCAACTGAAACCACAAATCTTGAATAATTTGAAGGGGCATATTGTCTACAACTTCACTTAGTTCATTTCTTAAAAAATTCAAGAATCGCGCAGCGTTTAAGTTCTCTCTGAAAAAATATGGCCCGATAACTTGATTATTCAATATACCACAAAAAACGTTCGTTTTAAACGAGTACTGGTCGCGACATTCAATAATAAAATTAGGGTTTTCCTGAGACCACCACCTGCAATTTTGTGAGCTAACAGTTCCATTTGAAGTGAACGTTGCTTCATCGGTCCACAATATTTTATATGGAAATCTGTAATGTTCGTCACATTCTCCCTGATACCAAGCTGAAAACCCATAACGGACATCAAAGTCCCTTTCCTTCAGGGTATTAATAAATTTCGGCTTGAAGGGCTTGAATCTATTTTTTCTTAAAATTCTCAATACACTGCTCTCGCTTACATTCGTTCTTCTGCTAATTTGAGAAATACTGGACTTTCCGTGTTGTACAACATCCAAACAAACATTTAATTGCACTTCCTCAATGTTTTTCGAAGGCTGATGTGGTTTTTTGAAATCAGTTAAAACTGAACCAGTACTTTTGAATTTTGTCAAAATTCTACTAACAGTAGACTGCTGTATATTTTTTCCTGGGTGTCGTATATTAAAATCTTCAGCGACTTGTCGATGCGGTGTACTTTCTCCACACATTAAAACAATCTCAATTTTTTCTTGTACAGATAACATTATTACGTTTTTCTGAATCAAACGTATTGAACTGCGTATTTAACTGTCAAACAATGCTTAATATGAAATTGTCTCCATTGACTACCTTTTTCATTTGTTTCCAAAGCCTACTTCACAAAATTGATGAAAGTTTCGTAGCCGGAGTAGTAAGAATTTAATTTAAGATTTGTATCGTGAAAAGTCATAAACTTTGGTTGGATACGTGAAGAAGTTTTATGATGTTTTGAATTATGACTTTTGTATCATTTTAATACCGAAAAAATCCACTTATATGAATTCTTATCCTACATGCTTGAAAATACGTCAACTTTGCATCAAACATAACAGAAATGTTAAGCAGTAATTCTCATTTTCTTGAGAAAAACATATTTTTGTTGATGATTCGTGATTGAAAGTTAGTTGCACATTAGAGCTAGTGGTATAAAACAGTTTGGTGGAAGTTACGATTTTTTTAATGTTACAGAAATTTCGTAATTATCAAAAAAATGCCAAAAGGTGAAAGTTGCAATAGAACGTTCAAATTCGAGATGGAGGTGTAAAATCGAAAAAGAAACAACTTTTTCCTTCAAAATTTTTTGAAATTCGAATAAATAAGCCTATTTTCAGCGATAATTTTGAAAAAAAATGACTTTTGACAGGTAGCGAAAGTCACGTGTCCACATCCAAGTAGGTCATTTTTCATATTTTTTCAAGCACAACTTAACGCCCAAGTCGAATTTCAAAATAAATTATTAATAAAAGTTTTTCCCATATGATGCGAACTTTATGAAGGACACTGTATATTTGTTATAATTTGATAAATAATCATAGATTTGTGGAGGTATTTTATTTTTATACTCCAAATATACATCAGTTCAAAACCTGACTTACTCTCACTAGATACATTTTAAATAACATAGTACCAAAAACAACAAATATAACACCTCCTTCTTCAAAATCAATACGTAACTTCTAAAATTGCAACCTGTCTGGTTTTCTTAATTCACTTCTACTTCTTAGAACATGAGCAGTCTCATCTCGATGAGTTTCAGTATCAAAATCAATCTTTGGTACAGAAGGGGTTAATGAAGGAGTTTCTATCAAAGAAGATCGTGGTATTAAGATACATTTTGCATTTTGCTCGGAAGCACTTCCATCTTTTTTTAATTGATCAGTGTGTCTTTTCCATGTAATACCACCATCTACTTCCACAATATAGGTCCTCCCACCAAGAACTTGATGAATCTCACCCTTACACCAAGTGTTAGCATTTTAACGGTAATCTTTAACCCACACCTTCTCACCCTGAGAAAAAATAATATCTCTTTTATTCATTGAAGTTTTTTCCATGCGAATTTGATTTTCTCTTCTGTGGAATTGTGAGCAGGTGCACCATCCAACTGAAACCACAAATCTTGAATAATTTGAAGGGGCATATTGTCTACAACTTCACTTAGTTCATTTCTTAAAAAATTCAAGAATCGCGCAGCGTTTAAGTTCTCTCTGAAAAAATATGGCCCGATAACTTGATTATTCAATATACCACAAAAAACGTTCGTTTTAAACGAGTACTGGTCGCGACATTCAATAATAAAATTAGGGTTTTCCTGAGACCACCACCTGCAATTTTGTGAGCTAACAGTTCCATTTGAAGTGAACGTTGCTTCATCGGTCCACAATATTTTATATGGAAATCTGTAATGTTCGTCACATTCTCCCTGATACCAAGCTGAAAACCCATAACGGACATCAAAGTCCCTTTCCTTCAGGGTATTAATAAATTTCGGCTTGAAGGGCTTGAATCTATTTTTTCTTAAAATTCTCAATACACTGCTCTCGCTTACATTCGTTCTTCTGCTAATTTGAGAAATACTGGACTTTCCGTGTTGTACAACATCCAAACAAACATTTAATTGCACTTCCTCAATGTTTTTCGAAGGCTGATGTGGTTTTTTGAAATCAGTTAAAACTGAACCAGTACTTTTGAATTTTGTCAAAATTCTACTAACAGTAGACTGCTGTATATTTTTTCCTGGGTGTCGTATATTAAAATCTTCAGCGACTTGTCGATGCGGTGTACTTTCTCCACACATTAAAACAATCTCAATTTTTTCTTGTACAGATAACATTATTACGTTTTTCTGAATCAAACGTATTGAACTGCGTATTTAACTGTCAAACAATGCTTAATATGAAATTGTCTCCATTGACTACCTTTTTCATTTGTTTCCAAAGCCTACTTCACAAAATTGATGAAAGTTTCGTAGCCGGAGTAGTAAGAATTTAATTTAAGATTTGTATCGTGAAAAGTCATAAACTTTGGTTGGATACGTGAAGAAGTTTTATGATGTTTTGAATTATGACTTTTGTATCATTTTAATACCGAAAAAATCCACTTATATGAATTCTTATCCTACATGCTTGAAAATACGTCAACTTTGCATCAAACATAACAGAAATGTTAAGCAGTAATTCTCATTTTCTTGAGAAAAACATATTTTTGTTGATGATTCGTGATTGAAAGTTAGTTGCACATTAGAGCTAGTGGTATAAAACAGTTTGGTGGAAGTTACGATTTTTTTAATGTTACAGAAATTTCGTAATTATCAAAAAAATGCCAAAAGGTGAAAGTTGCAATAGAACGTTCAAATTCGAGATGGAGGTGTAAAATCGAAAAAGAAACAACTTTTTCCTTCAAAATTTTTTGAAATTCGAATAAATAAGCCTATTTTCAGCGATAATTTTGAAAAAAAATGACTTTTGACAGGTAGCGAAAGTCACGTGTCCACATCCAAGTAGGTCATTTTTCATATTTTTTCAAGCACAACTTAACGCCCAAGTCGAATTTCAAAATAAATTATTAATAAAAGTTTTTCCCATATGATGCGAACTTTATGAAGGACACTGTATATTTGTTATAATTTGATAAATAATCATAGATTTGTGGAGGTATTTTATTTTTATACTCCAAATATACATCAGTTCAAAACCTGACTTACTCTCACTAGATACATTTTAAATAACATAGTACCAAAAACAACAAATATAACACCTCCTTCTTCAAAATCAATACGTAACTTCTAAAATTGCAACCTGTCTGGTTTTCTTAATTCACTTCTACTTCTTAGAACATGAGCAGTCTCATCTCGATGAGTTTCAGTATCAAAATCAATCTTTGGTACAGAAGGGGTTAATGAAGGAGTTTCTATCAAAGAAGATCGTGGTATTAAGATACATTTTGCATTTTGCTCGGAAGCACTTCCATCTTTTTTTAATTGATCAGTGTGTCTTTTCCATGTAATACCACCATCTACTTCCACAATATAGGTCCTCCCACCAAGAACTTGATGAATCTCACCCTTACACCAAGTGTTAGCATTTTAACGGTAATCTTTAACCCACACCTTCTCACCCTGAGAAAAAATAATATCTCTTTTATTCATTGAAGTTTTTTCCATGCGAATTTGATTTTCTCTTACCACATCCTCAGTTGATCGCAATAATAAATCAAATTTAGTTCGTAAATTACGATCAAAAAGTAACTGTGCTGGCGACATTCTTGTGGTGGTGTGTTCAGTGTTACGATAATGCAATAGAAAAGTGTCTAAAATTAGATCTATGTCTCTGATTCCATCATTATGTGCTTTTAAGATAGCCCTTTTCATTATTTTCACAGCAGACTCTACTAAACCATTAGTCTCCGGATGATAAGGTGCGCCAGTTGTATGTTTAATTCCAAACTAATTTAAAAAACACTTAAATCCTCGTGAACAAAAAGTCGGTGCATTATCTGAACATAATTCTTTGGGCAGTCCAAATCGTGCAAACAACTTTCGAAGAATTTTTGTTGTAGTGCTCGAAGTAATATTCTTAACCTCAAAACATTCAATCCATTTCGAAGTTGCATCTTCAACAACTAAGTATGGCCCAAAAAATCTGCATGGAGTCTACTCCATGCTCTTTTAGGCCAATTTTAGGCCAATCCCAAGAAATCACGGGCGATTTTGGCGAATTACTGGCATAAACTGCACAGGTGTCATAAGATTTTGCTAGATTTTCAATATCATTGTCGATATTTTGCCGCCAAAAATAAGACCTTGCTAAAGACTTCATTTTGGTTATACTAATAACCTCAGACATTGATAAACTCTCCTTACTGGCATCTTCTTCGGATAACCTATCCATTATTTTATAATCTACCATTCCAACCACGAAAATGTGTCTTATGACTATGTCTAACATTTCCGAACTAAACTTGCAATTGACCGCCAAACTTTTCACCTTAGCCGCCCAGTCGGAAACTTTTTCATTAGGATCTTTTCTGGCACTGTAGAACTTGAGACGTTCGGCAAAAACTGATTTCACCACGGAAAAATGTAAAAGTAATAGTACATTCAATTCAGCAAAACTTTTCTCTTTGGGTGCTTTAGGAATACACAAAATCTTCAAAAGTACATAACATTCTTCGTTCAGAGTATTTAAGAGAATAGCTCTTTTCCATGCTTCTTCTGTGATGTTATTTGCCAGAAGAAATTGGTCCAATCTCTCTGAGAATACGGTAAAATGGGAAAGCTTCGGATCAAATGAACTCAGAGAACGCAACAACGAACTGACCATTGTCTTTTACTTATTGTGTAACGAAGTGTTTGAACGTGAGGTCTAAACTGGATTACTCGTCGCCAATGTTATAATTTGATAAATAATCGTAGATTTGTGGAGGTATTTTATTTTTATACGTCAAATATACATCAGTTCAAAACCTGACTTACTCTCACTAGATACATTTTAAATAACATAATACCAAGGGAAAAACAACATATATAACAATATTATTCTGAAAAACATACGAATAATGGCAGGGAAGAAGGACCTAATTATATAGGTCACTACTCATAAATGTGAACGTAATCCAATTGACTGATTGAATGCCTCTAATGTAATGGAGCGAAAATAGCCTTTCCGAGGAATATCTAAAAGAATTATATTCAGAATCGATATGGTAATCATTATCGAGTGATCATAAATCATTCGTTGGCAATCAAGTGAAATTACTTGAATAATAGAATTAAGGGATCGGATGATTACTGAATTTGTTCAGACAGATGGTGTTTCACAAAATCAGTAGTGAACTGTTTGGATGGAAATAAATATTTCATGGCATAATGTCGGTGACTCGATTGAAAATACAGCCGAGACTGGATTCTTTATGCGGATAAAAAAATTTATAAAAAGTTTAGGATATGTGTACTTCGGGAGAGATGTTTGATAAGATGTCCTTGAGAACACTTTCAGAGTATAACGATAGTCGTTGCCTACCAATGTTTTACAATTTTTCTCTTCCTTTCACACCTAGACCGTAGGTTCACTTCGGTGAATACCTGTCAGAATACAACAACTTATATCACGAGAGAGAATTATATCTGACAGATACTTGTTCAATGTACCCAATTGCACAGGAAACAATTGGAAGTGCACCCCTGTAACTAAATAGTAGTATCTTGTTTTGAATCAGATAAGAGATAACCACCTGTAGGTTTTTGCCTGGTTTTCAGTATAAAGTGGGTCAACACAGACAATCTTGAGACCATCTGTTCCCGTCCGAATCGCCACACTATTCTGTCTTTTCGGTCACTCTGGTCTCACGCTAGTGGAACGGGTCGCTCCACCTCGTGAGAAAACCAAGAAGTTCTCTGATTCTCCGAGCTGAGAGATTCCATGAAGAATCCAAATAGAAAGCTCAGAGTTTAAACTAGTCCGCCTGTCCGAATCTATTCATTTTTATAGAATTTTGAGCAGAGTTTTACTATGCAAAACAGTTCTAATGAAATGTTATGACAGGTTTTAGAAAAGTATATTTTGACAACTCATGTTTTTTTTTTTCAGTAACTACAAAACAATCAATGAGTATATAGTTAGTGTTCAGTTGATGGCGTCACTTCCACTCGCTAATAACTGAATTCAATACTATCAATCTTCATATAGATAGAATCTTTTTATCGTTGTGGTACAGGTTGAAAAGAGGTGTTATGTCAACTTTGGAACATATTGAACACCTTTCAATCTCCTAGACTCCCACTGATCATTCACCAAAACGTCTATCAGAATTATACCTTGGCCACAAATTGGAAGTCTTTCATTGTTGGCAACTCTCACAAACTTTCCTGTCTGTGTCTCATTGAAAGTGGCAAACCAATCTTTTTAAAAGGTCAAGGATGGAGCAGCTATAACATATTAAATCATGGAAATGAGTTCGAACTCATTATTCGTATTCTCCTGTGTATTATTTCTTTGTGGTTCTTTTCAGTTCAGTTATTGGCTTCTTCTCTGGTGAATTCATTCCTAATGGTTTTTGACATATATTGTTGAAACCCATAGCACTGTTCTCTTTCGTCCGCTTTCGTTAATTTGTCTTCCAATCGAAGACGAGCAAGGAGGATATCTAGATCTCTCCCTTCTTTGATGTTGAACCAAACTGTCCTGAAATTTTGAAATTATCAGTAACCAGGCCATTTTGTCCTCCTATGATGCCTTGAAGGCATATCGGAGAGATTAAGAAGGATAGGATAGGATTAGGATAGGATAGGATTAGGATAGGATAGGATAGGATAGGATTAGGATAGGATAGGATTAGGATAGGATAGGATTAGGATTAGGATAGGATAGGATTAGGATAGGATAGGATTAGGATAGGATAGGATAGGATTAGGATAGGATAGGATTAGGATATGATAGGATTAGGATATAATAGGATTAGGATAGGATAGGATTAGAATAGGTTTAGAATAGGATAGGATTAGAATAGGATAGGATTAGGATATGATTAGGATAGGATAGGATTAGGATAGGATTAGGATAGGATTAGGATAGGATTAGGATAGGATTAGGATAGGATTAGGATAGGATTAGGATAGGATTAGGATAGGATTAGGATAGGATTAGGATAGGATTAGGATAGGATTAGGATAGGATTAGGATAGGATTAGGATAGGATTAGGATAGGATTAGGATAGGATTAGGATAGGATTAGGATAGGATTAGGATAGGATTAGGATAGGATTAGGATAGGATTAGGATAGGATTAGGATAGGATTAGGATAGGATAGGATTAGGATAGGATTAGGATAGGATTAGGATAGGATTAGGATAGGATTAGGATAGGATTAGGATAGGATTAGGATAGGATTAGGATAGGATTAGGATAGGATTAGGATATGATTAGGATAGGATTAGGATAGGATTAGGATAGGATTAGGATAGGATTAGGATAGGATTAGGATAGGATTAGGATAGGATTAGGATAGGATTAGGATAGGATTAGGATAGGATTAGGATAGGATTAGGATAGGATTAGGATAGGATTAGGATAGGATTAGGATAGGATTAGGATAGGATTAGGATAGGATTAGGATAGGATTAGGATAGGATTAGGATAGGATTAGGATAGGATTAGGATAGGATTAGGATAGGATTAGGATAGGATTAGGATAGGATTAGGATAGGATTAGGATAGGATTAGGATAGGATTAGGATAGGATTAGGATAGGATTAGGATAGGATTAGGATAGGATTAGGATAGGATTAGGATAGGATTAGGATAGGATTAGGATAGGATTAGGATAGGATTAGGATAGGATTAGGATAGGATTAGGATAGGATTAGGATAGGATTAGGATAGGATTAGGATAGGATTAGGATAGGATTAGGATAGGATTAGGATAGGATTAGGATAGGATTAGGATAGGATTAGGATAGGATTAGGATAGGATTAGGATAGGATTAGGATAGGATTAGGATAGGATTAGGATAGGATTAGGATAGGATTAGGATAGGATTAGGATAGGATTAGGATAGGATTAGGATAGGATTAGGATAGGATTAGGATTAGGCTGTTTCAAATCCGTCAACATATTGAGAAGCCCGCTGGTTTTTGTTGAGTGGAGACCTCAGAGACCTCATTATCCAGATTCAGTGCCCCTTGCTGTGTCCTATCTGCAAATTTCAGTATTGTAATGGTTGTAGATCACATTTTTCAGAAACAGTAATGTGTAGTCCTTATCTGCAAATTTCGGTTGATTTGCAGAACCTTCAGACTCGCCATGTATAAAGACCATCAAATAATCTTATTAGTAAATTCAAGCTTAATTTTTCATTTCTGTTCTGCATCCTATTTCATTTCCAAAACTGATAATTTAAATCGGAAAACATAAAACTTATTTCATAAATCTTCAATTGTATCTGAGTCTTCCACTGACAAACTCCGATCGACGCAATTTTCATTTCTGTGAAAAAAAAAACAATTTACATCGGTTATTGCTATCTAGAACTATTGCCAACGCTGTGGAAAAAAGCACAACTAATTTTGTCGTTTTGTTCATTTAAAAATCATCTGATTTCAAGTCTGAAAAGTAGTATGGATCAATGTTCACTCTGCTAAATTTCATTTGCCAAAGCAATTCTTCTCAGCAGTCTTTGATTTTATAACAAGCTCTTCTCAATTTTTTTAAATTGTGAGAGAACGATGAAGTGAAACATTCTGAAAAAAGCCATCAATTTCTTTTACTTTGACTTTGATATGCCATAACATTTTAAATGGAATCTGATATATGGTTTTTGAGAAGACCTGAAAAATCCTCTGTAAATGAAGTTTTTATTTTTGTCTCTAAAACTGTTCATCAGATTTTCTCTACATCTCTGTAATAATTTCATTTGAATGCCCAAATAATTCGAATTTTTAACTACCCGTTTATTTTTTCATGGGTTTACATGAACCTTAATCCAGAAGACACCCCAAACTGCACAGTCCATATCTGTCTCGCCTGAAATGTCTTCCATCGTTCTCACTTACGACTAAACAGTTTTAATAAAAAACTCCTGCATTTTTGCTGAGCTCCTAGCAAACTTTCATTAAATGTTTTCTCATTTCTATTAGTTTAACACGTACAGATGTCCCATTAACTTGATACTTGGGTCTGGCGGTGTTTCAGTATCGTAAGTGAACATTTTTGCAGCATCTCTCTGTCAAATGCGACGATGCACATTCACTTCCTCGAAGTTTATTCTTGATGGATGATACCGGAGTCAAACAATGCATTAGGATGAAGTTGGAGTTGAATAAAAGAAAAACCTGAAATATCATGATGAAGCGAATGGATGAAAGATACTTGGTGGTGAAACTGAGAGATAAAATAGAAATCATCAAGATTTATTATAGTGCATTCAAGCCGGTGACAAAATAGACCATTTGGAAAAAGAATGATAATATTAAAATGGCAAATGGCTGCACAACACGTATACAGATCATTTTTTTTTTAATGAGTTATCAAAGAGTCAAATGGCTTTGATTTTGGTATTATACTCTTTGTAGTGGCAGTAGCTGTTTTTTGTCTGTTGTCGACAAACTTTCCCTCATTATGGTTTAATGCGTATGTTAGTTCATGCATTATCTGTTCTTTTTACTTAAATATGGTGTATCATATTGCTAATACCTATATTCTTTTCCACAATGTTTCAATAGTATCCATTTATATTAATCCCAAAATAGTCGAATAGGAAAACTGAATTATGAAGTTTTGCCATTTGAGGATTATAAACAACAAAGAAAGAGATTTCAAAATCAGAAGAGTCCTCAAGTTAGTAAGGTGAGCTTCACCCTCAAAAACCACCCCTAACACTGCGGTGGTTTATCCTGTTTTTCTCAAAAACCATTGTTTCCAAGGAACCCTCAGAAGAACCTTATTCACCTTTTTTCAAACAAGAAAAACGTCATATGCAATTTTTAGTTGTTTTCAGATGTTTTCAGCTCATTTTGTTTATTACTCAAAATTATTCGGGAAATACCTACTGAAAGCAACCCCTATATTCGATCTTTCGTTGCTCGAATTCCATTGCATAAAACAAAATGATTATAGAAACCTTCTTTTAATGAAAACGAAAAATTTTTGTGTGACTAATGATTTCCGAGAAAAACCACCGCAATGCTTGATAGGGTTGGTTTTTGGAAGTGAAGCTCACACCTTTGACTTAAGAACTGTATTGATTCCAAAAAGTATCCTTTTTGTGCGTATAATTTCAATATATCAAAACTGAATAATTTTTTTTTTTATTTTGCTTATTTCAGATCCACCACGTATATCAGTACATATGAATTCTGGTTATGGATCTCCTGTGAAAGAAGGATCCGAAGTCACTTTATGGTGCAAGACGACTGCAAGTCCACCTCCTGATAGTTACAGTTGGTACCAAGATGTAAGTAATATGTTAATTAATTATTAACATGAGATTAAGAAAAACCCTGAAACAAATCGATTTATGTTTTGGAAAATACACCCTGACATAAAAAATCGGCTCTCAAAGTGACAGTCCCCCCCCCAATTTTTTTATTTTTTTAAATGAAATAGGGGGTCAGGTGTTACCTCATTTGGAAGGGTAAGCCATGATTTTTTTTAGGCATCATTAAAAAAATTATTTTCAAAATTTTTGAAAGTATCACGTATATTACTGAATTCGCTGTGTATTCAGTTCACCTTAATTTTTTCACCTACAGTTTTTTACTCTACTATCACGTATGACAAACAACAATTGGTAAATGAACCAAATAAAAATTAAGTTACATTGAATATACACCGAATTCAACAATACATGTAATGCTTTCTAACATTTTAAAAATTATTAATTTATAATTATAAAAATATAAGAAATGCCCGTATAGACAACTTATAGCCTTTAGAATAAGGTATCACTTGACCCCTATCTCATTTAAAAAAAAATTGGTGGTGGTTGTCACTTTGAGGGGGGTAGAAAAAGTTCAATTTTTTTTATGTCACAGAGTGTCTTTTCAAAAACATGTATCAATATGTTCAGGATTTTTCTTGAAAATACCTAACAGCGTAGAAAATCAATATGTTCGATACTATAGGACCTCACTGTAAACTCCAATAAGATTCTAGAACGCCAAGAATGGCTGCAGCTCCGTCCTTCGATGAAATGAAAGTTTCATGAATTTTATTTGATAGACGAAGCGATTGTAAGTACTGCATGCTCAGTGTTGGTATTTTCAACAGCTACATTCAAGTGTACTTGTAAGTTATCTTTCAATAATAGTAAACAAGCCCCATCTTTCGTTGGTGAATATTCCACAATATTCTTTGACTGCTATGATTACGAATTTATTCAACAGTCCTCTCATGCTGCACTCCCATTTTATTGGAATTCTCCAGTCTTAACGAGATTATAAATGTGCGCCGTATTTTGTACACTTTCAGCCAAAGTCGGCTTTAAAATGAATTTATACATTATTAATAGGTCAATTCGCTGGAAATTTGCGGAAGTTGCCAAACGAGTGCCCATTTATAGTTTCTTTCCAGAAACACAATTTTCACATTCGTGTGGATTGTTTCTGTTGTTTTATGGATGGGTCACTTGGAGGAAAATCAATATAAAGTGAGCACTTGAAAGTTGAAATCAATTCCTCAAATTTGACTCTCAATTTTTGCTGGAGTAGATGTCCCCTATGAATAACCACTATGTGAGTCTATTAAACCGGCAAATCAACAGATTCAGCATTAGAAAACCCTGTTGCTGAAATCACACAATTCCCCTTCAATTCAAAAGGAGAATTTGAAAATGCACTTGATATGTCTCCGGATCAGCTTTGGCTGAAAAAGATATAGAATCAATCATTGGTATATCTCTACCAGACGATGTCATTCGTTTTGAGGTCTCCAGGAGGTTCCCATAAGGAAAGGTACTATCTTTCCTTCTGTGGTTACTCATGATGGAAAATCTGATCGAAAGAAGAGGAAAAGAGCTTGAAGAATATGCTGATGGTTTTGAAATTTCGGCAAAGGTAACGTCAGGAAGGGTAGCTTTTGATATTCTCCAAAAAGCGTCAAATAACGTACACAGTTGATGCCAGAGAAAACAGATGTCTGTCAAACCTAGTACCACTACTATCAACAACTGTTAAAATCGTTCTAGACTTACCTTCCTTGAATATTCTTCTGGTAAGAGCGGCTGAATGGACAACAGACAAAATTGTAAACATTGCTAGTTGTATACAACAAACAGCCTAGGTAGCATCATGACGTTCTAGGAACGTCTTTTTTCAAACCTTTTGGACGTAGGGGACCATATAGGTGACATCCAATGGACGTCTCGGGTATGTTCATTGGTCACAGCCAGAAGACGTCTTCTATGAGACGTCCAAGGGATAATGAAAAAGACATCCCTTGGACGTCTTTAAGACGTTGTGACAGTCTTTCGCGGTGGTGGTGGGTTAGCCCCAGCATCACAAAATTGGTTGACGCCAAGGAAGAAAGAAGAAGAATTTTTCATTTCTCTGCATTGTGATGGCGTTCAGTTCTACAATAACAATCGGTAAATTACAGAAGATTACGTTATTTTGGCGATAATATTCAAATTGAAAAATATTTTCTGCTCGCAAAATAAAATATTGGAAGAAATATCCAGTTAGAATTTACTTGGTTATTCAATTTAGAAACATATAGTAATAAGTATATTGTTAATAGTAATTTGCCAGTTACTGGTCCATAGAATAACAAACACGAGACGTCCCAAATCAGTGCCGTAGAGACGTCAAAAAACTGACGTTTTCAAGACGTTCTCATTGAGCCATAAGAAGTACGAGGGTAATTGAGACCAAAATATGACGTCACTTGAACGTCATAGTGTTACCTGGGAGGCTTATACGGAGCGTAGCAAACTGCTGCCTAACATCAAAATTCACAGAGTTCTGGAAATGACCTCCGAAATAGTGCCTCCAACAGTCAACTATGACCTATCTCACACAGTCTTAATTCCAGATAGAGACGAATGTGTCTTCCAAAAGGGGAAATTACTGAGTGCCGACAACTGTTTATACATATCAATCACTTTTTTTCAGACTGCCAAGCGGCTTAAAAGGACTTGGCTAGTGCCTACCAATAGGTCAGTATGGAACTGTCAAAAACACTGTCCTTAATAGGAAGATTCAACAATCTATCTGTGGTCTGGATTATTGGCATGAAAGGCTATGAAGTGACAGACACTCTTGCGAGAGAGGAGGCCAAAAAGAATTTATTGGTCTAGAATCTGTACCTGAAATTTCACCAAGTGTTTTCAAACAGTGATGATTTTTATTAAAGTATTCAGAGTCGTTTCCAGGTTATGAAGAGACGTCTTGTACAATCCTTTTCTAACCATAATGCATTGTTTTATGACAGATCCTATCAAAGCATTATAGACAAGAAACAAGGTTTTTTTGTTTAGAATTTCTCTTAGTTGGTAGAACTCATATACTTATGAGTTTTTCAAGTCTTTTTTTATTCACATATTCGACATGATTAGTCCATTTGAGGTGCTCACCTAGAATTAATCCAAGATATTTTATGAAACGTACTTTGCAAGATGACCCATTCCCAGTACATTGTAACCCATTCATTTTGATGGTTGATTCATCAGGTTGGTCTTTTTGTGAAGAGGTGCATGTTATAAAATGATGATTAAAAGTTTGATTTTGTGGAGGAAATCCAGTTCTTGACATAATTTTTTGGGTTTATTTTTTGAAAACTGTTGACGTTTCGGAGGCTGTATCTGCCTCCGTTATCAAAACTTCTTAGAAAGACGCTGAGAAAACTGAATTTGAATTGCGATTTTGGTAATAAGACCTTTCTTTGATAGAGTCAAATGAAATCTGTCATACATTCTTTTGATTGACATTTGGTATCTTGATACATAGGGTGTTCGGTATCAATCAATCACCATTCTATTAGTTCTTATTTCATCTCTGAGGAGGGGTAACCAGGTGCGGTCCATTTCGATGGAATTGGTTGAGAAGCAGTTGTTCGATAAAAGAATGCACGCAGTTTCCTTCAACTTCCTTTTTTCTTGATTTGATTCTCTCAATAAAATTTTGGTATTATTCCATTCCATCATATGATCGCCATCAGATGTTCGGATATTTTCGAACCCGTTATTTTTCGATTTCTGATGTAACTTTTATGTTCTTCCTGGCGCACAATCAATGGTCTTGATGTTTCACCTATATAACTCTTACCACACGAACAAGGTATGTTGTAAACACAATTTTTTGAACATTCACCAGCGTTTTTGGGTTTTGTATGTGTGAGTATTGATCTCAATGTATTGGTTGTTTTAAATGTTGTTCTTACATCATACCTATGGCCAATCCGTTTTATCTTTTCAGACAGTCCAGGGACATAAGGTATAATATTGTTTGTTGGATATGTATGGATATGTCGCATGTCTGTGTGTTGTGTTGTTCGATTGTAAAGTGTAGTACTATTTTCAATTTCATTAATGGTTTTTTCCACGAATTCATTTGGATAAGCATTTTCCCTGAGAACGGACTTTATAAAATTCAATTCTTCTTTCAGATTTTGTGTTGAATTGCAAACCACTTGTGCCCTGTTGTAAAGACATTTGACAATTCCCCTTTTCACGCTGGTGTGGTGATTTGAGTTATAATGGAGATATCTATTGGTATGTGTTTTCTTTCTATAAACAGAATGGACCCAGAGTATGGTGGAGGTATGTTGATGATGTGTTTGCTGTTTGGAATCAGAGTAGAGATGACTTGAAAGTGTTCTTAGATTACATTAATAAACAAGAACCAACGATAACATTCACATTAGAAACAGAAAAAGATGATGAACTTCCTTTCTTAGATGTTTTGATAAAAAAATCAACATCTCGAGTTAACACAACTGTTTATAGAAAGAAAACACATACCAATAGATATCTCCATTATAACTCAAATCACCACACCAGCGTGAAAAGGGGAATTGTCAAATGTCTTTACAACAGGGCACAAGTGGTTTGCAATTCAACACAAAATCTGAAAGAAGAATTGAATTTTATAAAGTCCGTTCTCAGGGAAAATGCTTATCCAAATGAATTCGTGGAAAAAACCATTAATGAAATTGAAAATAGTACTACACTTTACAATCGAACAACACAACACACAGACATGCGACATATCCATACATATCCAACAAACAATATTATACCTTATGTCCCTGGACTGTCTGAAAAGATAAAACGGATTGGCCATAGGTATGATGTAAGAACAACATTTAAAACAACCAATACATTGAGATCAATACTCACACATACAAAACCCAAAAACGCTGGTGAATGTTTAAAAAATTGTGTTTACAACATACGTTGTTCGTGTGGTAAGAGTTATATAGGTGAAACATCAAGACCATTGATTGTGCGCCAGGAAGAACGTAAAAGTTACATCAGAAATCGAAAAATAACGGGTTCGAAAATATCCGAACATATTCTAACATCTGATGGCGATCATATGATGGAATGGAATAATACCAAAATTTTATTGAGAGAATCAAATCAAGAAAAAAGGAAGTTGAAGGAAACTGCGTGCATTCTTTCATCGAACAACTGCTTCTCAACCAATTCCATCGAAATGGACCGCACCTGGTTACCCCTCCTCAGAGATGAAATAAGAACTAATAGAATGGTGATTGATTGATACCGAACACCCTATGTATCAAGATACCAAATGTCAATCAAAAGAATGTATGACATATTTCATTTGACTCTCTCAAAGAAAGATCTTATTTCCAAAACCGCAATTCAAATTCAGTTTCTTCAGCTTCAGTCTTTCCAAGAAGTTTTGATAACGGAGGCAGATACAGCCTCCGAAACGTCAACAGTTTTCAAAAAAAAAGAGAAATTGTGGAAGGTGATAAACCCAAAAAATTATGTCAAGTTATAAAATGAATTTTCGAAATGTTCAAACTGAGGAAGTTATAATCTAGCCAATGCTTTATTTTTGCAAAATTGGGTTCCGATGTAGAGTATACTTTACAAGAGTCACCTGAACATAAAATGACAGTATCATCAGCATAAGAGATTATGGATGCACTCACGGATTTTGTTTTTGTGATGGTATTTATTTAAATAAAAAAGAGGCAGTAGGCCCAAAACTGTTCCTTGAGGAATACTCATAGTCACTGAAAGTAGCTTACTGCTGATTTCGTCAATTGATACTCTCTGTAACCTATTCGACAGATAATCTCGATTTAAATTTATTGCCGTTCCTTTTATACCCACCTGAAATAGTTTGTCAAGTGAACTATCGTGGTTGACGGTATCAAATGCTTTGGCTAAATCTAAAAATATTTCTTTTACCATTATTTAGGTTATCTACAATTTTGTTCATCAACCAAACGGTTGCGTCTTCTGATCAATGGATATATTAAGAGCCGAAACATTGACATTTCTAAAAACTCAACAACCCCCATTGAGCCCCTTCAGATTCCCTCGAAATCTTGAAAGAACAAAACACCACCTACGATTTCGACTCACGAAACAAAGAAAACATAAACAATCGCTCCTTTCACGGCAATATCGACTGTTCGCTTTTTGTTTGGCATACATTCATTCAGTCACCGCCGCTATCGATCACCGTGACAGTAGATTTGTGTTATCTGCGTCTGTCTTGCCAGATATATATCTGGTGTTCTTCACGTCTCCGTTCACGTCATTGCATGGTCCCAATCTCGATTTTTTGCCTTTTTTTTTTTCGGGTGTTGCAGACGCTATGATTTGCGAAAATTTATAGAAAAACGTTCGAAGGGCGATGGAGACTAATTATTTCGGGTCTGCTTGTCGAGTTGCGGTTGCGTTGTAGTTGTTTGTGGAGTCCGGGGTTTTGAGGCATTCTGAGAAAAGGGTTGAGTATCTCAGGAATGTGTGGAAGAAAGAAATATTAAATCAGATTACTCAGATTATCTTATATAAATTTGAATATTGTTTTCAATTCTGAACAACCTTCTTGAATGAATTTTTTATAATGTCACTAATAAGGGGTTTCGTTCCCCTTGTACACTGTTTGAAAATTTAAAATTTTTAAATTTTGAAATTTTGGCAACTCTTATGCAAGTATTCTGCACTGCACTGATTTTTATGAAGAACAAAATTTTCTGACAAATCGATAATAAAAAAAGTTATCCATATGGTGCAATTTTTTGAAACTCACGGTGTTTAGTCTGGAACACATTTTGATAGGCAACCCATTTTAGACGTATTCGTCTAATTATGAAACTTCATAAGAAGTTTGATTCATCCGTTAAACAGAACGGTGAAGGTCAACCTCTCTTCGGCTCTTAAAATCTAAATGGTTTAATCGGATTCTAGCTATCTGTCAAATGTTAATTTCTTTCAAAATAATCGCTGAAAATAGGCAATTTTTTTTTGAATTTCAAGAAATATCAAACGGAAAAGTTGTTTACATTTCAATTTTACACATTTATGCAAAATTTTATCGTTCTGTTGCTACTTTTAGTTTTCGCCATTTTTTTAATATATACGAAATTCCTAATAATTTTAAAAGTGTTATTTTTGGAAAACTATTTTATACGACTAGCTTTACCATGATATCAAGTTTCAATAATGAAATTTATGTTTCTTCAAACGATTTTCTTCGGACGATTTTCCTTTGAGAAAGTATCACTTCCCGGACTAGTCCGGGAAGTACGTACATTACGTACGTAAATTACTATTACGTAACAAGTCCGGAAAACACTGTTTTTTGGACGAGTGGACAAGATAGGACGAGCGTAGCGAGTCCTGGAAGTCTGCGAGTCCAAAAAACCTGTTTTCGGACGTGTTGCGTACACAATTTTTTCGGTAACCGTGTAGAATAACAAATCAAGACACATTTATTTTTTATATTTCTTTGTAGAAGGAAATTTAGAACATTTTAATTCTTATTTGTATTGAATATCGAAATGCGAACAGAAGATAGGTACTAACAGAAACATTCTAATTCTTATTTATATAAATATTTATATTGAAATTCGGGCATTTCCCGGACTAGTCCGGAAAGTACGTACTTCCCGGACTAGTCCGGGAAATGAGTCCGGGAAGTGATTTTTCACGGCGATACTAGAATCTTCCCATTTTCGGTTCTGGTTTGACTGATGATTCTGCGATGTTTCCTATTCGAATCCGTTGTCAACATTCGTTTCTTGTACTTTAAGAGGGTTGGGAAAAGAAGTCCAGTAATCATAGAAACCGGATTCAACATAAACTCTTGTCACACCTTCACATTAGTAAATTTTTTCCCAAATTTCATTATTGCAGATTTGCAGAAGTATCACTGCTATAGTCTGTCTTTGTAAAGACTTATTAAAATTCATAAAGTACAGAGCTGTGATTTGAAACAGAATTGTAATATACACATATCGAACCAGTAATGATATTTTTTTAAATGTGATCAATCTCTGTTATTGTGATTCTGAAATGGAGACATTCTCCAAACATTCAAAAACGTTTTTAATTGAATATAATAAAAAGTGATATTGGTTAAGTGAAATCTCTATCCGTCGAACTGTTGAAGATAGCAAAGGAACAAAAATCCCCACTTTGATGTGGAAGTATCGTTATAATAATAAACCACCAAGTAATTCGTTGAAAAATAATACCGTTCCAACATCTGAAAATGATATCAAAAGAAATTGATATTTATCTCTGTTCTCAGTGAACCCCTCTTAAGTCGAAAAACAATGCTAGTAAATATTCGATGAGCAAACATATTTCCGTAACCGACAGAGGGGATCTGAAAGCTAATTCGAGTCAATTCCGTTCACAAATACAAAAGTAAGAGACTGAAGTCACGACTATTCTGTCATTTGATTAACTTTCCGCATTCTCAATCTGCGTATCTATTTCATCCCGTCCTCCACCGAGACAAAATAATCTTACAGGAGAGAGTTTGGAAATTTGAATTGAAACAATTCAGGGAATTGAGTTTTTCTGTGATGCTCTCGCAAGAAGTCGCCGGATAGTGTGTTTTTTGTTTTTGTGTTCCAACTCACTAGTTCGAGAAATTTTGGATGACTTCCAAACTTACTAGCTGAGCGTTCGTTGAACTAACTTTTTAGTCCGGTAGAATTGAAATTCTACTACATGCTTTGAACGTATAAAACTGAAAATTATACTTTTAGCGAAATATGGTGGGGAAAGTAATAAACAGGTTGGGTTTGAACGATTTCAATGCAAGCATTTCATTCAAGCCTTTTCGAAGGCAACTGTTTCGTTACAATATCTATTCACAATCTGCACAATTCATTATTTTCGTGTTCAACATGAAACTAGAAAATATTTCATTTCTACACAAACTCCGAGTTTAATCTTCGCATAATACGAGACAATTTTACATCACAATACCTGCTGATTTATTTCACTGGATGTGGATTACAAGTAAGGATGACGGTTCATGAAATCGCGTAAATATTTGTCAGTACAGACGATATATTATCATTTCGTATCAACTTTCTCAGATTACCTGAATACACACTGGATAACAGTCTTCACATGATCATCTTCACAACTGGAATTTGGCTCTACAGATAAAAAATCTCTTTTTCTTATGCAATTGATATCGTCGAGGATGCGTCGCTCACAATTTTGCTCACTTCTTTGGAATACCGCAGAAATGTTTCAATGAAACTTCTGAAACATCATCAATCGATTCAGGCTCACTCGTCCAGGTCGGCCCTTACATACATTTGTCGTCAGGATAGACTAAGAGCTCATAAAACATTTTGGGGGGTCATTTGACCCAGCATGAAACATATTCAGAACGATGCTGCTATATGAATATATAACTTTAGGCACTATGCCGTCAATTCTGGGTGGTTTATGTGACTGTAAAATAATAACTTTTCATCTGAATATGTGCTTCTCCGACATAATATTCTTGAACAGAATTCCTCACGTTGGCAGATTATGGAATGAAAATGTTCTAGGAAAAAAAGTTCTTCAATTTCCTGAAATATGAAAATATTCCTAACATCCGGTCCCATTATTTTTGTACAGCAGTTGACTCTATTTCATAATCTATCAACGTTGGGAATGACATGCAAGAATATTTTGTATGAAAATATCTCCTGATGAAAAATTATTAATTTTATTATTGCAGTAGGGGGGAAAACCGCTGAGGAAATTGTGTACACTGATTCCAAAAAATCCTAACTGATACCTCTAATACCCAAGGAATTCCCGAGTAATACTCTGAACTGATGCCACTCATGCCCAAGTCATTCCTGTGAGTGATCGCCTCCTGCCTCCTGCCTCCTGCCTCCTGCCTCCTGCCTCCTGCCTCCTGCCTCCTGCCTCCTGCCTCCTGCCTCCTGCCTCCTGCCTCCTGCCTCCTGCCTCCTGCCTCCTGCCTCCTGCCTCCTGCCTCCTGCCTCCTGCCTCCTGCCTCCTGCCTCCTGCCTCCTGCCTCCTGCCTCCTGCCTCCTGCCTCCTGCCTCCTGCCTCCTGCCTCCTGCCTCCTGCCTCCTGCCTCCTGCCTCCTGCCTCCTGCCTCCTGCCTCCTGCCTCCTGCCTCCTGCCTCCTGCCTCCTGCCTCCTGCCTCCTGCCTCCTGCCTCCTGCCTCCTGCCTCCTGCCTCCTGCCTCCTGCCTCCTGCCTCCTGCCTCCTGCCTCCTGCCTCCTGCCTCCTGCCTCCTGCCTCCTGCCTCCTGCCTCCTGCCTCCTGCCTCCTGCCTCCTGCCTCCTGCCTCCTGCCTCCTGCCTCCTGCCTCCTGCCTCCTGCCTCCTGCCTCCTGCCTCCTGCCTCCTGCCTCCTGCCTCCTGCCTCCTGCCTCCTGCCTCCTGCCTCCTGCCTCCTGCCTCCTGCCTCCTGCCTCCTGCCTCCTGCCTCCTGCCTCCTGCCTCCTGCCTCCTGCCTCCTGCCTCCTGCCTCCTGCCTCCTGCCTCCTGCCTCCTGCCTCCTGCCTCCTGCCTCCTGCCTCCTGCCTCCTGCCTCCTGCCTCCTGCCTCCTGCCTCCTGCCTCCTGCCTCCTGCCTCCTGCCTCCTGCCTCCTGCCTCCTGCCTCCTGCCTCCTGCCTCCTGCCTCCTGCCTCCTGCCTCCTGCCTCCTGCCTCCTGCCTCCTGCCTCCTGCCTCCTGCCTCCTGCCTCCTGCCTCCTGCCTCCTGCCTCCTGCCTCCTGCCTCCTGCCTCCTGCCTCCTGCCTCCTGCCTCCTGCCTCCTGCCTCCTGCCTCCTGCCTCCTGCCTCCTGCCTCCTGCCTCCTGCCTCCTGCCTCCTGCCTCCTGCCTCCTGTCTCCTGTCTCCTGTCTCCTGTCTCCTGCCTCCTGCCTCCTGCCTCCTGCCTCCTGCCTCCTGCCTCCTGCCTCCTGCCTCCTGCCTCCTGCCTCCTGCCTCCTGCCTCCTGCCTCCTGCCTCCTGCCTCCTGCCTCCTGCCTCCTGCCTCCTGCCTCCTGCCTCCTGCCTCCTGCCTCCTGCCTCCTGCCTCCTGCCTCCTGCCTCCTGCCTCCTGCCTCCTGCCTCCTGCCTCCTGCCTCCTGCCTCCTGCCTCCTGCCTCCTGCCTCCTGTCTCCTGTCTCCTGCCTCCTGCCTCCTGCCTCCTGCCTCCTGCCTCCTGCCTCCTGCCTCCTGCCTCCTGCCTCCTGCCTCCTGCCTCCTGCCTCCTGCCTCCTGCCTCCTGCCTCCTGCCTCCTGCCTCCTGCCTCCTGCCTCCTGCCTCCTGCCTCCTGCCTCCTGCCTCCTGCCTCCTGCCTCCTGCCTCCTGCCTCCTGCCTCCTGCCTCCTGCCTCCTGCCTCCTGCCTCCTGCCTCCTGCCTCCTGTCTCCTGTCTCCTGCCTCCTGCCTCCTGCCTCCTGCCTCCTGCCTCCTGCCTCCTGCCTCCTGCCTCCTGCCTCCTGCCTCCTGCCTCCTGCCTCCTGCCTCCTGCCTCCTGCCTCCTGCCTCCTGCCTCCTGCCTCCTGCCTCCTGCCTCCTGCCTCCTGCCTCCTGCCTCCTGCCTCCTGCCTCCTGCCTCCTGCCTCCTGCCTCCTGCCTCCTGCCTCCTGCCTCCTGCCTCCTTCCTCCTGCCTCCTGCCTTGCTTCTAGCTTCTAGCTACTAGCCTCTAGCCTCTAGCCTCCAGACTCTACCCTCCAGCCTCTAGCTTCTAGCTCCTAGCCTTCAGTCTCTTGCTTCTGGCCTCCAGCCTCTAGCCTATAACTTCTAGCCTCTAACCTCCAGACCCTACCCTCCAGCCTCTAGATTCTAGTTTCTAGCCTCCAGCTTCCAGCCTCCAACTTCTAGCCTCTAGCCTCCAGCTTTCAGCCTTCATCTCATAGACTTTAGCTTCTAGCCACCAACCCCTAGATTCTAGCCTCTAGCCTCTAGCTTCTAGCCTCTAGCCTCTAGCTTCTTGCCTCTAGCCTCCAGACTCTACCCTCCAGCCTGTAGCGTCTAGCCTCCAGCCTCTAACCTCCATATCCTAGACTCTAACATCTAGCATGCAGTCTCAAGCCCTAGACTCTAGCCTCCAGGCTCTAGCTTCTAGCCTCCAGCCTTTTGCTTCAAGCCTCAAGCTTTCAGCCTCAAGCTTTCAGCCTCTAGCATCTAGCCTCTAGCCTCTAGCCTCTAGCCTCTAGCCTCTAGCCTCTAGCCTCTAGCCTCTAGCCTCTAGCCTCTAGCCTCTAGCCTCTAGCCTCTAGCCTCTAGCCTCTAGCATCTAGCCTCTAGCCTCTAGCCTCTAGCCTCTAGCCTCTAGCCTCTAGCCTCTAGCTTCTAACCTCTACTGGAGCTATAATGTCTCACCAAAATATAACTGGTTGGTTATGGAACAGTGCTTAAAAACACATAAAAAATTATTTTTTTCACTATATACTTATACTTCCAAATGTTCGTTACTAATGGAATTATTATTGGACATATTAACGAGTAACACATTTTTTTACCGAATCTGTCCTATGTTGCCAAAAAAAAAACTGTTTCTGTGGCCGCCCATATTTCAGAAACGACAAATGCGAAATCATTTAAACTCATACATGTTTCTAAAGACCCATCCCACTGTAATATAATGAAATTTCAGACATTTTGACTAAGAGCCGATTTTTCATACGTTTATGTTTCCTGTTTAAATTATCTAGTATAACCTAAAGGTCACATGTACTCATTGATAAAACTAAATAGAAACTAAATAGAAAATAAAAAATTATCATCATTGTTACCAGAAAATATAACAAAACCCGTATTCAAAACTCTTATCGAGATTATTTATAAATAAATTATTAAACGGTACGGTTATAATACTTTATAGCTTTATAGTCGCTCGATATTTCACGCGACAGAAAAATAATATCATGCGCTTATCTCGACCTGAAATAGAAAGCTAGCCGGAGAGAAATTACGGATTTCCCAAGTGTGCGCACGTTTCGTAACGAATAAGAGTTATGTGTTCTCTGCTCAGAGCTGTCTCCTCGACATTATCTCCTCGGCATGCTCAGTTTGGAAAGTGATGTACATTCAATGCCTTTGTTCAGCTGAAGACAGAAATTTTATACTGATAAAACTGGGAAGATGAAAAAGGTAGAGAGCGTTTCTATCTGCGGTACATAATTTTATGTTTTAATTCAAATAAAAAAAATTGGCAATAAATCCCCAGAAAAAGAATTAACCAGTAAGGAAGAGTATGGAATGCAGCTAAGCATCAAAAATCGATATAGAGAGATCTTCCCTATTATCATTCTTAGAAATACAGAGGAACTTCTTCTTAAACTAACTATATTGAAATCATGACAGGCAAATTACTTTGGAAATATTAAAAAGCTCAACTAAAGAAAAAACACCCTAATAAATGATGAAGAGTTCAATTATAATGATTAATGAAATAATGTTTCCAAATCGGAAATATCACGAACCGTTTTCAAAATATTCGGGGAAAACCAAAGTGGCCTGTAACGTAACGTCGCTATTTTTCCAGCTCTCTCCTAGTGGAAACGGGAATCCGTCCCGTCCCGGCCTGGTTACCGACGTAATTACCGCAGATCTATACCTGTCATCCGACCTGCACGGCAAACGGCGAATCCCCTCTAGTTTGTTAGGCGAGGGTGTGGAGTAATTCAAATGCTAAAGAATTCTTTTTCCTTTTATTGACGTTGTGCTAAAGATGACTGATAGGAAGGCTGCTGTTGACAACTTTGACGTCTGAACTGATTATGATTGGTAATGCGAGCTTACGTCATGATCGGTTATTTAATAGATTTTGGGACAGGTATTAGTTATGGTGGTTGTTATCAGATAATTTCTCGTTCTCACAATTCATTTGGGTAGTTTTGTTTCTTCCGGAGTAACGATCCTGTTCGAATATAATCGCGATTTGCCGGGTCGTGTCGTGTCGAGATTGATAGTATATTTCTTTATCCACTAGGAAAGGTGGGTGAGAAGAATCAAGTAAAAACACCATACAACTTGTAGGCCTATTTCTCGTGTACCCTTTTCAGTTCCGACTTTTTTATTGCAGGCTTTAGGTTTAGTGTGGTACCGACACAGTGCCCAAACCAGCAGTCAACCCCTATTGTGTGGGTCAAGAGTCTGTTTTCTGGCAAAGGTGAGCCTATGAGTGAGAGAGGAAACCCCCTTGAAAAGAACTACATCAATACTTAGTGCTTAGAGAAATTCTCCTTTTATTTATTGCCACTACCTTAGTGTAATACAATATGTAACATTTTATGCAATAAATATTATTATTATTATAGTAACCGAAGAAGTCTGTGGATTTCTGTTCCATCCCAGGTACTGGTACTGGATGTCATTAGGAGGCGCCAAATGGTATTTATATTGTGGATTGAATGCCTATCTTTGCATTTTATTTTTTAACTTGTTTTAGTTTGACATATTTCCAGCCCTTCAGGCATACCTATCCCTTTGTGAACTGCAATGATCACCACTCAAAATGGCTCGTTTCTGTAAAAAGGGCGAGGCACTATGATTATGTTTTTTTTCCACAAGATATCAGTCTTCTAACTTTCCATCTTCAAGAGAACAGGACTGCCTGTAACACTAACCATCGATAATGTTGGAAGCACTCGTATCACCCCCGAAAATACTTCCTATGTTCACCCAGCGTTCGCTTAAAAAATATTTCATCCTAAAATATATCTAAGAATAAATATATTCACAACCAGTCATTTTCGACGCTTCATAACCATATTTCCACAGATGGAAACTATAAATCTTTAACGCATTTCATTGGCAGTAATACCAAAAGACCGATAATACTTTCATAACAACTAAAACGATACAAATAATTGTGCGCCCGATATCTGGCTTCAGTTATGTATATTTTATGAACACTTCACCATCTTGAATACCCAAACTGATGCTATTAACTGAAACGGCAGAATGAGAACATAATAAAATGCAGAGAAGAAGTTTGCATCTTATTCGGCTATCTCGGCTGCAAATCGATCACCTCTGATACTAGTCTGCAGAAGTCTGACAGATCATAATAAATGGAGTTGAGTGTACTTCGCTTCAGGGAAGTTTGAAATAGGTTATTATTCATGAATTTTAAATGTGAGTTGGAGTCAATACTGAGCCATTTGAAAATATTTTACCCTGAAGATTTTCCGAGCAACTATGGTTGAACATTGAGTGTGGGAGAAAGGCTCAAAGGCCCCATACATTGAGGCCGATTCAGATACATGGGTGCCCACCCTAATTTTTCGACCCTGCATGAGAAATTAATACCCATCGATGTTCACACATGTGCTTGACGCTGTGCGTGAGAAACGCGGGGTAAGCACGGAACATAATGAAGGATTCAGTAAAATATACGACGTGAAATTTGAAAAACTCAAATCTCTAGTATTGAGAAAATAAATACAGAACTAGAGAAAGTATGACCATGTGATAGAAACGCAAGTGAAAGGCACGTATGTGCTTGAAAATTGCACGTGCTTCATAAATCCTGGGTGAGCACCCATGTATCTGAATTGGCCTTCACAATCTCAGGAGTCACATTTGATTAACAACTGAAGTTGTGCAATCAAAATTAAAGTGTATGGTCTGAAAGTGGCAATTTTACCAGGCGATTCAAATTACCATAATTCACCCATGAAATTCCGTCAAAATTGACAGTGTATGGCTTTCAAAATCGTAAAATAACGTTTTGAAGCAGTGCATTTCGTAGCTATCGTATCGGGTATCTTAAACTGAATTCAAAAATAGATTCTGAAATTTCAATATGATGTAGCCCATGCCATTCTGAACAAAAGTTACCATTGCGCCAACTCTCTGAATGCCGGCTTTTGGATTCCACAAGAGGTCAAAGTTTGATATTTTGACGATTCTTCAAAAAACCCGGAATTTCATTTTCATCGTATCGATCTGAATTTTTATAATAAAATAGTCCACAATATGTGCATCGAAAAGTTCCATTGACAAAAGTTTCCAGGATCAATACTGGCGGGTATACAGAGGGTTAAACTTTGTTTTTGGTAATTTTTATCGAAGTTTTTTCGAGGAAATATCCTTTTTCCTGCAGATCCATATGCAATTGATGTTACTTAGAGTACATGGGAGGGCGATCATATTTTGCATTAGAACCAACCATACAACTTTAAATATTTGGAAGATACGGGGCGATCAAAAATATATTTTCAATTTCGGAAAAATGTGACCCTTTTTAGTGAGCTTCCACCAATATATTCAGCTAATTTTTTAGAAACTTTTGTCAATTTTGAACTCTTTGATGCACATATTGTGGACTATTCCATTATGAAAATTCAGATTGATACGATGAAAATGAAATTCCGGATTTTTTGAAAAATCGTCGTAATATCAAACTTTGACCCCCTGTAGAATCCACACGCCGCATTCATATTGGAATTTCAGTGATTTTCACCGAAACCGGTTTTCCATTAGATTAGTGCAGGGTCCTTTTTAACTATCGAAACGATAATATTATGATGGTAACCAAGACTAGGGGTTGCTTACGCCCGGTGTCCAGGTGTTCCTGAAACAGAAGGGGTGACAACCCATGCCACTTGCATAAGATGGCAACCCTCTACACGGCAGTGCACTTTTTTCAATAGGACTCATTCATTAGAGTTCGTGAAAACAATAATAAATCATTGAGGTGGTGATGTAGGTTCTCCGTGTTTTCCTACAGCTAAAAAATTAATACGCAACCAAAAATCAGTAAGTCGCCTCTGAGCACAACAGCAAATAATAATCCTCTACCCACACAGGATATGCCTTTGAGTAAACTCAACATGTCTTTATGAGAAAGTATTCATTAAATAACCTTCCAGCAAAAAAAAAACGATGCAACCTATCCACTTGATAACTTGGCGATTAAAAACTAATTTTTGTACAACACTAGTGTTGAAAGTGAAATGAAAGATGAGATGATGGATACTCAGTAATATAGATCTCTCTGATATAAACACTTCAATCAGATATTATAAACAGAACACATACTCAAAAGGAATCATTTATAAAAATTCACACATGTATTTGGCCGTTTGTGCAATTGGTAATACTAATTCCTTTTGAAGTTACAAACGAAGTAGTTTTCATTAGAAGGTCCTTCATCACTGACAAATAATGACGTTCATAAATAAAGTGCGTTGGGGTATAAATTATATTTGAAGTATCTGTCAGTCAGCCTTGAAACCCAAAGATCGTGTGTTCGAATCCTTATGAATCTTCCATTTTTTTGTTTTTTTCTTACTAGCAGGAACTGTTATACAAAAAAATTTGTATGATACATTTGTTGAAAGTGATTTTATTTTGCTCGTTTCGCAATATTCCCCACTCACAAAATAAAATGCTACTTTTAACACTTATATCATAAATAACTATTTTTCATATGGGTGCGATTCATCAGAACGATCATATGCCCGATAGTATTACTGGCTCTCTTACTAAAAAAGCCCTATTCAAATTTGACAAGAACGCAATTGGGAGAGATCAGAATAAACGATACGACCATCAAGAGAGAGAAGTCACTAACGGCCGAAAACTTTCCAAACTTCCCTTATGAGTATATAATAACTTTCGTCTGAATCGATGTAAAACTAAGTTCCATTTCCAGAATTGCGCGGACTTACAAGATAACTACGTGTTTGGAAAGAAACTTTTCATTCGCGAATAAGTGTATCTAGAGAAAATTTATTCATTTCTCCGGACGGAATTTCATCTCGGAATGTGTTTCTTGAAGTGAAAAGAAAAATAAGGAGTCCCGAGGACGTGCAAACTCTCCCGAAGCCTTACGGGTTTGCAAATACACACTCTTCAGTCGGAAATGAGTTCTCAGTGGACAAGTGGATGCTTCGGTTCTATTTGTGGATATAATGATAATAATTTTATAGCGGTGTTCTTCCGCGAAGCGAAATAGAGCAACCAACGCTTTGATTCCTTAAAATAATATTATACTACCTAGAATTATCCTTCTTATTTATATTTTTATAAAGAGGAAAGTATATCGACCGGTTATTCTCAAAGAATTGATTTTTCCTACGAGCGTGCGGAAAAGTAACTTTTCCGCACGATTTTTCGTTTTGAAAGTTGTACTTTTCCGTACGATTTAAAATCATTCGGAAAAGTTACTTTTCCGCACGATTTTTACTTTTCCGTACGATTTTTACTTTTCCGCACGATTTTTGTATTTTTGAAAATGATGATATTTAGGACTAACTAAATGATCTATGTAACTATTCTGTCTTATTAGTCATTTTGTAGCATTATTATAAAAACTTGTTTATTAAAAACCTTGTTTTTTCATAAATGAGATGGACAAAAACACTCGTAGGAAAAATATTGTACCTAACTCTTACGGAAAATGTCTTTTCCGCCCTTAACGGCTTGCCCGAACTCCGCTCTGCGTCGTTCGTGCAACTGCCGTTGCGTGCGGAAAAGTACTACTTTCCGCACTTGTTAGGTAAATAACTATATCATCGGGGATTCGGTCAGGGAAAAAAGTTTTCATTTTTTTGCTACCCGAGCTTTCGCAAATGTATATTTGTTTTATCGAGGGCTACAATTTAAATGTATGGACAATAAATGAATGAAGTGAACAATGTTATACACACTGGTGCAATTTGAGGTTTTCTTCGATGATTAAAGATCATATTAAATAAAAATTTTAAGTAAAAAAGAAATACTTGACAAGAAAATTTGAAGGAATTTGATAGAAGCAAAGATTTTTCTCGAATACCTATCGCATAAAGTTTACGACACAGTGAGTGAAAACTGACAATCATTATCAGTGATTAACGGATGATTTTTTTTTTGTATTGTTACTATATTTTCAATGCAAACCATCATATTCTTTTGTTTTCTCACACTCCGCAACTAGGGTTTTATTGGTCATTTTAATGTGGCATTTTTTTTATTTCAGAGTCACCTGATACCGTATAACGAGACAGCGGGTATCCTTCCGGAAGGAGAGACACTTACCATGAAAAAAGTCAACCTAGAATCTGCAGGACAATACGCTTGTTCTGCTATGAACCTCGAAGGAGAAACTTATAGTTCCCCTTTTGATCTCAAGATTCAATGTAAGTAGACACATTTCTATATAAATAATAATTGTTAATTCGAATGTAGTGGTTTCAGAAAATTCGTGCAAGTGAAAATGTGTCTGGAATGAAAGGTGGAAAAATATATCATGATACCAGTTTTTTCACCAGAAAGAGACTGTAACATTCAGTTATGGGCCGAGCTGTAGATGGAAATAGGAGGCTCTTTTAACATCCTGGTTTTCGCCCAAGCAAAATTGCTTTGTGGAATTTTTTAAACAAGAAATAGTGAAAAAAATCAAAACTTTTTTGGTATCCTGCAAATATCCAAAAAAGTATTGAAGGAATCGTGTTACAGCCGGAGAAATTTTTGTAGAGGATCATAAAACCTACAAAATAGTTTTTTAAGCGACAGTATCGGTGCATACTCCAATGAGAAAATCCGGGGAAACCTCGAAAAAGAGACAATTTTCAAAAATTCATTTGTACAAATCTGTTCTCGAATTTCCGAATAATTCTTTTGATTCCCAATTCCCCTGGTATTGAGACCTTTTTTTTCCTTTTAACCTTATACAAACAATAACTAGGATAGATATTGTTATGTTGATTATTTGCAATCCATACGATTTCGTTGCTTAACCGTTGAGAATTATTATTATTCTCTATATTAGAGAAAAATTATGGATGCAATAGGACCTGAGGAAATTTACCTTTCATCGGCGTCTTCACCAAAAAATAGAAAAACTATATTTCTATTTTAAATAGTTGTCTTATAGCAACATTTGAATTAATTTACAGTTTTCCTCTCCATCTGACATCAATTATATTGAATTGTGTGAAATTTTAAACATAGCTTCATAAATAATCAAAGAACTAGATATATTTAGGGCGTGCCGTTAATAGAAAATATAATGTAATAAGTTACTCTCACATACAGTCGGATCGGGGGAAATAAAAGGTCCTATGATATTATAATCACTTCATCCACTACTAATATGTAATATCGACATGGCGATACTGCCATGAGTTTAGCAATGAGATACTTTACCGTACTAGTGTGCTAAAGTTGAATAATATTATTGATTGAAAGTTTGATTTTGTGGTGGAATTTCGATTTTTGACATGATTTGTTTGGGTTTTTAACCTTATCAATTGATTTGCCCGATAAGTTACTACGTTCACAAGACTGCTGTCTTGAATGAAATTAATTTTTGTAAAGTGATCAATCCCATGCACCTTTGGAATCGACAACTCATCGGCAACTTCACCAAAACTGAGAAAAACCTTACAAATCTAAAATGTATACTATAGTAGTTGAAGCGAACAATATACATAATGCAGCTCATTTTCAAACAGTCCCACATACAGTCGTGGTGTATGCTCGTATCATCGGCAACTTGAATGAGGTATAAAAAAATGCTCTTTTTTTTTCTACATTTCCGAATAGTTCGTCTGATAAAGATGCAATAGAATTCCAATATTTTCCCTTTCTATCTGATATATTGAATTTTGTGGATCATTTAGAATTATATGTAATTCAGAGCCTCACAAATCTAAATTTTACGAGAATGAAAATGCAAGGTAATACTTTATGATGGAAAATCAATGATAGTGATAGTAACACAAAAGTTATGATGTGGACGTTCATTGAGGTATAATAACGCTTTTGGAACTCTAGAATCGGCAACTCCACCAAAATATAATACAGATACTACGATTGACGCGCATTCGCCAAATTTTTGATTTTGCTTATTGTTCAACACGGTGAGCACAAATGAAAAAAGCGTCAAGATATCCAACAAAAAATCATCCACGAATCGATCCCACACAACATCAATACCCGAATTTCTGCCGCTACCTCCGGAGATAATTTGTGATCGAGTTGATTCTCCTCCCGAAAAAAGAAACGTCGCGCAATAAAGTTGAAGATTTGTGTTCTTCGCAAGAAATAATCGCCTACGCAATACGGCAAGGCATTCCTGTTGGAGAAAGGAAACGGGATACGCTTCGCAGAATTGGGATCCTGGAATTTCTCCTCGTTTGTTTTCTGGTTAATATTGTGTTTTCTGAGACAGATTAGATAATGTACAATCAGAAGGGTGTGTAAAGGGTGTCAAGTAAATGAACGTTCACATTTGATTAGAGAGAAGATATGGGCAGGATCAAAATTTTAAATTCTGTTTTTATTGTAAATTCAGTAAATAATTTTGAGTTGTACAGCAGTATTTAATAATCTTCAAGAATATTTTCTGTACGGAAATTTATAAAAATATCTCTCTGAAGTTTTTGTACAGTAATCTCATTTTTATTTGTTCCACTTCCAAAAGCCAGTTCACATTTTTTTTTTTAGCTAAAGCTCGAATAAAGTAAGGAATTATTGTTATATTTTTTGTCAAGTTTCATGCTGTTGAGTCCTAAACTTTATTAACTGTCCAATGTTCATATTATTATCCTTTTTTTAATGTTTACATTATTAAATAATTTAAAAATACTCTTGATAAAGGAAAATTGCCACGGTTGCGCTTTCCCTTTGTAGGTTTAGCGCAAATTGATGTAAATCTGATTAAAATTGTGATTTTTTAGCAACATCAGGATACTTGCGTTCATTATTTCGTTTACGAAGATTTTCTCTGTTTTTGCAGTTATAGTTCTTGGGTATTTTTATTTTTTTTCCTGTTCTGGTTCCAAGAGAAAAAGTTTAAAAAAGGAATGGTTTACCACATGCTTCGTCATCAATCTGAATCAACTGAAAACTGTCCTTACTTTTTTTTTAAATATCTTTCAATATTTTTTCTTTGTCATGCGGACCACATCTGGAGCTGAGGCCACACCACTAATGTCAGATGCGGACCACATGGTCTTTGGTTATGACCAAAATTTTTAGTTTAAGAATTTTTTAAAAAATGTTTCCCATCGATTGTGGTTTTTTCACCATAATATGATCGACTTGTAACTAACTCATAATTTGCTGAAGATGAAGGATTAATGTTAGTCTTCTGACTACATGATTTCAACGTGATGTCACTCTTCTCACTGCATGACAGCTACAATAAAGAATATTTTTGGTGGAGTTAGACTGTAAGTTTTTCCAATTTCCTATTTTAACTTGATCATGTTTTATGCAACACATCAGATATTCAACGAGACGTCAAAGGTGACGTGACCTCAATTAATCATAATTCTGATTTTTCTACATGCAACTGGCCCTTAGCCCATAAAATAGTTTTTAGGTAGGATACTTCTACCTGGAAATTACAGTCTATATATTTTCAAAACGTCTTTGTGATGCTACCACTTTGTCGATAAATATCGATTATGAACGTTGACCACGTTGTAACTGCCATGAAAAATATTCACGTATGACATTTATCAATATGTATGAATCTATGACAATTCTAAAAAAAAAATATAAACGCGGGTATCTTGATATTGCTGAAAAATCAATATTTGAATCGTATTCACACCAATTTGCGCTAAACTTATGAAAGAAAGGACAAGTGTGGCAAACTTTGGTTAACAGGAAAGATAAGTCCATATTCAATAATATGTGTAGGGTGTACCTTCAACAAAAATGATTTCAATAATTTTGATAAAAAATATTTGACGCAACAGCATGAAACGTATAAAAAAACACCACATTCTGTTATTGGTTCTTGGCTCAATTTATAAATATTTTACCGTAAAAGATTGGCCACGTTTATACCATCTCTTGGTAAGCTGACTAATGACTTTCTTTCAACCAAATAGTCTTAGTCATCTTGGTGTATACAGTTCCCTTGGTCAGGTAACCAGCTTGGTTTGGTACCGAAAATTCTTGCGTACCAGACCAAAATAGTCAGATGACCAAGATGGTGTAAACACCTAAGGCCTTGACTTTCCAGAAAGATGCAAAATTTGGTTTCAATCCTTGGTAAGCCCTAAGTCTGGTTTCTAATGTACTAAGAGTGCCCTAATATCCATTTTTCTAGCAACACAACCTCTAATAATAATGTTTCTAATTTTCACTTGAATATCTAATTTGGATTGCCATTGATGTTTTTATGTCATGAAATATGGGTTAGTAGAGTTGCGAACCTTTCTATAAGTTACTAAGTTAGAGTTGTGCTTTCTAAATGATTACCAAACAAACCAAATAAGTACCAAACTGTTTACTGATTGGACATGGTGTAAATAGGCAGTAACTTATTCCATTGGTCCGAATTTGGTAAGGTCAACTTGGTCAGAGTACCAAATTCGCGCACGGTATAAACGTGCCTATTGTAGATTTCTCCGAGTGGGATGAACAAATTAAAACCGTTTGCAACTTATGCATGAAAGCTCTTTCCTCCTCATCATCATCCGAACATCCTTATACGACAATTTCAGTTCCAAACAATAAACCCCTCGGATTTGCCACTTTTTCAAATTCGCATATTTTCCATCCAGTTATCTCCCGATACGCTACTTAAAACAGTCGAATGGGCTAACAAAAGAGCGCCCGAACGCATTCTAACGTGGAATAATGTGTCAATCAAGCAGCCGAATCGGAAAACCATTGGAATAAATATTGTAATTTCCCATTTGGAGCGGTGTTCGCGTAGACTCTCGTCTACGGTACTGTATTTGTTTGCGACAGTTGTTGAGTCGTGAAATTGTTTGGAAATGTTGCGATCGCTCTCTCCTGTTTGCTCGTTTTCGTGATAATTGCCATGGAGGAAAAAACTGATATTGCTCCAGGCGAATTCGGCAGAAATTACCTAGGTTTTGTGTCATACATTAAAACACTAAAATAATCATAATACTTTTTACTCAATTCAATAGATATAAATAGTTATTTAACGAACAAGTGTATTAATAAGGGCGATTAACAATCGAGATATTTTAACGCGTGAGCGGAGCGAGCGCGTTAATGTTTGAGATTGTTAATCGCCATTTTAATTCACGAGTTTGTTACAAAACTTTTCCGTCGACAGAAGTTTTCAAAAATACAGATATCTTATTTTCAATGTTTATTTATTTAACGTTACGATAAAAAACAATCACTATTTCCTATTTATATTAACTCTACTCAAAGATAGTTTAATTTTTCTCAGTGGCAGTTTTATTTTATTTTTTATTATTTATTTTCAAATTGAAATTAAAAAAAAAATTACCCTCGGTGGGTTTTGAACTCTCGACATCAGTGCTGCATGCCAGGTAAATAAATAAATATGGGTTTTATTACAAAGTTAAAAATTTCACATTTCACAATTCATAATAGGTGCAGAAGTAGCAGCCCTTCCGCTCCTTTTCAGGGGAGCTAGAAGGGCGCCTTGCCAAGTCGGGCACAGAAACCCCCAAGAGAGGGGCGCTGATGCCCGGCCCCGCTGATGTTAACGGAATGACCGCATGCCAGGTGAACTTTACCATTACGCCACGGGACCATACATGGTTATGAGTGACAACTGGTGTAATGAACATTTTCTGAAATTTTATTTGAAAATTGACAAATAAATAATGACAGATAGTACTAACCAATATATGCAAAATGCACTGAGGACCATTGAGGAATGGTGCAAAAGGGAAGGACTGAGGGCAAACCCAAGCAAAACCACGCTCATTCCTTTTACACGCAAAAGAATTCTGGGAGGCATGAAACTACCCAAATTCTTCGGCGAAACACTACAAGTTGCTGACCATGTTAAATACTTAGGGCTGTTCCTTGATAAGAAACTAACCTGGAACATGCATCTGCAACATGTAATCAACAAGAGCAAATCATCGTTTATGATGTGCAGAAGAGCTTTTGGAAAAACATGGGGACTGAAACCGAAGGTCATGAACTGGCATTACACCGCAATCATAAGACCCAGAATCACATACGGCTTGCTGTTGTGGTGGCCCAAAGTGAAATAGAGGCAGGTAAAACTCAACCTCGGAAAACTTCAGAGGATCGCCTGTCTGTGTGTCACGAGCGCCATGAGCAGCACCCCGACCGCTGCAATGGAAATCATCCTGAACCTCCCACCTTTAGACATCACAGTCATGGGGGAGGCAAGGATGAGTGCATACAGACCAATACAAACAGGTAATTGGAGATCCCAACCACAAATTGGGCACACCAAAATTACTCAAGTAGTCAACATCACCGAACTGGAAATGATATCAGACTATATGCTACCTAAATACTCATACGAAAAACTATTCAGAACACAGCTCAAGTGGGACGAATGGGACTCGGGAGTAGAATCACTATCATCTGGCAACATCATCTGGTACACAGATGGCTCCAAAATAGAGATAGGAACTGGAGCAGGAATACATGGGGTGAGGCCAAAAAGGAACATAATACTTCCACTTGGCAACGACACCACAGTATTCCAAACTGAGACACATGCCATAAGGACATGCATACAGATGAATCTAGACAGTGGATACAAAAGAAAACCCATCTACATTCTCTCTGATAGCCAGAGCGCAATATAATCTCTGAATTCAGTACAGATCAAGTCAAAGCAAGTATGGGAATGCCTTCAGAGCCTCAATGAACTGGCAAAACACAACAAGGTAACACTTGTGTGGGTGCCTGGACATAGAGGAATAGAAGGTAATGAAAAAGCAGACCAACTTGCCAGACGAGCTTCTGAACTACCATTCATAGGCCCAGAACCAGTGTTTGGTATAAGCAAAACCCGATGCGGAAACCTAATAAATGAGTGGAAGAAAACAAAACACCAAACATATTGGGACCAAATCGAAGGGCATCGACACAGCACAGCTATGGTGAGGCATTTAAGCCAAACACTGACGGCTGTCACTCTCAACTTGAACAGACCTAAGATACGCATACTTACCGGCTTACTAACCGGACATTGCGGCCTTAGGAAACACCTGTACACCATGGGAATAAACAGAGAAACCGTGGAGTGCAGACTTTGTGGTAACGAGGAGGAAACAGCCTCTCACATCATCTTTGAATGCGATGCGCTGTATAACAAGCGCTATAGAATATTCGGACAGACCAACCTAGAAATAGGCATGAATCCGAAACACCTAGCAAATAGATTACTAAACCTGATAAAAGACACAGGCCTATTTAACTAGGAACTACTGACGACAGAATAATACAATAGACCCCAGATGGTCTCAGTGTTAAGGGTCACCCTCACGGGTAAACCCTGAATCTGGCTCGTCAGCCTCAAACGAACCAACCAACCAACCAATATAAAATGTATAAGAGCAATGTATGTTGGGTTGCATATAATCAAATCGTTGATTAATAGAAAATCATTCATTAACAGGGGTCAATAATCAACGATTTTGAGTGCGTTAAAATACATCATAAATGAACGGTCGACGGAAAAATAAAGATAAAGTACAGGGTTATCTAACCTCTTGCACTCCCGTAAAGGACGGGTGTATAATGCCATTTTATAACAAGTGTGAAATTTTCGAAAAAAAATGTGAAAAGTTGTGACAAATCTAATTTTCAGCCCTGCCGGAAATGGCAGTGGTGGGTTAACGCGAGCCTGAAATTTGAGCGCATTTTGTGAGAAATTGAATTATCTTTCACCTTGTTGAAATTGTTTCTTGATAGAATAGAATAGAATAGAATAGAATAGAATAGAAGTTTATTGGCCACGTTACATATCCATTCAATACATTTGTAGCAAGTTAGTGTTCCACCTTCCGGAACAAAAATAAAATCAGATAAGTACAATAAAAATGAAAAGCAAAAAGAAAAGCGCTTCACCTTGTACAATTGATAAAATTACTTTTATAAAAACATTCTAACTCGGACATATATACATATATGTAATAACACATGTATAATATATATAAAAAATATAGACACATATACATATAAATGTAAACAAACGCATGTACGTACATAATATTACTACCTGAACTTAAGTGCGGAAATCAATTAACTTAGCTTACGCCATACTGCACATCAATATCTTAATATAAGGAGTTTGCATTCCATGGAGCTTCAAGAAATTCATTGATTAAATAAAAAGAATATTCCAATAATATTGATTTGCATTTTTTCTTAAATAACCCTAGCGGAAGTTATTTCAGACTGGCCGGTAACTTATTGTATAAATGCAGTTTAGGTGAGTTATTCCTGGACACGTTCAGTCGATAAAAGGGTATTTTGATCAAATTTGATGATCTTGTATCATGCTGATTAGAGTCAGATACGTTCGGATAATGATTTTTGTTTTTATGAACGTCTATCAAAGCATAATAGACAATAGAAAATTGGCTTGCAATGTGCATTGAAGTCCGCACCATCAATTATCCTCATTGTTTTTTTCTGAAGAGTAAATATTCTCAGTGCGTGGCCAGAGTTTCCCCACAAAAGTATCCCATACGTGACCTGTGAATGTAATAATGAGTAGTACGTTGACAGCAAAGTGTTGATATCAACAACCTTTTTTAGTTGACGTATTAAAAAATATAGCTAGAGACTTTCTTACTAAGTTGTTCAATGTGCTTGGACCAGTTCAATTTGTCATCCAATACAACTCCGAGCAATGTTACCTCATTGCCAGCCGTGACGTAATGATTTGTTGAAATCAAGAGATTTTGAGTTTTTTCTCTATTTAGTTTTAAATTATTTGAGTTATACCACAGTTCCGCTTGATTTTCGGCGTGTTCAACAGTATTCTTTAAGTTTTCTGTATTTTTTTCAGCATTTATGAGAGTTGCATCATCAGCAAACATCACTATATTATTTGGAAATAAATGAAAAAATAAATTATTGATGTAAATGATAAACAAAAGTGGTCCAAGTACTGATCCTTGTGGTACATCGTGTGACACTGGTTTGGAACTAGATATTGAACTTTTCGAAACAACAGCAAAAAAAATTATAATTTTTTTAAATAAAAATTACTTTGGGTTCCACCCTTGATTTTTTGTTAAATAATTTTTTTTCTAACAAAATATGATGTCAAGAGGTCATCTGCCGAGTGTCAAAGTGCTACGATTCATTCTTCACTTGTGGCTTACATTTGTCTGTGGTTACTGTATCATAGACCAATTGAAAATTTGAGACAAAAAAATCTACTTTTCTCTACTCCACCAGTACTATATAGTAGTTTAACTAACAAGTGCGGAATGTGATACTAGCGGAATTCGGCCAAAAATCGCGTGCGGAAAAAAAGACACTTTAGGCTCGTGTTAGGTACACTATTTTTTCTACTAGCGGAAAAAAACATCCAAAAGTTAACATAAAGAACATTCATTATATATATATATATATATATATATATATATATATATATATATATATATATATATATATATATATATATATATTAAACTATACAACCATACTTGGTAAGCTTTCTATTTTAACCTTCTGCGACGCAATATTTGCATGTCAGTATAATCCGCAAAAACTAAACAAATCTACTTTCCCGCACTAGTGCGGAAAAGTGAACCAAAACGAAAATGAGTGCGGAAAAGTGGATTTTCCGCACGCTGGTAGAAAAAAACAATAACAATAACCGTCACTTCACAGTGTTAAATATGTTGCCACTTAATTGCTTCTGACTTAAATATTCTCAACACATATCCTCTCAAACACGCAAATGTTTAGAATCGCGAATGAACAGAATTCCAGTTTCTCCGTACCATCTCTTTTTGTTTGCTTCCGTGATAACTAGCATCGAATGAGAGAAAAATGAATATCGATTTTCAATGTTCTCTCACTTCGGCACGTTTCATCGATTCATTTCCTTCATTATTTGCTCTTTTTCAGATAATGAAATAATAATGATGAAAATCTTCGGAGCGTTAATAGCATCATGCCAGCCCTCGGATTCTGTGGGAACGTCTGGCGTGTGATCATTGTTTTTCCACTAACGAGGAAAGTGAAAACACTGGGAAATATAGTTGGAGTCTTATGAGGTCTTCGGAAGGGTTATTGGTTCTTTTATGAAGGAACTAATTCGAGTTGTGTTTATTACAATGGAACTGAAATAACAAAAAAATGCTGTTCATGTTCTTACATATTACCGGTCTTGAAGAGTCATATGATATTGAAAATTTGGGACACAACCTAATATGAATACACGGTTAGGAACTAAACAGGGTGTTTCCGAAATTGAAGCAATTGAAAAATGCGTTGTTGTATGGAACATAATGTATCAATAAGCGCCGCAGGCCATAAACGCCTACTTTACACCCTTGATACATAAATAACTATTATATTAGCTATCTGCATTCGGATTCTTTTATCATTATTTTTTCATACTTGGAAAAAAGGCAGTAATTTTTTGCATGTAATGGATGCATGTCTTATAATTATATCGCAACATCTAACGTGCCTCAGGGTTCAAATTTGATGCCGCTTATTTTTTAATATATACAGTGATCGCCAAAAAGTATGTACCATATGGGAAAAAAGTTTATTATTAGAGTATTGAAAGAAAGATTTTTGGGAAAAGTTTGTGCATGTCCGATAACCTTAAAATCGATTTTGACACATGTCACGTGATCGCTGGTATGGCGGCAAATTGAAAAAATTACCATGAATAGTCAAAAAGTCGGATAAAATGGCAAGATATCGAAAAAAGTTATTTGAAAACGTTGCTTAGAATTCCATTTCATACACATATACAGAGTTTGAGAAAATTATGTGGGAATATTGAAAACAGCAATTTTTTTTTAAACAGTTTTCTAGCTGTAGAAAAATATCAAATTATTTTCTTATGAATTGCTTAACCATACCGAAATACTTGTATTCCGATGATAATAACAAAACTTTCTCATTTTCTCCACACCAGAGGGCACTAAATTGAAAAAATTGAATTTTGTCAGAACCATTGCTGTTACATTGGTTCGTATCTAATAGATATATCACAATTCCACTCTTATTGCGATGATAGGGAGATCCAAAAATATCCTGTTCTTCAGATTATAATCAATTTTTGATGATAATCGTGCACGAACGTTTCACTTCGCACATAATCTTAAAAATAGTGCGTCAAATTAAAGAGGCTTGAGTTTTCAACATTGCATGCGAAGTGAAACGCTCTGGCACGATTATCATCGAAACTTGATTATAATCTGGAAAACATCATGTTTCTGGAGTGTTATGTCATCATAATGGTCGTGGAATTCTGATATAACTGTTAGATACGAACCAATGTAACAGCCAGGGTTTTAACAAAATCCAATTTTTTTAATTTAGTGCTTTCTGGTGTAAAGAAAATGAGAAAGTTTTGTCATTATCATTGAAATACAAATGGTTCAGTATGGTCAAGCTATTCGTATGATAATAATTTGATATTTTTATACAGCTCGGAAAATATTTTAAAAAAAATTATATTTTCAGTTTTCTCTCATTATCTTTTAAAACTTTGTATATGTGTATAAAATTTAATTCTAAGCAACTTTTTCAAATCACTTTTTTTGATATCTTGCCATTTTACCCCACTTTTTGCGTTCTCATAGTAATCTTTTTCAATTTGCCGCTATACCAGCGATCACGTGACATGTGTCAAAATCGATTTTTAGGTTATCGGACATGCACAAACTTTTCCCAAGAATCTTTTTTCTAATACTCTAATAATAAACTTTTTCCTATATGGTACATACTTTTTGGCGGTCACTGTATATATAACCTTTGTAATAAGATTCGTTTTGATCGATTACTTTTTGCTGGCATCCTAACATTTTTTGCTACAATTTCATCTGTAGATTTATTGACGTCTCAAATTGATACTATCCAAGATTGATACAATAATAACAAATTACCTTTGTAATCTACGAATTACAGAGTGTGCTCTTGCACTCACAATCGTGTGTAACCTAACACTAGAAGATGTTGGGTCTTTTCTAAATCTAGGTGTAAGGTACTATAACAAGGTAACCTTCTCTGGCTATATCAAAAATACCTGCAAAAATGCAAGTTGTTAGGTTTTTTGATTGAAGAAACACGATCCTTCACAAATGAGACGACTTTCAAATTATTGTACTTCAGTTGGTGAGATCACAGTTGTAATAATGTTCAATTATCTGGTATCCTTCATATAATTGCAATGAGTTATCACCATTATACAGAGACATTTCTCGAAATACATAATATCTCAATTTCAAAATTACTTGTCTTTATCCCAAATGCAGATACGATTATCAAAAGTCTATTGATACGTTTCGATAATGTTTCGGTAGAAAAACGTCGTATACTTCATTAATACAATAATTTTAATGCATTAATTTTACTATACCGTGGTTTAATACTTGATATAGGTAAGTCAACATTCCAATAACTAAGCTCTTAACTAAATGTTCTTTTTACGTTATGCGCTTTAACTGTAACGATGTAGGATCAAACTGCGATATTTTTAACCATTCCTCCTCAAAATTCATGAAAGAAATACGAAATCTATCCGACATCAACGTGTCATTAAAAATGAATAAATGAAGTATCGAAATAAATTAAGTTCAAGATTTTATTTTCATTTGCTCATTATATTATTATTTCGTGAATATTTGAATTGTGCTGAAATTGGATATAAATCTGTTGGACAATATGCGTTTATTTATTCAGTATAATATTGAACGAATAATTTTAATGTTATATCTACGATATCGACCAAACAGATTTAATATCAGACAATCGCCAGTGAAATGAGTTACTCTGAGCTCACTTGAGAATGTCTACAACTCATGTTAGTGAAACATCTCGTCTTGAACATTGGCCTAAAAACCTGACAAATCATCTCCAGTTTCCCAACCTAACATCAACATCGAACACCTGTACCTTTTTGAAGGCCATGAACAAAACACGATAAAAAGTATCACTTCATTATGTAACATCGATTACTTAAACCCATAATGAAGTTTCCTTTCCATATCTGATAAAAAGCATGCATACCGTTATATACATCAAAGTCTATTTGCGTCCTCGAACTGTACTACCTCACATTCAACACAAGATGGTGCTCGATAAGACTTCCACAATCAAGCAAACATCAGTAATTAACCAAACAACAACGGTATGTAATTGTTTTGATGCGTGTTAGCTGGTCAGGATATCAAAAACGAGAGCGCTTTTAGGGGAGATATAATTTTACGAGTTGGATGGAGGAGTTTATGTCGTTTGTGCAACAGTAATATGATATGAGAATATTTCATGAATTGTTTGAATATTGAGTTCACATAATAAAACATTCCGACTTTACAGATGGAAATTGCCATATCTTTGGTGTAAACAAAATGTTTTGTTTATGAAGAAATTGTACCCACCAACATTTTTCATTATACTGCTTTGAGAACAATAAAAAACAATGCAATGCAAAACATTTTTAGAATTTACGTTTCCAAACAAGAAAGAACGAAAACATAATAATAATAATAATATATATTCATTAACAGAATATAATACCTAGATACATTTGGGGAAGAAGAAAAATTAAAATCCTGTCAATATGTTACAAGATTGGTATATACCATTCTTACTCTTGTACTACATAAAAACAAAAACATAAATAAATGCAAGCATATAAACATGAAATTACTTCTAATACAATAATTTTCTCGATGAAGTTCAGCTTATATCTATATAATGACACATCATTAAAAACAATTAAGAATTGAAATCATGAACTCCACAACAAACATGGTTTGAAAATATACAAATACTTTATGTGAATAAGAAGGAACGACAATGATAGAGAAAAAAAAGAAAACATTGAAGAATACAGAATAAAAAATCGATCGAGTGGTAACTACATTCTCCTTAAAAAGTCAGACACAAAGATTCGCACCTCGTTTCATTGGTTATGCACAGCGAGATGCTCAGGAGTTCCTACGGTACCTGTTGGAGGGTCTTCATGAAGACTTTGATAGAATAACCGAAAAGCCCATTTTGACAGAAATAGACGAAAAGTTGAGTGACAGTGAGAAGGCTCAAGAGTCTTGGTCACGATTCTTAAGGATGGACAATTCTAAAATAGTTGATAACCTCGTTGGCCAATTGAAATCGACGTTGAAATGTACCTATTGTGGTCACTGTTTGGTCACCTTTGACCCATTCTGGTACCTGTCTCTACCGATAAATCAGAGAACAGGCCAAATAAGATTATCACAGTGTTTAGATTCATTCACAAGGGAAGAAACTCTTGATGGTGACGAGAAGCCGACCTGTGCAAAGTGCAAAAAGAGGAGGAAATGCACGAAATCCCTATCAATACATAAATTCCCCAAAATTTTGGTTATACATTTGAAACGGTTTTCTCCAACGGAAAGATTCAGAGGAAAATTAAACGTTACCATCGATTTCCCTCTAGAGGGGTTAGACCTGAGTAACTATGCCGCAGACAATGTAGCACCTTTTCGGTACAGTCTGTATGCCTCATCTAACCATAGCGGGACTACATACAGCGGACACTACACGGCTTACTGTCGACACTCGTATGCAGGCACCTGGCATGAGTACAATGATTCTCGAGTGACCCCTTCTTCATCTAAATCGCTCGTAAGCGGAGAAGTCTATGTTCTCTTCTACGAGCAGGAAGGCACCAAATCGCACCTTTGAGATCATTTTTTGTTCTATTGTTATTTACTTACACTTTTTGAATTATCTTCAGTAAATATTTATTAGATAAGTGATAAATGAATGAGAACTCGCAAAAATATTGGGTGATAATGAAAGTGGAGAACACAAAGCATATACTAACGGTTATTTGATGAAACATTTTGTTTGTAACATGATTGTGAAAATGCTGTAAATGAAACGAGCAGCAAAAAAAATTGTAAATACTTTTTTTTTGGATTCCACTCCTAATTTTTCGGTAATTGATTTTTTTTTTCTGACAACACATGATGTCAAGAAGTAGTGTGCCGAGTTTCCTAGTGCTACAATTCATCCTTTATTTTTGGCTTACATTTGTCTGTCGTTACTGGACTACTATGCGAATGAGTTTCTTCTCGAACACACTTATTGTGGCGTAGTGTACATCTCACAGAATTGTGTGCATATCTTGTTCACATCTGACGCGTCCTCGGGTATTTTCTGGTTTCATAAATAAGTTGGATTTATTGTGACATGCACTTCGTGACTTCACTTCTCGTCTTCCCCCGGCTGCAGATTATAGCTCCTTGCCAGACACCCACATTTCTCGAATTTATCATTTTTTACGGTTTATATTATGTAAGTGTGAGAGTACATTTTGGCTTTGGAATCTCTAGGCGGAACGAAATGAAGAATAACCCGAGGTATATTTTAATGAATTAAGATGAGTTCTGCAGGTCATGCTATTCGACAATTTTCGTAAATCTCAGTGGGGTTCTTTGGCTTCTTTGAGAGGTTATTATGATTGGAGCCTATTCAGTGAAAACGTAAAGGCTTAAATGCAATGTGCATGTAAATATACTCATTTCTTGTGATGTCTTAGCAGTTCCTGTTAAAAATTGAGAAGCAACACCTGTTGGAAAATTTGGAAATATTTGATAGTTTTCTTGGCATCAAACTCAGTGAAATATCTGCAATTTCCTGCTTGACATTACCAAAGGCAATTTCACAGAAGGTTTGCAAATATTCAGATTCTATTCTACATTCTGTAAAACTTGGTAGGACTAATGGAAACAGCATTCAACAGCTTTACACTGTAAAAAGTGAAATGTGAATCGGGTATATATAAATTACATTGTGAAACTTGTCCGAAGGTAAACATTGGTGAAACTGGAAGGGCACTCAGAAATAGCATTAATGAACATCATATGAGTTATGGAAAGAAGAAAACTAATTTACCGTATGCAAATTTTCTTTGGGAAGAATAACATGCTTTTGATGTAGAATAGAAAATTGTGCTCGTAGGATAGGAGGATTGAATCTGAATCATAAGAAACTATTTCAAATGAAAATTCAAAGATTTCACCAACGACCAACTTTATTTGAATTGTTGAAATAATTTCCTCATAAGTAGAACTGATTGAAATCTCAACCCTAATCGTTGATGTCATTATATTAATGTAGATTCTTGATATGATTTCCTCCACATACTCAAACTTTTGATCAATAATTAACGTGGATGGTATATAAGGGTTATAATCTTTGTAATTGAAAACGTCGATGCAATGAGGAAACAGCTCCACTTTGTGCTAGTTTTTGTTTTTTATTGATATATATGAAGAAATATACTCCCAATGTTTGTGTGGAAGATCAATACAGCTACAACAAATATTCCTCAAGATATTAAAGGAAATGAGTTGTTACAGTCTGTGTTTCTAGGAAATGGATAAAATCCAATAAAAACACGTGTATGTGGAGTTGAAAGAGGACAACTCCAATACATAAACTTCATATTATATGACGAATGATATTTTTTATAAAAAATATCATTGAATTCGGATTTTAAGTGAAAAAGTCGAAAATAATGCGAAATATAAAAATAAAGTCTATAAAAATAATAGTGATTTATGGTAGTAGTGTGTTATGTTGAAAATAAGTCACACGAGAAAGATTTATACCACGAGGCAGTTAGGCCGAGTGGAATAAATTCTGAAGTGACTTAGGAAACAACACAGTAGTGGCATACAATGTTTTATCCAACACATGACAATTATGACTCATTATTAATGTCATTTTAGACAAGTGGATGGATTATAACTCACTAGTGTGTTATTTGATAGTTTTCTTGTCTAAAATGTTATTATTAATGACAGTTATAACTGTCATGTGTTTAAAAAACATGGTGACATTTAACTCTCCTCTAAAAAAAATTTAAAACATTTTTTTATGTTTCTGAAAAGTTTCAAAAAATTGAGCCGGTCTCTTCGAGCACTTGGTCTTCAATTATGATCAGTACCGAACTGGTGGTGGTTCCCAGTATTGATTACAAAGGGTAAATAAATGTTTGTATTAAGCTCATTGTATATTCAGCTGAAAAAGCTACTGGGCTAGCGAAACATGGAATATTTAAAATTAAGTTTAGGAAGATTTAATAGTTCTTTTGAGCAGTATGTATAATTATGATGGATCTTCAAATGTCTTCACAGAAATGAAACAGCTCGGATTCATTCAATTAAACTTTTCCCAGAAGTGCCTGTACTCCTTGATGCTATCATTGCAGTTCGTGTTGAAGTTTCCTGGGTTAACTATGCCAAAGGGCATTGCACCGCATTGATTCGCGTCTGAGTATGGAGCTCACTTGGCTGTCGTGTTTATTAGGGGGTCATTATGGGCCACTGGGGACGTCGGGGCCGTCTATACGGCTAATAGTAAGTCAATGACGATAATAATTGGCTCATAAACGACGGGTAACAGTTGAAAATCGATCTATTGGCTATTAGTGTGGGAATCTGGGTAGGTCATAACTACTGACCTAGGGTTGGTTGATGATATGTTTTCGATGTGGTTGCTGTACAATTAGGGCATTAAACTAACCAACAGAGGCCGGATTAATGCAACCGGCAAGTTCTGCAAGAGTTTACACGTGGATTAAAGTGAAATTATCCGAGAAAAATATTATTTTAAATCTAGAAAAATCATCAGTTCTCAGTCGATAATTTTGTGGCTTGCAAACTTAAATATATTATGAAATTTTACGTATAACGTGCAAATTTCAAGTCGATGTGATGACTTAAAATGTTTCTTGATTTTTAGGGGTAAACACCTTGATACTTTTTTCGGGTATTTTAATTTTTTTCGATTGACTCTTAGTTTACAATACATACTGATTCGACCATTATAAATCTATTGGCATTCGCAGAATTTGTCTATTTCTAACCGATCTCGAGTTGGTAAGCTCTAAATCATTAATTAGATGTTTTTTTTGCCGTCAAAAATATTTATGATGAGTTTTCGACATTTTTGTTGAAAATTTCGGAATCAGCACGTCAAAATACGTTCGAGGACAAAATTTGAAATTCTAAAAATGAAAAATAAAAAAATTCTGAATATTGGATTTTTTACCATAAACACCTTTTTCGGCTGAATCTTATATCTGAGCACATGAAAATCATACATTTTCGGAACAAGCATGAAATTTTACGTATAAAGTGCAAACTCTAAGTCGATGTGACGGTTAGGATTTTTCTAGATTTTTGGGGGTACACCCCTTGCAATTTTTTCGGGTATTTTTAATTTTTTTCGATTGACCCTTAATTAACATTCCATACTAATTCGACCATTCTAAATCGATTAGCATTCGCAGAATTTGTCTATTTCTAACCGTTCTCGAGTTGGTCAGCTCTAAATCATTAATTAAATGTTTTTTTTGCGGCCAAAAATATTTATGATGAGTTTTCGACATTTTTGTTGAAAATTTCGGAATCAGCACGTCAAAATACGTTTGAGGATAAAATTTGAAATTCTAAAAATGAAAAATAAAAAAATTCTGAAAATTGAATTTTTTACCATAAACACCTTTTTCGGCTAAATCTTATATCTGAGCACATGAAAATCATACATTTTCGGAAAAAGCATGAAATTTCACGTATAAAGTGCAAACTCTAAGTTGATGTGACGGCTAGGAATTTTTCTAGATTTTTGAGGGCAAACCCCTTGCAATTTTTTCGGGTATTTTTTATTTTTTTCGATTGACCCTTAATTTACATTCCATACTAATTCGACCATTCTCAATCGATTGGCTTTCGCAGAATTTGTCTATTTCTAACCGTTCTCGAGTTGGTCACTCTAAATCATTAATTAGATGTTTTTTTTGCCGCCAAAATTATTTCTGATGAGTTTTCGACATTTTTGTTAAGAATTTCGGAATCAGCACGTCAAAATATGTTTGAGGACAAAATTTGAAATTCCTAAAATGAAAAATAAAAAAATTCGGAAAATTGGATTTTTTACCATAAACACCTTTTTCGGCTAAATCTTATATCTGAGCACATGAAAATCATACATTTTTGGAACAAACCTGAAATTTTACATATGAGGTGCAAATTCTAAGTCGATGTGACGGCTAGGAATTTTTCTTGATTTTTGAGGGTAAACCCCTTGCAATTTTTTCGGGTATTTTTGATTTTTTTCGATTGATCCTTAATTTACATTCCATACTAATTCGACCATTCTCAATCGATTGGCATTCGCAGAATTTGTCTATCTCTAACCGTTCTTGAGTTGGTCAGCTCTAAATCAGTAATTATATGTTTTTTTGCCACCAAAAATATTTCTATTGCGTTTTCGACATTTTTGTTAAAAATTTCGGAATCAGCACGTCAAAATACGTTCGAGGACAAAATTTGAAATTCAAAAAATTAAAAATGAAAAAATTTATAAAATTGGATTTTTTACCATATAGACCTTTTTCCGGCTAAATCTTATATCTGAGTACACGGAAATCATACATTTTTGGAACAAGCATGAAATTTTACGTATGAAGTGCAAATTCTAAGTCGATGTGTCGGCTAGGAATTTTTATTGATTTTTGAGGGTAAACCCCTTGCAATTTTTTCGGGTATTTTTGATTTTTTTGATTGACCCTTAATTTACATTCCATACTAATTCGACCATTCTCAATCGATTGGCATTCGCAGAATTTGTCTATCTCTAACCGTTCTTGAGTTGGTCAGCTCTAAATCAGTAATTATTTATTTTTTTGCCGCCAAAAATATTTCTGATGCGTTTCCGACATTTTTGTTAAAAATTTCGGAATCAGCACGTCAAAATACGTTCGAGGACAAAATTTGAAATTCAAAAAATTAAAAATGAAAAAATTTATAAAATTGGATTTTTTACCATATAGACCTTTTTCGGCTAAATCTTATATCTGAGCACATGAAAATCATACATTTTCGGAACAAGCATGAAATTTTACGTATGAAGTGCAAATTCTAAGTCGATGTGACGGCTAGGAATTTTTCTTGATTTTTGAGGGTAAACCCCTTGCAATTTTTTCGGGAATTTTTGATTTTTTTCGATTGACCCTTAATTTACATTCCATACTAATTCGACCATTCTCAGTCGATTGGCATTCGCAGAATTTGTCTATCTCTGACCGTTCTTGAGTTGGTCAGCTCTAAATCAGTAATTATATGTTTTTTTGCCGCCAAAAATATTTCTGATGCGTTTTCGACATTTTTGTTAAAAATTTCGGAATCAGCACGTCAAAATACGTTCGAGGACAAAATTTGAAATTCAAAAAATTAAAAATGAAAAAATTTATAAAATTGGATTTTTTACCATATAGACCTTTTTCGGCTAAATCTTATATCTGAGCACATGAAAATCATACATTTTCGGAACAAGCATGAAATTTTACGTATAAAGTGCAAATTCTAAGTCAATATGACGACTTGGAATTTTTCTTGATTTTTGGGAGTAAACCCCTTGCAAACTTTTTTGGATAATTTCAATTTTAATTTTAAAAACAGCAGTAATATTTTCATACTGTAAATTGTCAAATTGAGAATAGAAATCGACCTGTTTCAGGTTTTTTCAACGGATACATAATTCACAGTGTCAATATCTTTAAATTTTAATAACAAATTTTCTCAGTTATGGTTGCACCAAATATGAAAAACTTAGTATTGCTGAACAGATAATGAAAATCCCTTTCGAACAAGATGCCAAACCTTCTCAGTTAAATTTTTTGAGGGGGTGCTCATAATTCAGAGGGGGTGCAAGAAGGGGATAATATTTTCATAATGTGAATTGTCAAATTAACAAAAAAAATTGACATGTTCATGATTTTTTGATAAAATACATAGTAACGCTAAAAATGAATTTATTCCATACCTATGGACCACACTGTATATGTCACAACACGAACGGCCACCTATATCAGAGTGTCCGTCGACGTGGTACTCGATATTAAAAAAATTAACAACCGATCACCGTGTGGGCCTAAATCAAAAAATAAAAATTATTACAAATTTGTAAAGTAGCGCTAAAATACATTTTTCGGTCAATTGTCCTTTCGGGCAATTGTTCTTCGCGAAATTGTCTATTCGGGCAATTGTACATTCGATCAATTGTCTTTCGGGATATTGTTTTCGGGCAATTGTCCGGAAGCCCTGGATATCATTATTCGTTACAGTATTCAAACTGCATTCTGGAATTTCTAGACTCAAACCAAGGGCTCATCCTGCAGAACGCGAACTGACGGGGATGCAGAATCACCACCACCGAGTAACATATTGCCAGCGTATGTCTATTTACCATGTGTGGGTCTGGCCGCAGTAAATTCGGAGCTATGCAAAAATTATTGTTCTCATCCAGACATTCACTCGTGAACTTATATTAAAAATGTAATTCACTTAGGTCCTAGTCGGTTCATTCGCAGCCATCGTAAATAAAGGAATAACTGAAAAACGTCAACTCTATTGCAATTCTCTGTTCTCGAATAATCGCGCTTTTATGGCTTGATTATGGGTTTTCGGTCCCTAGAGCAATTATTTTTTTTTGATTTCTGACAGAAAACGATGAACAGCGGTCGCATAAGTAAAATATATTCAGAATCCTAGAATAACGTTGTTGAAATCAGCTGAAGTAGTGGTTTCTCTCAATACAACCACAAAAGAGGGGTAGCCATACATTCGATAATCATTTTAGGGATCATTGGTTGAGTTTTATATCACTGAAAACATATTGCTTCGAATCGTTTCTGAAGACTCCGACTTACTTTCTCATGCAAATATAATATGCGAGTATTCAAGTACCTAAAATGTGTTTTGTTGCACTTCACAGAGATGTTTGCGGATGATCCGAAAATCAAGAATAATTTAGTGAATATGGAATTATTATACTGAAGCAGCAACCCATGCCCTCTTCAGACTTTATGCAAAAATTTTAAAGTAGTGAGACAGATCCCACTTATACATACAAAAATTTGTTTTACTCCTGCCTCATTCTCTTCACTAAATGTGTAATATAATTGCTTATTCATATCCAGCATAAATATATTTGATAACACTATTGTGAAGTGCAAACCTCAAGCTTAAAATCACATACTCAATTTTTTACGTAGGATGTGTATGAGCGATTTTTTTCAACATTTACTGAATAAATTGCCGGGATTATGGGTGAGTTGAAAACTGAGGCAGGAGTAAAACCCAGTTTTTTCTTTGGCATGTATAAGTGAGACTTCTCTTAAATCGTCGCATATGGTCCAAAGAGGGTACTGATTCCTGCTCCAGTATAATTATTTCATATCAACTAAAATATCCATGACTTTCGGATTCTCTGTAAATATCGTAAAAGGGTTATGTGAAGTGGGACAAAACACATTTTGGGTACTCAGATACTCACATATTCAGCAAAGTTAGGACAAATCTTATTTTCGGCCCTGCCTAAACTTGCAGTGGCGGGTTAGCGCGAGCATGAAATGTGACGTCGGCGTTAAACAACGTTTTCTGAGAAAACGAGCGCATTTCATAAGGTATTACTGAAAATCATTCTTGTGGAGATTTAAATTATCTCTCACTTAATCGAAATCGTTTTTTGATAAATCTTGTATTTTCTGAAATAACAAAAAAAAATTAATTAAAAATTTAAAAAAAAAACATTTTTTTATTAAATTTTTTTAGGTTCCATTCTTGATTTTTTGGTAAACAATTTTTTTTTAATAATACTTGATGTCAAAATGTCATGTAACGAGTTTCAGAGTGCTACAATTCATTCTTCACTTTTTGCTCGAGTGTGTCTGTCGTTACTGGATTAATTGCATACTTTTATTCGGGCGTCTCTCTAGAATCACTGATTTTGCAATCAATTTTTAAAAACATTCGTGTATTACACATTTTTGTATGTTCTCTTTTGGGGCATATTTTTTGTCACAATTTTCCGGAAAAGACTAGGCTTTCTGTGAAACCACTGTGCTATTTACATTTTCCGTTGTAATGCTTTTGCATTGAAAATATTTGGTCCCCCAGTATTACCAAATTTCGTCCCTCTCTGACTGGTTGCCTGTCAATACTATAAGTCAAACAATTCGTTTTATCACTAATGAGCTGATCATAGAGAGAAAAAAAAGAGTATCATCGCTCAATTAGCCATCTCAGCTAGTGAACAAACAAAATCCTGTACATATCTCGCTAGCGTTTCCACAGTGAGTGGTCATGTTTTCAATATATTTCACTAGGAATGATGAATTAATTTCCATCAATTCATATACGCCTTGGTTATTTGACAAGGGAATCTTATGGGTGGAATTCAAATATTTATGAAGTGTCTATTTGATACGAGAAGGCTTGTATTCACATTGCAATTTGGAAAATCATACTGTGTATTCGGATTTTCATTCCCGATGCACCTACATTCAAATATTCATACATGCTCCACAATTTCCATGGAAATACCAAGAAAAACGTGCAATGACCATCCCAGTCGTCTGAATTGTAGTGCCATATGAGACGAGGCAGCCTTGAGCTGCTCGATGCTATATACCGATAGTCTTGCATCATGTTATCAGAATTAGTTCTATTTGAATTCTTGCAAGTTAAATTTGTTTACTTCAACTAGTTTTATTTTAATTGAATATTTGCTGTACTAATGCGATTGTAACCTTCCTTCTCTCATGATAATAGCACAATTAGTTTCAGCATAACTGTACAGCATCGAAAAATCTTAATGACTGAAGTATCAACTTCACAACACTCGATAGAAATTCTCAATAATTTCAATCAGAACAAATACTTTATAAACTCCAAAGCGGAATTATGCCATTCCGTCAAGGATCAAGCAGCGGGGATTCTAATATTATAAGGAAATGGAAATTGATGAAACAAGGCAACGGCGAAGGAGAAAAGGCAGCCGAATTACTTCGGAGAGAATTGGAGTTTTGTTCCGAATAATGAAATGTCTTCTATCTACATCTCGATATTCGACATCTGCTTTGTGATTAAATTCGCCTCACTAATGGTTATTCGAGTATTTGTGGCTAAGAAGAAACAGTTCAACGGAGCGCGGTAGTACCATTCCGTAGAGTGTATTTCTACTACTAGGATTCGGAATCGGTCCAAAATAACAACCACTTGAAGCACTCGGACTATATTGCCATTCTTGATTGGATTATATCTGGTTTTTGCTTAGGTAAATAGTACAGTAACCACAGACAAATTTAAGCCACACATGAAGAAGGAATCGTAGCACTTTGAAGCTCGGCACATGACTTCTTGACGTTTTTTATTCTTATTTTTTTTTTGTTGTTGTTTCGGAAAGTATAAGATTCATCAAAGAACAATTTCAACAAGGCGAAAGATAATCCAATTCTCCACAAGATACATACTAATTCTCACAAAATGCGCTTGTTTTCTCGCTCGCGATAACCTGCCACTGCCATTTCCAGCAGGGCCAAAAATTAGATTTATCATAACTTTGCTGAAAATTATGGGAGAAAGAAAAGAAAGAGTAAATATCGTTCCCGAAGACTTGTGTTTATCCCACTTTACATCACCCTTCTACGAATGGGCAAAATTGGGGTTATTTGTGAAGATTTAAAAAAATGTAAGTTGATAAACTTGTTCATAATTTAATTTCAGGACCACATGCGGAATTTCTATCTGAAAAAATTTAAATTGGCAATATTTTCAAAATATTTTTTATTGCTTAAAACGCTACTTTTTTGGTTTAAACAAATTTTAAGGGATCATTATAAACATTAATAAAATGGAACGTTTAAGTTTTTTTTTAGGTAATCCGAAAGATAAAATTCCAACTTTGGAGAGATCAGGAATCTATGAAATTAGCTGTCAAAACTGCGATAGTGTATATTATGGCCAAACCAAAAGATCTACGAATGTTCGTTTCCGTGAACATTTGGCACATGCTAAATATTCACGAGAAAATAAATCGAGTGTTGCGGATCATTTATTAGAAACTCATCACAAAATTAATATCCAAAATTTAAAATTAATAAAACCTGTTGATGATTACAGAAAATTAGATTGCTATGAGAGTATCGCTATTCGAAAAAGGGGCTCGAAGCCCTTGCTCAATAATGATAATGGTCCATTAAATTCCAAACTAGTTGACTTGATACCAGTAAAGGAATAATTAAGTGCCTATGGTGTATTGTTTATTGGGTGGGCTATACCTACCCATCAGGTAGGGTACCTTCCAGTACACAGATTAACCCATGGTAATTATTATTTGATATAAAAAAGACTGGTATGCCTATTTACAGTTAGTTTAGTAATCCTACTGACGAAGGTAACTTTGTTATCGAAATGCGCATCTAGGAATTAAATTACTTGTGTGGTGAAGGGGTAAAATACTTTTTGTTCTCATAGTACTTTCTTAATCTCGTTAAATTGATGCTGCCTGAACACCGTCATATTCCTAATTTAAAATTCATCTAAATCTCAGATTCATTTCAGTTTTAGTGATGTTGCATGAATCCACCTTTACAGTTCACAAATATTAATTCAGCAGTTTAGCTCGTGCATCGATCCCTAGAAATAATTTCATTTTGCGAATCTGCTTATCAATCCACACATTAATTTCGAACACCTAATGTTATTTCGATATATTTAAACGTCCGAAAGCACATGCAGTTGAGTGTTGGATTGATTTATATCCCAATAAAGTACATCGCAGTAATTAATCATTCCGGAGTGGGTACTTTAGGCAGAGTTTAGAGATTACTTGATTTATAAGCTGATTACAGCGCCCTAAAAACTGACGGTGGACGTAAATTAGATTGGTTGTGTTATTTGTTTGTTTGAGCTTTCTTGTATCCAATAACTAAATGAATATTTTGTAAAATATAAAAAGTTTTGATTACTTGTGCTTTGGACTTCCATCGTCTTAATGGTTGAAAGATTTCTACTTCTTTCAATTTTTCCCTACGTTTCAATTGCTTGAATCTGCAATCGTCTTCAGGTGAATACTGACAAATTTTGAATCTACACGATGTTTTATAGGTCTGCCGGTAATTACGTTGTAAATTACGCGCGGTCTTGTGGCGCGCGTGTTCTCCCTCCAAAACGGTTCATTAGCGGCCTCCATACGTTTTTGATTTCCACGCTCGGTTGACTGAAAGCACCATTAACCTGGATATAAGCGGTTTCAATAAATTCGCGTTTAAACCAGTGTTCTTCTCTATGAAGAACATTAGCCTCGTCCCAAAGAATTCGATGGTGCTCTGTCCACGCGTGGTCGGCTATTCCCGATTTAGATGTTTCCCCCCGTTGAGTCGGAGAGACCAAGCGGCCATTATCTGTAAGAATAGCTGAACACAAAAAGTGGACTCAACGGGGGGAAACATCTAAATCGGGAATAGCCGACCACGCGTGGACAGAGCACCATCGAATTCTTTGGGACGAGGCTAATGTTCTTCATAGAGAAGAACACTGGTTTAAACGCAAATTTATTGAAACCGCTTATATCGAGGTTAATGGTGCTTTCAGTCAACCGAGCGTGGAAATCAAAAAACGTATGGAGGCCGCTAATGAACCGTTTTGGAGGGAGAATTAGCGCGAAAACACGCGCGCCACAAGACCGCGCGTAATTTACAACGTAATTGCCGGCAGACCTATAAAACACCGTGTAGATTCAAAATTTGTCAGTATTCACCTGAAGACGATTGCAGATTCAAGCAATTGAAACGTAGTGAAAAATTGAAAGAAGTAGAAATCTTTCAACCATTAAGACGATGGAAGTCCAAAGCACAAGTAATCAAGTTACTACATCGTCTACAACCTTCAAAACATAAAAAGTTTTAATTTTGAGTGTTAATGGAATATCAAGTAGTCCGTCTCCTGTTTATACAGGACTCTCATAAACTCGGTGTAATTTCCTTATTCCTAGCAAACCAGTTTTCGAGATTGTGTTTTGCGTAATAGGCCAAGCTATGGAAGTTTTTTCACCCAGAAAATAAAAGACGCAAATGGACTATGCTGATTTTCAGAAGATAGTTCATTGATGAAAACACCGGTTTTCGCCCCAGCAAAATCGCTTTGTGGATTTTTTTAAGTAGGGAATAGTAAAAAAAATTACAACTTTTTCGGTTTTTTGCAAATATTCCCGAAACTGTTGCAAGAATCGTTTTACAGTCGGAAAAACTTTTGTAGAGAATTACTAAACCTACAAAATAGTTCCTTGTACGGCCAGTTCGGTGCATTTTCGTCTAAGAAAATCTGGAAAAACTTCAAAAAGGGTTCAATTTTCAAAAATTCACAATTTTCATGAATCTGATATTGTGGTTCAACTCTGCGCAAGGTTTTTGTCCTATATTAGTATTTGCACAATTGCGTTATAAACAATTCAAGGATTCATTTTGTAAAATGCGTAGATTTGAAGGAAATCATCATATTCAAATTCTGTAAACGGCATCTGGAAATAAAGATCAAACAATATATTCTGTATATTTTGGATTTTCATCTGAGAGGTGGGAAATGTGTTGAAAATGCCACTGAAAGTTGCTCTAAACGCTTGAAAGTGTGTTCATGGCATAGTCGAGTTACAGTAGTGGGGGAACTATCGAGGAGAGGACAGTATAACCGCGCGGCGATTTGAACAATGCAGTTCCCCCACTCGATTCTGCTACAGACACACTTTCAAGCGTTTGGAGCAACTCTCAGTGACATTTTCAACACATTTCAACCTCTTGGATGAAAATCCAAAATATTGAAATTATAGATATAGATATCTCCTTCCACATACCTTCAATACAATTTGAATATGTCGATTTCCCTTTAATCGGCACATCTTGCAAGATGTGCACTTAAATTTTTTATAACGCATTGTACAAAAACTACACATCGGACGGAATATACCTTGCGCACAGTTGAACCACATATTATTATCTATCAGTTTCCACGATATTGTTTTTCCAGCTTCGGATTTGTACAAATTATGAATTTTTGAAAAATTGTCTCTTTTTCGAGGTTTTCCCGGATTTTCACAGTGAAAAATGCACCGATCTTGTTCAAATAACTGTTTTGTAGGTTTTATAATTTTCTATAACAGTTCCATTAACTGTGAAACGATTCCTTCTTTACTTTTTGGAATATTTGCAAGTAACCAAAATAGTTGTAATATTTTTCGATATATCTTGTTTGAAAAATTCCACAAAGCAATTTTACTAGAGCGAAAACCGGGGTTTTCATTCACGGATCATCTCATAAAAACTAGTATAGACCATTTGCGTCTTTTATTTTGTGTGAAAAGAGCCTATAACTTAGGTAAGATTCTACCAATGTATTATATTTATTTTGGTTGAAGAAAGTCTGATGTTGTTGAAACTTATAAACTGATATAGTTTGTATTATTTTGGTTTTCTGAGAACCGTGTGTTCACCTTGTATAACCCAAAGTGGATGCTGGTCTGAATACACACCCAGGTATTTGATATTCTTTACCTTTTTAACTAGCGGGCAGCAAGATTGTGTTAAGGTTTGATATGCAGTTTTATGTACGGTTAGAGTATTTTTGAAGGTTTGAACTTTTTGGTGGTAGAGAATGTTATACATTTCAGACAATTTCACGAACACACATTTGGACTGAATCCTTATTGCAGAAACGGTTCATTTTGTGTAATCAGTGTCAGACGATACAAACTGACATTTCTATATTCACCCTTATGAAAACGTTTCTTGACATGATTTTTTGGGTTTTTTGACCTTCCACAATCTGAAAATCATGTTAAGAATCGGATTTCCTCCACAAAATTAAACTTTCAATCAATACGAAAACGTATTTATACCTATAGAAGCAATGAAACACCGATTTGAAAATACCACGTGCTGCTGGCAGTGTTTTCAAAGAATCCTAATTTTCTAATAGAATCCTAATTTTCTAATTGGTTCGAAATGAGAAAATTGAGGTACTGATTGGTTATATGAGGGAAATTGTCAGAATAATATAAGCAAAGGGAAATAGATTTTCGTCCACCAAAATGTATTGGGGATTGAATGCGAGAGAAGCAAACCTTGCTTCAATGAAAGGAACGATTTCTGTGAGTGATATTTTTAAAATAACATTCTCCTTATCTAATTTATTTAATGAATTTTCAATTAAAACTGGACAAAATTATAAAAAATCAACTATCTGAATGAAAATTTGAATTTACACTTTCAGATTTTTTCTTTTCAGTTTGAGTCATTTCACAATACCTATCAGATGTAGTTCAATGTCCAGCGTGGCTTTAGCCGGGGAAGTAGTTGTTTTCTGTTAGATATTACAAAAAATCACATTTTACGATTTTAATGGAGAATGTTCCCCTCTTCAACATATACACCAAAATACCCAAAATTCTGCCAATCTGACCGGAAGCAATTTCCCATAAGATATGTGCGGGGTCATTTGTAATCTGATTTGTAATTGTTCAGATGAAAACATAAAAAAATTAACTTGATTCATTTCAACTACACGCATACTTGTTCATAGTAATTTTTCTATATTCATGCAATTTACACCTCTTCAAACAACACAATTTCGAAACCCCACTTAAACTTATCAAATTCCAAAGTGCTGTTTATCTGAATGAACCCTTCTTATTTTACAGACGCACCCCGATGCAGAAAGGGCTACGAAGTTATGCGAGTCGGAGCTCTTCCCTTCGAAACCCTTGTGGTTCAGTGTCACGTCGATGCGATTCCTGATGTGACGCGGTTTTCCTGGACCTACAACACCAGCAGGGGCGTTCTGCCCGTCCACGGAGGAAAAATGGAGAACCGGGGCAATGTGTCGATATTGCACTTCACGCCCGGATCGGACGACGTCGAATCGCTGGCTTGTTGGGCGTCGAACGCAGTCGGGAGGCAGAAAAACCCGTGTTTGTTCTTCATAGTCCCTGCAGGTAGGTCAAGATGTAGGATGTGGTGTTAAACATATACAGTGTGTCTCACTTTTCATGGAAGCACCCCCGTAACTTCCGTAATTATCGAGGTAGAAAGATGAAACTCGCAGGACTGAAGGAAATGATGAAAATGCACCTACTGGTTGAATGACAATGGCCTAAGTGATATACACTGCCCGCCAGTCGCGATGGAATACTCCAGTTTTACGGTAAATCATATTAGGGGGCAAAACAGAAGCAAAATTCCATCAGATTCGTGATCAGGACCCCCAACTTATTACAGACACACCTTTTTCCTGAAAAAAATTTAGTCCCGAAAAATCTGAATTTGTCTCACTTTTCATGGAAGCACCCCCGTAACTTCCGTAATTATCGAGGGAGAATAATGAAACTCTCAGGACTGGAGGAAATGATGAAAATGCACCTACCGGTTGAATGACAATGGCCAATGAAAAACTGCATTGACTTTTATCGAGTATGTTAGTTCAATATGAGTTTTGGTCAGATTTACATTGACAGTTACAGCTTGAAATATTTGCTGCCACAGAGTGATTCATGAATAATTCACAATACGTTTTTCTAACACTCAATAATTCAATATTTGAAGTTAATACTTATTACTCTTATAAAGGGTGAGCCATACAGCAAACTGCCAAATATAATTACGCTTGGAAATTATCAAAAAGAGAACGTGCAATTTTTTACTTACATGTACGAAGCAAAGGGATGGTGATTTTTAATTTTCCATGAAAAATGGAACAAACTCAGAATTATCGGGAATTTGGTGTACCTGTAATAAGTTGGGGTCCTGATCACGAATATGATGGAATTTTGCTTCTGTTTTGCCCCCTAATACGATTTACCGTAAAACTGGGGTGTTCCATCGCGACTGGCGGGCAGTGTATATCACTTAGGCCATTGTCATTCAACCGGTAGGTGCATTTTTATCATTTCCTCCAGTCCTGCGAGTTTCATCATTCTACCTCGATAATTACGGAAATTACGGGGGTGCTTCCATGAAAAGTGAGACAAATTCAGATTTTTCAGGACTAAATTTTTTTCAGGAAAAAGGTGTATCTGTAATAAGTTGGGGGTCCTGATCATGAATCTGATGGAATTTTGTTTCTGTTTTGCCCCCTAATATGATTTACCGTAAAACTGGGGTGTTCCATTGCGACTATCGGGCAGTGTATATCACTTAGGCCATTGTCATTCAACCAGTAGGTGCCTTTTCATCATTTCCTTCAGTCCTACGAGTTTCATTTTTCTACCTCGATAATTACGGAAGTTACGGAAGCACAAAAAGCCCAAGAGGCTGAGGTGCAGCTGGCGAAAGGACCAGCATCCAAGGGGAGGAAAAAAAAAAAAACGGAAGTAACGGGGGTGCTTCCATGAAAAGTGAGACACACTGTATATATTTTCTGTGTCGGGAAAAAAGTTTGACATTTCATCTCTGTTGACAGGTACTAAAATATGAAATTACTTTTTCTGCTGCATCTTCTTCTCCTATCACAAGGTATTCTCGTTTGCAAAAGCCCTTCAGGCATCAAGCATCAATTCCTTAAGGACTTTTGGGATTTTGAGGGGGTCTATTCGTGGTATTTCTCCCACAGTCATCTGATATGATCCCAGTATATTCAATCTTCTATGATGTACAGCGTAACACTCCATCAATATATGGTGGGGTATTACTGGATGTTCCCCACATAATTTGCAGGAGCTATCCTTGAGTGTTCTTTGAGTCTTCAATGCTCTATCAGAAATCCCGTGATTGTCTTTAGACTAATTTTGCTGAGGTTAATCAGTGCCTTCAATCTTGTTCAGTTGAAATTGCCGAGGAGATCTTTGGCCTGCTTCAGCTCTGGAAGTCTTAGCCAGTTTGTTGCTCTTATTGCTTTTTCAGCTTTATTGAGTTCTTCTTGAAAGTAAGATTTTCCGAGTCCGCAGAATGGTTCTGGCTCGATCAATGGCGTTGAAGCGCCTTTTCCTGCCAGGGTTTCTGCTTGTTCATTGCTCTCCACTTCGACGTGCCTCGGCACCCAGAGGAGGGTCACCTTGTTGGTCTTGCCTAGAAAATTGAGTCTGTCTAGACATTCCTAAACCATCTTCGAGTTGATGTTGAAGGAGCTCAACGCTTTGATGGCTGTTCGACTGAAGATGGCCTGAATTTCCGCTTGAAAAGTGCTGGGGAACTGGCCCATGGGTTTAAATTATTTGGTGCGAGGCCTAAAGACTCCTGCTCCAGGTCCCTCGGGACCTGGAGCAGGAGTCTTTGTTTGAATTCCTATAAATTTCTTGAGGTTCATTGGCGGTAGATTCGGATACATTTCATTGAACTTTCTACATGTTCTGCTGATAATTTTATCACACTGTCCAAAAATAATAAACAAATTCATAAGAACTTCGTTTGAATAGTTTTGTTCCATCGTTTTGAAGGTATTTGCAACTTCTGAAGTGACGAAAATGTCGATATTATTAGGAGAATGTCACAACGCTACTGTCAAATAGTAGTCATGGCCTGCTTACCAAATACCGAATGGAAATACCATTCTGAAGGGACATTTTCACAAATAAATGCTCATAAGTCCGAAACTTGACTTGAGTTAGGTATAGGTATGATATACATAGAAAGAAAGCAAATTTCAGCAGCTTTCCGAATTTTCAATAATATACAGGGTGTTCCATTTAAAATAACCAAATTTCAGCAACTTTTTCAAGCAAACGAAAAAACTGTATTTTTTTACCACCCTGTATTGAAGTAACGGAAATTAGGCTAACGTGTGGGAAGTGTCCAAGTATCACCTAACTCCAAACCAAATTTCGATATCATAGTACTTCTTAACTAAAAGATATCGGCATTTTTAGAAGTCATGATTTTCGAAGAAAAAAATTGAAATTAATTTTTATTTCATATAACAGATAGGTATAGAGAAATATCAAGAAAAGTTGTCGGGCAATTGTTGGAGATTCCAAAAATAATATTATATACAGAGTGTTCCATTTGAAAAATCAAAGTTGCTACTGCTTTCTAATAGAAGCGGCAACACCGCATTGTCGAAAATATTTTAGTTGGCTAGAGAATGTCCGAATATGCCCTCCATTAAATTTTCAAAGTGATCCGTTGTCTGGTTCACCAGAAACGTCTAATGTGCCATCCACCGTGAATCAGCCTGTATACTTCACCTTTCACCTCTTGCTGCCATTCTAAGTCTACTTCGTCCTTGGGTGCTAAAACTTTGTTCTTCTAGTGATGAGTTAATTCTCAACCCCACCGAGCGGTACCACCTTCTGATTGTCTCTAGCTCCCGGTATATTCGAACCTTCATCAGAAACAAAGCATTCCTCGTGTGAAAATATAAACTCGTATAAGGCAATACCTACCTTGTATACTTCATAACCCCATTTCCTACACCACTGAGTATAAATTTACCGGTATAGTTCACACCATACCATGTCATATCGTAGGGGATAAGTAACTCCTCGAAACTCCTCTTCCTTTTAATACCCCTCCGTAAATTCGTAGTCGTGAGCAAACTTCAGTGTTCATTGTCGCTGGCACAACGTCTGAAATTGAATTCGTTATATTTAAAATTAGGTAGTTTAATAATAAGGCAAAGTTTATACACCACGAAAATTTGATAATATGATTCGAAGTAATTTCATTACCATATTTGCATCTCCAAGTCTCATCTGGGCTTATGAATATTCAGACTACTTAACCTAGTAATTACTTACTCCACTGAGTACTTGAGACTTCGATGCGCGAACTCCCTAAAAAATATCGATGTTTACCATTAATTCGAGTGCGCCAACTTCAAAGACGTGATTACTCGCTCTTTGAGGTGCTCTGGATGTTCTACATGCATTATTAGGAGACAGTTTGCATATTTGAAGATTTGCATTCCTACAATTTGATTAGGCGGAGAGAGATTCTAGCTGCGAGAACCGTGGTGGAGCGTGAGTGTGTGCATATGACTACTGAAAAGTTTTACTCAAACTCCTTCAAGATAATTGATTTTCATTATTTAGCTTGAACTAATAGATTTTCCTGAATATGATTGGATGGTTAGCCAACTTATAATCATTCAAATGGGAGTATCCCAGGGATCATATTTTGGGCCATTGTATCTCACCTATCACTATATTCATAACCTTTTGAACTCATAGCAATGCTCGTTCATGTGAAAGACATGGTAGTTCAGTTTGACATTAATTGATATTACGAAAATATTCTCTTTTATGTTTTTTAGACAACTTCGTTTCAGACAACAAAAAACCTCAATGAAAAATGAACAAAAGTTACAAGAAACATAGGTATACTGGTATACTTCATAATGATCTGATGTAAATATAATCAAAAAGAAAGAAAATATTATACAGTGCGTAAAAACCGTTTAGTGTAAATACTACTTTTTGAAATAAAAAAAATACTGCTCGACAGGGGGCGCGGGGGGCTCATCAACTCAAACTTTTTGAATGGCTGGGGTCACATCGTTGAAAAAAGAACTCAATTTTTTTTTACAACCTTCTGAATATTATTGGATTTTGTTCATAATTTTTTGCCCAATTTCGATTTTTAGGCCATTCGAAATTTTTCAGTTAATGTTTAATGTATATTTAACGTATATTAACGACTTTCAAAAAAATTCAGATGGTTGTGAAGAGAATGAAATTTCTTTTTCAACGATGTGACACTTGCCATGTCATGCCATTTAAAAATTTTGAGTTGATGTGTCCCCCGCCCCCCTTGTCGGGCAATCACAATTTTTTTCATTTCAAAAAGTAGTATTGGTGAAACCCTCGAAACGTTTTTTTTTTTCATCTTTCTACGTCGAACTGTTCAAAAGTTAACAGGGGGGACTATTAAAAGCCGCACTGTATATGATGACGATCATGGCGAAAAATTTCTCTGTGAAAAATTGAAATATTTTGGTTTTTCTGGAAGTGCGGTTTCATTGGTGAAGAGTTATCTGACCGGTCGGACACAAACTGTCATTCTGGATGGTGACCATTCTTCAGCTTTGAGTAGACAATATGGTGTTCCACAAGGCTCTGTCTTGGGACCCCTTCTCTTTGCTCTGTATATAAGCGATTTCCATGAGTACGTCAGGTCAATAAAAATACACCACTACGCGGATGACACCCAATTGTATATGTCGTTCAGTTTTAGTGAAGTCAATGTAGCCGAAGAAAATATAAACAGAAATCTTGAAACTATATTTGACGCATCTTGTGCACACAATTTAAAACTGAATTCTAAAAAATCTCAAGTTATGCTATTCGGTGCTAAGAGAAATAGAAATTCTGTTCGCAACTTACTTTCTATACGAATTGATAGAATTCCTATTTCGTTTGTGAGCGAATGTAAGAACCTGGGCTTATGTATCGATACTGATATGAGATTTACAAAACATATCAACCAGTTGTGTAAAGCCTCATTTAATGTTTTAAGGCAGTTATATCCCAGTAGACATTTGATGTCAAAAAATCTTAAATTAAATCTTTGCGAGTCATTGATATTCTCACGAATCGCTTACTGTGATTGTATTTACGGACCTGCCTTAGATCAACATAATGCGCTACGGCTGCAAAAGATTCAAAATAGCTGTATTAGATTCGCATATGGTATACGCAAATATGACCATATTAGTGACTCCTTTGAGGACTCTGGGTGGTTGAAATTGAGGCAAATGAGAGAAATACACCTCCTCACCTACGTCCATAAAATTCTATTATCAGGAACTCCAGTATATCTGCGCGAAAAACTGGTCTCTCTCTCACGAAATAATATTTCCCGCAAAAAACATCAGTTATTGATTCCAAGGCACGCAACCGCAATGTACACTCGTGGTTTCTCATATAATTCAGCTAAACTGTACAATGCCATGCCCGATGAGTTTAAAGATTATAGTCTGAGTAACTTCAAAAAACGGTTGAAAGTCTTTTTTCGAACAAGGCAGTGATGTATATTCTAGTCTTATGACTCTTGCAATGAATCTTGGTTTATGTAGAAAGGGATGCCACTTATAACAATATTTGTATGTACATAATTGGCGTATTGTTAGTACTTGTACTGATAAATTAATATCTTTCTTTATCGCTAATTTTGTTTATTTTTCAGTTACTACGTGTGTTATAACTGTATTTATATTTTGTAGATTTATTTGTGTACGTTAAGGTTGGGTTTAAAACCAGCTTTAATAGCTGAACCCCGCCTATTCATCATTTGTTTAAAATATTATGTTCAATACTTGTATTATTTGTGAAGATGAATAAAGGAATATTATTATTATTATGCATTGTCTAGTTTTCGAAACTCCGAAAACGTCAGCCTCCTTATGATCGGATGCATTTTTCTCGCCTGTTTTGGCCTCTTTCGGCTTCGGTTAGCCTTCGATCACAGCCTCCTGGACTGCGTGAAAGCTTTGTTTTCTCCTCTAAGAAATTTATTGTCGCGGTTTTGATTTTTGGTACTTTTTCCACGGCCTTATCATCGAACGTCTCCGTCTTTTACTTTAGGGTGGGTACTTTTTCCTTTCACAAAATTTTCGTTTTATGTGTAGGTCCATAATATTTCCAGGAGTAGCTACGGAACTTTTCAGTTTACTATGTCAGAGCCCCACATATCGCAATAATGTCTAAATAATCTTGGATTAAACCTTGTGTATCTCAGAGGCTTGTTTGCTTCTATTCAGTCGACATCAGCATTCATCAAGTAGAGGAATAATTGAGAAATCAATACTATGTCATAAAGCAAAATAATATAGATATATTAAGGGACACGACTAAGAGAGTTTATCTGTAGATTCGGTGTTTCATTAGAGTTGCATACTGACCAAGGCAAAAACTCCGAGTCCAACTCCATCCAGGAACACAATAACCACAGCCCTACATTCACAGTCTGACTAAATGTTAGAGCGGATGGATAGAACAATCAACCACCAATTCTCATAGGTAGTCTCTGACCACCGAAGAGACAGAGACCAGTGAGTACATTCATCTGTTCTTGATGGCCTATCGGTCAGCAGTACACGAGTCAACCAGCTAAACTCCTGCTAGTATCATGAAGGACCGAGAATTCGACTCCACTGTGACAATTGGGATGCCACTAGAAGAAGACGCAGCAGAAGAGGACTACGTCAGCATGGACAACAACCATGAACGAGTCACTTCGATCATCAATAGTACCAGGAACAGAATGAAGGAGACCTATAACATTCTATAACATCAAGAGGATTCCAGACCGATGAATTGGTTCGGCTAGAAAAACACGGAAACGTCGCCGTAGAAGATAACGAAAGTTGGGAAGCTTGTGGAAAGGCCTGTACAGGGTCGTAGAAAGGTTGAATGACATCCTCTTCTGAATCCAAGAGCCACCTCAAGGGAAACCTATGGTCGTTCATTTCAATCGGTCGGATCCTTACGCAGGAAATCTCGACCAGGTTTGCACCCTATGACCATTAGAGGATGAAATGACGTTCCAGAAGTGTTTGTCCTTTGACACTGCAGTTTCTTATGTGATTTTTGAGAAAAGAAGCGACGCGCTGATGTCCAGACCACCCGACCGTTCGCCGTTTGATGGTTAGCATCGATTTATATTCAATTGTGACGTTTTTTTTGTTCTTATCAGTTTTATAAATTATTCAACCCAAGTCAACGCAAAAATGCCGCCTTTGGAAAAGTGCCGCCTTGAAACATATTCTTCATTGTTTCGTAGGACACGCCGGCCCTGAATCCAGGAACTATACCGGGTGACCACGAGGTGAGGCACGCCCCTTAATTTTTCTATAGTTTTGAAAATACAGATTTCAAATTTGGTATGTCGCTATGGTACGTGAATACGCATACTTTGACCCCTCTACTGAAAATTCACCACTTCCGGTTTCAAGCTCACCTCGTGGTCATAGCTTTTATAAGGAAATATTCTCAACCACCATTGTTGACTGGCAGATAGTGAGCCTTGACTCCAGATTTGTTGTAGTGTGAGAAGTAATGCTTTATCACCACGTCTCTCTCGCTTGTTTCAGTTCATTTGGTGTTACGAATAAAGAGATTTGTATGCTCCTGTACGAACATACCATAACGCCATTCAGCATTAGCGTCAGAAAACCATAAGAAAACAGAGTTTTATTCGCCCTATTACTTATCAAACGTGGTTTTGTGCTGCGGAATTTATTGCATTTCGTGTTCTATAAAACGGAAATATTATGGCTCGGATCGGAGGTTTCCTTACGTCTTTTTTTGTGGAAATAATACCCTGGATTTATCGTCATATGCGCCGAAGAAAATGGATGGAAAAGTTCTGCTGACTTTTTAATTGCGTCTGAATCGTTATATGGCTCGGATCTGTCTGGTTTTATTTCAAAATCATCAGTTCTGATCAGTGGTTCGAGGCAGTTATTCCTATACAGTGTTCTTCAAAGAGTTGGAATCAGTGGGAAAAACTTCTAATAATAATCTATTCTTTAGTTCGACCTGTGCATTGAGTTTTGGTTTAGAAAATATTGAAAACGGCATAACAAGACAAGGTCATGTGAATTCAGCTTCCTTTCACATCTGAATTTTTTTTTTCAAAATTATCCTTTCATAAATTGGGCTTCATTGTTTGAATATAAAGAAGTAACAGTTGTTTCTTCTCTGATTTCACATCATTCAACTCAAATTTGAAAGTTCTATTGCAACTCTCAGTATCTGCTTTCTTTTTAAATACGCCAAATTATTGATATTTAAAAAAATTGTAACAGCGACAATGTGTTTTATACCACTAGCTTCCCCATGGCACTGAATAAGAATTATCTACTGAATACCGATGAACATGTTTTTCTTTGAGAAATAAGAAAACCGTTTAAAATAACTCTTGATGCATTGTTGAACATTCGGGGTGAATATTTATGTTGATCGATTTTCGTCAGTCGTATGAGCCAAAGTTATAAATAAAAAAATATTGAACTATTTTATATATCTAACCGAATTTTTAGAAATCAAAATAGCTGTTTATATCCGTTTCTCATTGTTTCAGTGTTTTCCGTTTTGTCCAGTTTGACTGTTTTTTTTTTCAGTTTCGTCCTTTCATGTATTCATATATATTTTTTTTAAGTTGAATCCTTATTGAATAAATTATCATTATTATTATTATGACAGTTTTGACAATTTGTTCATTTTTTCCATGTTCGTTTTATTTATTGTAATAGTAGGTCAGTTTATACGTATTAATCTGTTAGTCACTTTGTCCATTTTGGCTTCGTCGTAAATTCACCAATATTATTCAGATTGTCTGGATACCGCTTATACCATAAAATAGAATTTCATATCACATTTTCTATGATATGTAACTATTGAGACTTGTTTATTTTGTGAAAATTCATTATCACTTTAATGAAATGAATAAAAAAAAAATATGGAAATATTTTCGAGACTGAGTCCAAATCCAAAGCAAAAAATATATTATTTATATAGTCAAAGTAATATTTTTTCAACCATGTGATGAATTATAGGGTATTCCATTACAAAAAACATAACTTTGGTTTGGTGCACTTTTTTGGGTTACCTTGTAGATGCTCTCCCAAGAAAGAAATAAGCTTGCATTCAGAATAAATAACTGACAGAAATCACTAATTCCCTGACCAATACTGCGACGGATATTGTTCATGTGTTTTAACCTTCCGTTAGTCGCGGGTCTTGGCGCGACAAAAATGATCGCGGGTGTATCTCTCAGATACTCGACTGAAATTGATGGAATAACTCTCCAATTGTTGGAACTGTTAATTCATTAGACTTGATGATGATAATTAACAACGCTTGAACGCGCAAAACTTTTTATACGATATGCAATTCTATACAGTATTGGAAAATTTTCATGTGGTATAGACAGAAATCTACGCGAGCAACAAGAAACGCAATGATATGATGATTAAGAGAGACGCACTACTGCGCGCATCTCCTGTTGCCTCGCCCGACGAATTAACAGCTCAGTTGATATCCCTTCCTCGAGCGAGTAGAGGAAAAATTGTAATTCGAATTGGATAGATCAGTGTTTTCAATCAAATGTCAAGTTTGGACGTGATTCGCATTTTTTCAAAATTTAAATTTTCGAAATATCGCCTTAAACTACCTGAATTTTCTAATTTTCGCATTAATCATTGTCCCATCTGACCATTCTCGCAAAAACTGAGCATTTTGCGATTCTCCTTATGTTTTTTGACATGTCAATCACAAAAAATATATATACTTAATTTATACAATTTTTATATTTGAATTTTGTGTTGTTGTGGTCGCCATTATTTTGTTCACCTGTCGACCTGTCGGTAAGATAGTCGCTAATTGACCCTTATTCGTCTTCATTCAGTTGGCCTAGTTTGTTCACATTTTTTGCCTGGGTTCGAGTTAATTTAGTATATAAGCCAAATACCATTTATTTGAATTTCAATTTGAAAAAATTATAAAATATAAAGCCTTCAGAAAAAGCTGTATTAATGAAATAGGTACTATCGAAAAACTCGCACAAGATGCAAAAACTGATTCTAAAAACGTCAAACTTTTTGAAGTGCGCTATTATCATGCGGATACTATAAGCGAAGATTTTATTAAACACCATAGCACTATTTTGCAGATTCTAGCCGCAGATGAAACTGCGGACTTAGGCACGGCAGACACGATAAAAGAAGCTTTCAATAAGGCTTATTTTAATTCGCAAGTTGTTTTTGAGGAGGTTTGTAAACCTAAAGATGATCCAAGTGTATCTTTTATGAATACAACGCAATTCAATCCAAATATTGCTTCGCAATCTAACGCAAGCTTAAAGAAGCTAAATTTAATTACGTTTGATGGAGATTTGAAGACTTTCTCAAGTTATCGTGATATGTTCGATGTTCTGGTGCATAATAATAACAGTTATTCTCCGATTGAGAAGTTCTCTTATTTGTTATCCTCACTGCAGGGTCCGCCTCTCGCACTTGTTCAGACACTGCCTATGACTGCCGATAATTATGAAACCGCATATAACAGTTTGATCAAACGTTACTACAATAAACGCCTTATGGCCAATCTTTTTTGGTCAAATATTGAAAATACTCAAAAATTAAATCGGATGAATCGGTGGGCCAAGTCAACCACTCTGATGAAAAACTGAGTTGGTTTTCTCGTTTGCGCATTTTCAAATTAATCGCGCAATTCCAATTTCTGGAATATTTTTCCAAAAACCTAGTATCAAACATTTGCATTGTATCGGTTGTGAATTTTACTCCAAACTCCAAAAACTATAGTGACAAGAAGAACGAAAAACCGGCAAGAAAGCTCTTGAGAAGAGGCACCCACGCCGTTTGGACTTTCCTGTTTTCCTCCTTCCCCAAAGCCGTTACAATTACTGTAAGTCATTTTATTATCCGTTGTATGAATTTATGTTTAATCAAACTTGCAACCAGATTTGGCATATCACCGCATTATAAATACGATCTATTTGGTGAACGTCCATTTTATCGAAACCACATAGCTATCGGGGAAAATTATTTTTTTTTTTTTACTTTGGCGCTTACACGCACATTTTTTCTCTCAACATATAGCAAGGTTTTCTTTACGCTCTCATAAAACCACCATACCCCAGATGAAAACTTTCCGATACTGTATAAATAAGTGAGATTCTAGATAAAACGAAAAGTATCGCATTTACGTTATTGAAATAAATATATAAGGGCAGATTGATACAACTCAATTATTGATCGCGGCGTATCTCTCAGATACAAGTAGCACTTTTCAGCTGACCAGTTCACTGCAACGAGTTCTTACAAGTACCACATTTTTCAGCTTGTGAGGTAGGAAGGTAGATGGCAGAACAACCTCACCAATCAACAGATTCAGTAACAACGCGCTTAAGAGATACGCGAGACTAACGGAAGGTTGAATACTTGCACAATGATTCTAAACAAGTGCAGTAATTCAACCTTAGAATGTTGTTGTATTTTTTATTAAAAAGTGGAAGATACAATATTTTGTCGTTATCTGGCACTAATGCTGACTGACTTCAACATGGTGAATGATTGCCTGCTTTACCGGGCTTGATATTTGGACGCGTTACTTCAGGTATTACCGTCAAAATTCTGACATTTGTTGAGTTGTTCAGGATAATTTGAATAATCCGATTGGAGTTATTCGTTCCGAAAGATTTGTTTAAGTTGGAATAGATTGAATGGTTTCCGTATTCTGAGCGAATATAAAAGAAAGCATACTGAGGTTTGTTGTGGTAGTTTATCTGAAGAAAACACAAAACAACAACTTCATCACATCCACAGTTAATATCCATCTGACCCAGCTTCATATTGAAATATATCGCGTCAACGAAATGCTTTATCAAGTAATTATTGATTGAAAAAGTTTTTACAACTGTCAAATAAAGTAGGAAGAGATGACTTGCAAATGAAAATTCTATACTATAATTCCATCAACAGAATATTAACCTGTATAAATGAGACTCAAGGATATTTTAATTATAGCACTTCGTCCGTGTCTCAGTATTTTTGGGAGGACAAAACAATTCATGCAAGATATTAACAAAACGAAATGAGGAATCTAACTCCTCCAAGAGTTCATGGAGCTTAATTAATTAAAACATGAAGACAGGAAGTGAATTAAACCCAAATTGAATAGGAATACTCGAATGATTCTTTGAATGTTGTTTCTGTTATTGAAAATTGGTTTATTCATTATTTCCAACTTTCTGAAATTATATAAGGAAGTGAAATGAAGTTTTTTCTTGAGATAGCTCTCATGTTGTCGAAAATAAATTAATGAAAGTAATAACATTCTGGGAAATATAATTTATTTCGCTGAGGTTTATATATTGTCACTTATAATACCACTAGAGCTTCAATTATTACTAAACATTTTTTGGAAAAACAAATTTTCTGAAAAATATTCGTGTTGGGGAAAAAATTGTTTTCAATTGAAGCAAGAGTGGTATTAGCTAAGAAAAACACCGAAATATTTAAAAAAAAAATACCAGGTCATTAACTGTTTTTGATGGTTTTGAAATTTGAATAGTAGTAGAAATAGTAGCCTTCGTATGTTAATTCAAAAGAATAATACTTTTCTTTAGTTATTATCTAAGCAGCTCTCGGTATTCAGATATAAATAACGGTGGTTTTATTTCTGAACCTGTTCTAAATTTGGATAAAGACTCCAGTTAAGATTTCGCTGAGTAACATACAAAATACCGACGCAAAATGATAATGAGGCAGTTGGTGGTAGTTCAGACCATTACTGCCATTACTGTTGTTGTTAAAATTGTTTTTTCCGTCAACCAGCTGTCGTTCCCTTACGAACGGCAGCCCTCAAAAGTCTAAACTTGTGCAAGCCAAGGATAAACGAGGTCTTACCTTTTAACGTACGATTCCTAGCACTTTCTCGGGCCATCAGATAAAAATCTTCTCTTCTGTTGAAAAGAGAAATATTCTACATGAAAATTTAAAAATGGAAAATTTTATTCATTTGTCTGTAATATCTAACAGAAAACATTCACATTTTCATTCAGAGTTGATTTTTTTTATTTTCTCTCGTTTTCATTGAAAATTCATTGAATCAATGAAAAAAAAAGAGCTAGCACCCTGACTGATAATTCGCAAAAATCTTGATATTTTCTGTGAAATTTTTCACATTAATGTCATAGAGAAGCTTTTTTTGTCCCCTGACCTCGTCAAGTTTTGGTGATAAATCCTGTTTTCCATTAAATAGCGTTTCGTAAATTAAAATACTTAATGATGAAGCCTGACTGTTAATTCGTGCAAATCTTGGTATTTTCTGTAATAATTGTGACATTTTTGTCTCAGTAAAGCTTCATCTGTCCCCTGACCTCGTCGAGTTCCGGTGATAAATCCTGTTTTCCACCATATAGCGTTTCGTAAATTTAAATACTTAATGATGAAGCAAGCATCCTGACTGTTAATTCGCGCAAATCTTAAAAAAGTTTTGGTAACAATTGTCACAGTGGAGCTTTTTTTTTCCCTGACCTTGTGTAGTTTCGGTGATAAAACCTGTTTTCCATTATATAGCGTTTTTTGAATTGAAATATTTATAGATGAAACAAGCACCCTGACTGTTAATTCACTAAAATCTTCATATTTTCTTTAACAATTGTAACCTTAATGTCACAGTGAAGCTCCATTTCTCCCTTAAACTCGTCTATTTCGTAGTTGTATGGAACGCGTGGGTTAAGTATTTTTTTTTCACGTCAATATTTCCTACTTGTGAAAAAAGTATCACTTAACTCACTTGATGCATAAGTGACAATTTCATGATACTTGATTTCAAATATTCCATTCGTACGAAACACATATATAATAAATTATTTTCATCCTTTCGTCCCACATCTTTCCACACTAATGACAGAAATGTGACTCTAAGATATACTCCCGTAGTCAGAGAATCCAGGAGCTACATTTTTCACGAAAGACCCGAAATAATAATGAATGATGGGGAATTTTAACGTCCAATGAACGTATAGACTGAGTGCAGATCCGTGTACGTCTCGAGCCGTAGCTGACCTGAATGACTATTACGTGCAAAATAGCTAGTTTGGTCCAGGAGTCGGCTATTCACGTCTATTACTCCTGAACGGGATTTTCCTTTGAAGGTCCACTAATCGGGCGGTTTCAAGGGTAGGTCACTGATGATGGAAATAAAACTGGAAGTAGTCGACGTTGACGTAGCATTTACATACGTGCATAAACAGTGTGAAAAACACTTTAAAAATACTGTTTTTCTACGAGCGTGCGGAAAAGTAAATTTTCCGCACGATTTTTCCTATTGAAAGTTGCAATTTTCCGTACGATTTAAAATCGTGCAGAAAAGTTACTCTTCCGCACGTTTTTACTTTTCCGTACTATTTTTACTTTTCCGCACGATTTTTGTATTGTTGAAAATGAGAATATTTAGGAATAACCAAATGATCTATGTAACTATTCTGTCTTATTAGCCATTTTGCAGCATTATTATAAAAACTTGTTTATTAAAAACCTTGTTTTCTCATAAATAAGATGGACAAAAACACTCGTAGGAAAAATATTGTACCTAACTCTTACGGAAAATGTCTTTTCCGCCCTTAACGGCTGGCCCGAACTCCGCTCCGCGTCGTTCGTGTAACTGCCGTCGCGTGCGGATAAGTCCTACTTTCCGCACTTGTTAGGTAAATAACTATTTTTGCATAGATTCATTATATCGTCAAATGAGAATTATATTGTTCTATATCCATATACTTTTGTTATGCAGACTATTCTGAATATTGAAGATACATTCATAAAACTGTAGCTTATTTAATAAATTAGTTGAAATGAATTTAAAGAATGCTTGCATTTGGATATAGAACACGGAGAGTGTCATTTCGATTATTTTGTGGATATGGACTGAATCAAAACATTTATTCACTTCATAACTTCCAATCGGGTAGGAATAATTATAACCTAATTTTACTCAATATCTAATTAAAAAAAAAATTCAATTGAGTGAAGACGAGGGACATACATCTCCATAATTTTGATTTTTTTTAGCGCTGTCGATTTCGATGGCCTTGTCTACAGTAGGTATTTGTGTTCTATCAGCTCTGAATCTGGAGTTGATAAAATGTGCCTATAACAAATGATAATATCGAATTAGGATTTTGCGAGGGGGAAACTACTCTTTCATTAGGTGTACATCATAACATTTTCATTAATTCATTATTAATTTTAATTAAATTCATTATTCGAAATGTCGAAAACGAAAAAAATCTACGGACAAAAAAGTCGAGTAAGTCATTATAGATCATTTTTTGAACTTTTTCATTTTTCACTTTTCGAATTTCAAATTTTTGTGAAAACTCATCAGAAATATTTTGGCGACAAAAAAACGATTTGAAAACTGATTCAGAGCTCACCAACTCGAGAACGTTTAGAGATAGACGAATTTGTCTACCGCCAATCGATTCAGAATTGCTGAATTAGTATATATTGGGAATTTGAACGAAAAAATCGACGGATTGAAAGGCAAGTATATCATGATAAATAATTTTTTGAACTTTTTAAATTAAAATTTTTCAAATTTCAAATTTTTATCCCCGAACGTATTTTGACGTGCTGATTCCGAATCTTTGAACGAAAATGTCGAAAACTCATCAGAAATATTTTTCGCGCCAAAAAAAACATTTGAAAACTAATTCAGAGCTGACCAACTCGAGAACGGTTATAGATAGACGAAATCTGCGAACGCCAGTCGATTCAAAATGGCCGAATTAGTATGTATTGTTATTTTCGAGTCAATCAAAAGAAATTAAAAATCATTAAAAGTACCAAGTTGTCACATCGACTCGAAATTTGCATTGTGTCCAAAAATGTATGATTTTCTATGCGCAAATATAAGGTTTAGACGGAAAAAGGTGTTTAAGATAAAACATTAAATTTTCAGAGATTTTTTATTTTTAATTTTTGAATTTAAATTTTCTGTCCTCGAACGTATTTTGACGTGCTGATTCCGAATCTTCTAACGATAATGTCGAAAACTCATCAGAAATATTTTTGACGGCAAAAAAACCATCAAAAAACTGATTTAGAGCTGACCAACTCGAGAACGGTTAGAGATAGACAAATTCTGCGAACGCCAATCGATTTAGAATTGTCGAATTAGTATCTATTGTGAATTTCGAGTCAATCGAAAGAAACTAAAAATTACTCGAAAAAGTTGCAAGGGGTTCACCCCTAAAAATCATCAAAAATACCAAGTCGTCACATCGACTTGAAATTCGCACTATATACGTAAAATTTCATGCTCATTCCAAAAATGTATGATACAGATATACGATTTAACCAGGAAAGGGTGTTTTAAGTTAAAAAATCCAATTATCTGAGATTTATTCAGGTGAATACAGTATTCACCTGAAGACGGCAGATTCAAACAATTGAAGCGTAGTAAAAAAATTTAAAAGAGTAGGAATCTTTTAACTATTAAGACGATTGGAGTCCGAGGTACAAGTAATCAAGTTACCATATCGTCTACAACCGTCAAAATATTTACAAATCATGTTGTGTTTATTGATTGAAAGTTTGATTTTGTGGGGGAAATCCGATTTTTGACATGATTTTTTGGGTTTATGACCTTCCACAACCTGAAAATGAAAAAAATGTTAATCCAAAGAAATCTGTACAAGTGTAGAAGGACAAATTAATTAATTTGCCCGATAAGTTACTGCGTTCACAAGACTGCTGTCTTGAAGGAAATTAATTTTTGTCAGTGACATACCCTACACTACATTTGCCTATCTGAAAAAATGAGATTGAATTAACAAAGAATACTTCTCTTTTTTTTTTGAAATTTATTGACGTTTCGGAGGCTGTATCTGCCTCCTTTATCAAATCTTCTTGGAAAGACGCTGAAGAAACTGAATTTGAATTGCGGTTTTGGAAATAATATCTTTCTTTGACGTCAAATTAAATCTGTCATACATTCTTTTGATTGACATTTGGTATCTTGATTCAAAGGGTGTTCGGTATCAATCAATCACCATTCTATTAGTTCTTATTTCATCTCTGAGGAGAGGTAACCAGGTGCGGTCCATTTCGATGGAATTGGTTGAAAAGCAGTTGTTCAATAAAAGAATGTTATTCGTAATTTCACGTGACGTGCTTTGCTCTCATTCATGAACTCACTTAAAGAATACATTACATCAAATACTAATGGACTAGAGAACAATTTCAGAGAGCAGTCCTATATCAATCTCTGCCATATACCCCAACTACATTACCCGACTATGATCGCCACAGCCAACTGAAAATGCTATTCCCAGTCAGAGTCAAACCCAATTTCGTATTCAAAACACCAACGAGTGAACTTCCAAATTTTTGAGAACTTTTCCAGAGAAACTTCATAACGTTTTCAGAGGCTCCCGAATCGCCAAGAAGTTGCATACTGCGAAATGCGTCACATGGAGACGGACTCGAAGTATCGTGTATCGCAGGGAAGGACGGCGGCCTACATCAAAGTTTCGTCCTGGAAGTTTCAGATACCTCCCAGCCGCTCATCCCCACGGTTGTTACAACCCTTAGCGATCAAGGTCAGTAGAGTAGTTTCATCCGTTTGCTTCTGTTTTTTCGTCAGTTCAATATTTTTGACGTCCATTAATGTAACGAGATTATTATGCAATTTATGACAATCGAGGATGTCGCCTGTGTAACTTACGAGATTTATTTGTGATGTGAAAATGAAATCAACAACTTTGATTATTTCACGTTATTGTCATTTTAGCGTGCCATTTGGTTATCTAGAGTATTACAGAGTAGGTAACTCACGTATTACATTGTAACTAATGTATTATATGTTGTTATGATGTTATGAATGAAATTTTTGAAACCTTAGGTGAAAGTAAATATGGAGTTGCTATTTTTTAGATATGAAAAAAACATTCGATACGGTAAATCATACAATATTACTAGAAATTTTAAATAACTGTGGGGTAAGAGGTCACTCATATAAACTTTTTGAAAATTACTTTGAAAACGGTATTCAATATGTTGCTATTGACGAAAATAAAAGTATTGAAAAACAATCCACTATTGGAGTTCCCCAAGGTTCAGTTCTGGCTCCAATTTTCTATTTGATTTATGTTAATAGTATAACCAAAATAAAATTGATAGGGAAACATTTTTCTTTTGCAGATGATACTGTACTTTATTATTCAGCCAGAGATAAAAAAAAAATTAGAAAACAATATCGAAAAAGATATTCTTTTGTTTGAAAAATGGATAGATGAAATGAATTTAACTATTAACTTAGAAAAAACTGTATACACGATTTTCAAACAAAAAAATATAGACCAAATTAAATTGAATGTAAAAATAAAGATTAAAGTATTGAATGAAGTTAAAGAACACAAATATCTAGGCCTATTGATTCATAAGAATTTAAATTTTGAATCCCATGTGAATAAAATTAAAAAATCAATTATTGCTTTAGTTGGCGCAATAAGAAGAATTAATTTTTTAGATTTTCAGATTCAAAATCTCATTTATAATGCCCATATTGTTTCGCATATTCGATATCTAATAATAATTTGGTCATCTTGCAGTAAAAATCAAAAAGGCATAATATATCGTTTAATGAATAAAGCAATAAAAGTAATATTTAAAAAACCATAGGAAACACCATCCATAGAATTATACAAAGATACTAACCATTTTACATTAGAAAAACTAATAAAATTTGAAAAATCCAAATTTGTATACAAGCTAACAAATAATTTGCAAAAAAGTAACAGTCATTTGACAAAAAAATCGAAACTACATGACTATAATATCAGAAATGCTAATAACTTTCATATAAATAATATTCATTCAAATAAAGGCAAAAATAATCCTATATCGAGTTCTATAGAAACTTACAATAAACTTACTGATGATATAAAAAATGGAAGTCTATTCATATTTTCTTGAAAAAACTCAAAGAAAATTTGCTATTACATTGATGTTCATCAATCTATTCATATGTTAAATTTTTTAAGATTTGTTAATTTTTAACAATTTTGGAATTCTAAAAACTTATATTTAAATATGTTCAATATATTGTCTTCCTTATACCAGAACTTGTTCTGTTTGGAAGGTGTATTATCATTAAATAAATAAATAAATAAATAAATAAAATTATGTGGTTCAGAATCCACTTTTTAAGCTCTAGGTCCCGGGTTTCCCTTGCTCGGACAAGCTCTGCTTCTGAGGGGTTTTCTACGAAAACCTGGGAGATTCGTAATAATAATATTTTCTTTATTCTAATAATTTGTAATAAGGATTTAACTCAAAGGAAGCTCAATATTTAATGATACGACGAACGGTTCAATAATATAATAAGATAAAAGTAACGTTTATTCAGTTCATGAAATAATATAAGCATTGAATAAAATAAAAGTATTCAATGAAAGTTCAATTTGTGGAGGAGATTCGGTTCTTGAAGTTGTTTCTGAGGTTATTTCACCTACTAAAATTCGAAAATGAAAAATTATTGATACAAGGAAATCTGTAGCTACAAGCAAAGGGGTCCAATGTGATGGCTTGTGGATTTCTAAATGTTTTTTTATCAAGTGAGTTTGTATTGCCCAGCTCAAACAAGATGTATCTGTGAGGATAAATCTTGTGACAGAGTCTATTATTGAACCTTGGTCAGCATTTCACGAAAGCTGAGTGTGAGATCTTTACCCTCCAAGCGTCAAGTATGTCATCACCATGCTTCAATTCCAAATTTCAGTTTCGCTTGGTTAGTAAATCCGCTGCTTCAAATGCATCTTCGAGGGTTCCACTGGGATTCTGTTTGGCTCCCGCCGAATGAGTTCTAGAGGCCTTCGATTTGGTTTTGAGATCGCCTCTCGGGCCACAAGACTGGGGAAATTCGCCTGTGTAGCGCTGCAATATGACAGGAAAGTCTTCACACTCAATAGCTTCACGGGTGAGTCGAAGCTCTAGCTTGAGAATTAGCGGTAAGGTTTCTGCACATTCTGAGCCCTAAGAGATTCATAATATGATTTCTCTTGAGTATAGTATGTCTTATATCTTCTTGGTGAGCAACTCGTTTTAATATTCGTTGGCAGCCTTACATCTGCCTAAGCCATAGACTGGTTAATTCGAACTGTGGGACTTTATAGGCCAATCTCCCACAGCTGCTGGAAATTTCAGCAGCTGGTCTTCACTGGAACCAATTCGGATGGCTTTCCCTGCAAATTATCAGCTTCATCCACCGTGGCAACCTAGAAGTGGCCAGCCCATTAACAGGACTTATCAGTCCTTGGGCTCTTGAACTCCCTTCTGGCTTTTCCCGGTGTGCTATTTTCCTCTCCAGTGGAGATTCAGTTGGGGGTGGTTGATTCAGGCGTCTCCTCTGGAGGTTTTGGGGCCCATGCAGCAGTAGCCATGAACCTCTTCTGAGGTAGCTTTTCCTTTGCATCCTAGAGGTCCTGTAAGGCCCTCTGACTTTCAAATTCAGCCCGAGGGTGTGTTGGACTTGTTTCTTATCTTTTGATCGTGAGTTCTGTGGGAGGCAGGTTCGGAAGGAAACGTGTTGGGGAAAGAAACGAGGGGTTCGTTGAAGTCTCTCGTTTCTCGAGTTCATAATCATTGTGGAGTAAATTGTGGAACCTACTCTGTTCTAGCAGGGGTTGAATGGGCTAGGAGACCCTCAGAGAGTTCTTCCTGGTTTCAATGAGGGTCTCTGGGAGGTTTCCTCACTTTGATGAAGTGGGGAGTCCACAGTGCACCTTATTGTTTCAGTTTTCATCTGTGTGTCCATTTTGGTCCCATAACGGTTCGGGAAATCAAGGTCACCTCCTGCAGAGTCCCTTGCAGTAGGAGTGCTTTGATAATCCCATATAGACAACTCAGGACACTTATTGCGGCAAGGGCTATTGGGCTCTTGACCCTTTACTAACTGTCTACAACTGTTTCTATTTCTTCATACGTCGAATAGGTTAATCTAGATCAGGATGGAAAATGATTTTTCATTAAATAAAAAGCGGACAATGAATTTTCATCGAATAGGCGAATATTTCCATTCAGTGATCACAAAAAATAGGTTATTGATTCAATGTCTTTGAGTGAAAGATGTGTTTTGGTCGTGTAACAAATTCTTTCACAGTCTTGTTTCAAAAGAGGCTATTCACATTTTTTATTCGTCATCTCTGAACTTTCCTGCGGAAAACATTTCTTTCTCAAAACAAGGTCACGCGGTAATAACAGTTTTGAAAGTTTCAATTCCTAAGTAACGCGGAGAAAAATAATAGAAAAATCTTTCAGCTACTTTCGAATAGAGCTTTTCACGATAGCATAAAGCGAAGGCTTGCATAAAAATTCCACAATATGCACAAACACAACGCACGCTTGTGTTCTGAACCATCAATTTTCGAATTACGTAACTTTTTCCGGAGTTTGTTTCCATTCAGACTGGAACATGCACTCCAGAATCGTGTGTGGAGTGGAAGATGTCTTTTATTTTTGATGAAGATCAAAGAATAGATGTTTTCACTTCTGGTCTAAAAAGTGGAGTTGTCAAATACGGTAAGGATTCACTTTTCGTTCATATACACAAATATCTTGTGAGGTATATTACCAGAGTGGTTTCATTATATTATCAAAATATATTTCCAGATGGTTAACGAATTTTCTAAATTAATGATTTTAAAAATCAAATTTCAATATCAAGTAATTTTTGAATATCTCTTTTATGATGACCGATTTTTTTTTCTTGGGGGATTTGGGGCAATGAATTGAAGAAAAAAATCTGTAATCTAGGGTATCTTCAAATTAATTGTATTCAAGACATATTTCCAGATAATTTACAAACTTTCTAAAAGGATCCATCTTAAAACTAAATTTCAATGCAGAGTAATGTTTGGCGCTCTCTGTTATGATAACCGAAACCTTTATGGGGTATTTGAGGTCATGAATTGAAAAAAAAAAACTGATAATTTTCAAGTTCGTTCAGTATTCTCAATGAGCAATAAAAATGAGTTTTGCCTGTAAAAACAATCGGAAATGTTAGTAAAAGATTTATTCATGAAGAATGGATTAGGTACTCAACTGATAATGAAAAATGCATTGTTTAATCCAATCTTCCTCAACAAACTATGAACAATAGGTCAAAGTGGGCGAGTATCCAACAGAAAACAACTTCTGCCCCGTTCGACCCTTGGATAAGATCTGTTTGATACCTGCTTGGCAAAGATTTTTATAAGAATTTTTTTTTCAAATATGATCATTTAACTCATTCTTACATTCAAATAGGATTCTGTGGTTCTTGCCAAACATCAACAAAGGCAAGTACACCCAATTAAATCGAAAAATGTTTTCAAATTCCGTTTGGAATTTATAAGATAAATAATGAAGTATAATATGTACAGCTCCATTTCTGGGTTCTAAAACAGCAACTCCGACCGTTTCAACTTCAATATGAAGTTTAAATCGATTCTTGTAGACTGGACCACATTACTCGATGAAAGATAACTGATAATAAAAAACATATATAATGTACCTAATCCAATTTTCCGCAGCAAACACCAAAGAATATGTGAAAGTATCCAACAGAAAACCACTCCTACCCCTAACGAAGATTAAATTATATCTGTTTGATACTTGACAAGGTGTCGTGCAATGAATGAAATGAATGAATGAAATTATTTTTTGAATTATATGGGATAACAACCGCTTTTCAGTTTATTGAGAAAGATTGGAATAAATCATTATTTTTTGTTTTTAGTCTTCCGTCAGATAGTTTCGTCCATCTTCATGTCATTTTGGGTTCATATTGAAGTCGATACAATAGCCAGAGTGCTTTTTTTGGATCCTAGAGGAAGCCTGGATCCTAGATGAAGCACTGGATACAAACTTCAGCATTCACATTAGAAAATCCCAACAAAAGCTGAAGCATTTTTTGATTTATTTGGGTAAACAAGCCTTCACTGATGATTGGCAAGAACCCGAATACCATCACAATCTCCCATATAAATACAGAGATATTTCTGCTATGATATTTGAAGACCATTGCAAAGCAGCTCTTGTAGAAAACTCTGCCAAGTTTATTAGATATAGTTCAACGGTCGCAAAGGCAATACTTGTTTTCTGTTGAATATTCTCCGACGTTGACCAGCTTAATGGGTTTTTCACCAAAGTATAGATTATATAATCAGTTTTTCATTATTATTTTAGGTTTGAGTTATTACACTCCTAGGTTCTTGAATCAGGAAATATTATTCAGGTAGGTCAGGCTGAAGCACCAATTTCTCACAACGTTTGTATCTTTTCAGGCGATCTTCCACCTCCAAAATATCGAGTTTTGGGAGAGCGTCCACTCTTTCGTCTCCATAGCTTGGAACCTGGAAAAGATTACCAGGTTGCCGTTTACGCTGAAAACGCCAAAGGACGAAGTAATCCACCAGTAGTGTTGCAGAATGTTCGAGTTGAATCGGATGTGCCATTTGAGATACCTAAAGATGAAGGTTAGTGAATTCATGAAAAGGAGAGGTAACCAGGTGCGGTAGATTTCGATGGAATTGGTTGAAAAGCAGTTGTTCAATAAAAGAATGCACGCAGTTTCCTTTAACTTTCTTTTTTCTTGATTTGATTCTCTCAATAAAATTTTGGTATTATTCCATTCCATCATATGATCGCCATCGGATGTTAGAATATGTTCGGATATTTTCGAACCCGTTATTTTTCGATTTCTGATGTAACTTTTATGTTCTTCCTGGCGCACAATCAATGGTCTTGATGTTTCACCTATATAACTCTTACCACACGAACAAGGTATGTTGTAAACACAATGTTTTGAACATTCACCAGCGTTTTTGGGTTTTAACCCAAAAAATCATGTCAAGAATTGGATTTCCTCCACAAAATCAAACTTTCAATCAATATCACCCCCAAGTTTCCACACTCGAAATAACCGGCCTATCGCCAAAAACGTAAAATCAGCCGAGTAATTCCCAGTATGAAACACGTGTATACCATTCCATTTACAGCTCCCACTGTCGACTGTAGACATGCAGAACGCGTATTCGGTTATTGTTAGTGTCTCCTATAATTAAATTAGCCTTTTCCCCAGCGACCTTCCGCTCCTCTGGAGTGTTGCAAGGGGCACTTCAAACCCGACATTGAAGGTTTGCCCATGCTATTGGAACTCCGACCCACCGCTTTGTCCCTTGTTTTAACATGCATCTGCCAATGTAATGGCTCATTAGGATAAATGAACATCGTGTAGAAGGGAGCCATCGATGGAGAGAAAGGAAAGGGTTGGAACTGAAACTACATGTAAACGATATCAAACAGGATTCTTGATTTGTTTCGTTGAAAGTTGGGAAAAAATCAACGAGTAGTTCATTTTTGTGTCTATAGTTAATCATTTTAAAGTTTGTTACTATTCTCTTGATCACAGCAAAAATAATTATTATGATGAATTGGTTTTTCCCAAAACTTTTGTTGTTTGTACTTGAAAATCTTCAGGTAAATACTGACAGTTTCGGATGCCATTTAAAGTATTTTCTTGGCCTCATTAGTACAATCGTGTTCGAAATTATCATGAAATGTCCGGATTACCAACTTTGTTCTTGATTCAGGATCATTATTTGGTGTTATTATCTGCCTTCATTTTGAACATATCCCTTCGTGTCAACTTCGAAAGAAATTGAAGCTGAGTAACTTGATGGTGCTTCAATCCGGGCACAACCAGAAAGACCAAGTTGAAAAGGGGAACATTCAATATATCACATTTTTCATCTTCAGTTCTCATGGAGAATGTTCCCCTTTTCAACATGAATATCTCCCAAGAAGTTATCTTGAACGACGGAAAATAGCGACTAAAGTTTGTCTTTCAGCCGCATATGAATCCACAACAGATGTAATGAATATTCTTCCTATTCATATTTTCGAACAAAAATCAGAAAGTCAAATTCCACCATCTGACACATTGTTTATGGTGAGATTTCCATTTGTGGTCGAAAATTATTTGTAGGATTTCTATTTCCTGTGCGTTTTCTAGAAGATTACCATGTCGGTTTTATGGTGGGTTATCTCCAGTTTGTTGCTTCGAGAAAATTAAGAAAATTGTTTTTTCCTGTAGAAAACCTAAAACCTGATTTGTTCTACCAAAGTTATAGGTAATTTAGTTGTTATTAATACATCGATTTCATCGTTTCTATGTTTTTCCCTTGATGGAATTATTCAGGTGATCTTGCTTTCATAGACAATTCAACATGTTCAATAACGTTGTTTATCGCTACGAGAAACGACGTTACACTAACAACAGAACCTTGTGGTATATCATTTCCTAGGACATTGTTGTTTGAAAGTTGACTGTTGGTTCTTACTTAAAACAGTCCAGTTTCGAGCAAGTTCTTGATGAACGCTAGGATGTTACTTAATTCCATTTTTGTAGATTTTCTAATATATTATGGCGCCATGCTGGTTCATATGCAGTTTTTATATAAATATATAAAAAAATCTGCAGTGATTATTTTATTGTTTTTTCCACGTTCATGCAAAAAACAAAACTTTATTGAACTATATTTGGTGGAAAAACTGTCTCTTTATTGCACTGAGTGCAATAAAGACTTTATTGCACTCATCTGTCATTCTACTATAGCGTTCTGTCATCATGACAGACATTACTAGAAAATGCAATTTGTTAAAAATAAAATTATTTTCTTTGAATATCATCTGAATTACACAAAATGTTTTTGAATTACTTTCAGCAGATAGATTTAAATAAACAATGTCTTCCTTACAGTTTCGTGCCACCTAAATGAAACATTTTCTGGTTTTTGCATGAACATAGAAAAAATATTGTATGAATGTGCAAAAAGAGTTTATTGCACTCGACGTGTTGTCCAACTCGGCCTATTGGTCTCGTTGGACAATTTCACATCGAGTGCAATAAACACCTACTTTTTGCACTTATTGCATAAATAACTATTACAATGCTTCGTTGTTTTCCGATTCAAGGTCTATGGGGTTGTCATTTGTAGTTTGCTGGTTTCTGTGTTTTCTGAAACCATTTTTTTTTAAACCTCAGTGAATTTTTTGATTCTGGGCACGACAGTCTCCTCAAGAGACTGATATCGCTCTATATGATTCTGGAATAATTTCTTTACATTAGGGACGGCACAATTATTGAATTAGGTATGTATTTTTGTAATCCTCTCTTGAAGTTAGTGTGGTAGTATTGAAAATAAATTCTTCCATGAAATAGGCACCGACGATAAATAAATTCGAAATTAATGACTTCTGATGAAAAAATCCGGGTAAAATCAATTTATGTAAGGAAACGAATTACTTAGGTTTTAGTAGTGCAGGGAAATCTATTACTGCAGTTTGATATCAAGGATGAATGACTATGACTTTCAAAATATATTTTTTCTTCAAACTTCAAAAAAAACAAGGTTCACACATTGACAACAATATGCGAAGTGACCCTTTTTTTTATTTTCGTTCGTTACCATGACACCGTGCGCGAAAAACCAGGAAGTCATTTATTTCTCAATGTTTAACAGTAATTAGGGCTTTTTAACACTTTTCAAATTGTGACAAAATTTCACACTAGGTATACCTAATTTTAAATTTTTATATTAAGCTAAGCATACCTATTACTTATTTTAGAAGGATATTTTTTGACGTTTGAAAAAAAAATATTAAAATACGACTTCATTTCGGAATCCAAATAGGAAAATAACTATTTCGGATAAAACTCTCAGTTAAATTTCAAAATGTTTGTTATATTCTCAAAGAAGAATTGTGCAAATTTTTGTCTTAAAGAAAAATTTTAAGGAGGCATTATCTACATGTAGTGTTGACTAAGACAGGAGGTAGTTTCCAGAAAATAATTACGGTTTAGTAAAGGAAAATTTGGTGTTAGTAAAAAAATTATATTTTGGCTGCAGAAATTAGATTTCAGCTTTTTCTACCGAAGTTCATAAAAAGCAACCCGTGCGAATTTGAACACAAGGAAATGAAAATTTCCTCTTTTGATTTAACACCCTCGAGCTCTTTCCATTAATAATCCACTCGGTCTAGAGACCAAAACTCATTATGAAATTATATTTACTGTCAATATTGATATTCGAAAAATCCGTGGACAGAGTTGTTTTCGACTTTTCATCGAAAAGTTATTCAAGTGTTGATGATTTAACGGAGAGTGAACATTGTAAATTAACTGATGAGTTTAAATATTCAATTAATGAAAATTAAGGGAATATTAACGGCAAGTAGGTCCAGTTTTGTTTCTGTTCAAGATAAATGGCGTTTTTCCATCCTGTCAAAATAACAAGTCCTAAAATACGAATTGATGGAGAAGGAGAATTACCCCAAATAATGATATGGCACAATCTTCGCTGTATTTCTTTATAAAAGAGTGAACTTATTATCTAAACTTAATCCACATTTTTTTCCAGAAAGCTGTCATTTGAAGAGGTCGCTGAAAAAATCGAGATAATTCTGATATTTTCTCAGTAAACTGTAGAAAAGTAACCATGATACGATTTACCTGATCAGAGTTCTATCAATTTTCTCCCAATAACAGAAATCTTTCAAACATATGTCTTGTATTTGGAATCATCTTCTGAAATATTAAATTATTTGATCTTCTTCAATTCGAGTACTTTTGAAGATCTATTCAACTATCATGTTTAGACTATGAAGAGATGGAATTGATTTAAAAGAAACAAATTTCCTTCACAAGAATTTCTTCCATAATATTTCATCAATAATATTCGTTCAATATACTTCAAATTTGTAACGAGTTTGATTTCCATTCTCAATATACTTGGTCTGGCCCTGATACCTAGAACTTATTTTACCTAAATCTTGATTCTATGTTGGGCCAGTATAGATATACATATAAATAAAAAATTACTTTAATCCATTATGGGTAAATATTGGAAAAATAATATTATATATTCGTGAAGGCTTTAAATTTTCTGAATGTGGATGTCAATATTGATTGAATGATTTTAACCAATGTCGTTTTCATCGTTCAAAATCAATATTGCTTTTCCACTATTTTTCTCATATTGACACTAGACATAAAAAACAATATTGTATATTCAAGTTTGACAGCAAATTGAATGAGTATTATTTCATCAATTGTAAAAAAAATCAAACTGACCTATTGAATAAGATTGCCATGAAAACCTCACACCAAAATTGAACTAATGTATTTTGATAAAATATAACGAAAATAGTAATTTACGTAACAAGTCCGGAAAACTGTTTTCGGATGTGTTGCGTACACAATTTTTTCGGCAACCGTGTAGAATAACTAGTCCGGGAAGTGATATTTTCTCAAAGAAAAATCGTCCGGGAAGTAGGTACTTCCCGGACGGTTGCCAAAAAAAAATCTTTTGCTCTCAATGGCAATTGAATATTTGCCGAATATCCAATTAAAAATATCGAAGTAAATAATGATCAATTCTGGATGGGAACCCGCTGATGTATTCGATAAACGATTGAGTTTGTAAACGCATTACATACCGTACTTTTTCTACTAAATTATATTGAAAATAGAAAATTCATTCTCATATTATGTTATCATGCCAGTTTTAATTGAGAGACCAAGACCCAGTCTGCAAGGCGGAATTCCAACCACTGAATCCGAAAAGTAACCGTGGTTAGGTACTCAAAGGATGGAATTGCCATATGGTGATGTAACAATATATTTTTTTATTTTATAAAGACTGTTGATCAGTGATTAGTCAATTTAGCGCGGTACACATCCTTACGCTAATTCCAATTCAGGTATAATCCAGCTACGACAGACAAACTCGAGCAAAAAGTGAAGAATGAATTGAAACTCGGCACATGACATCTCGACATCATGTATTATTGTAAAAAAAATTGTTTACCAAAAAATCAGGGGTGACCTAAAAAATTTTTCATTTAAAAAAAGGTATTTCAATAGATTGAGAGATAATTCAATTCTCCACAATGATGATTTTCAGTAATACCTTATGAAATACGCTCGTTTTCTCAGAAAACGTGGTTTAACGCCGAAATCACATTTCATGATCGCGCTTACCCGCCACTGCAAGTTCAGATAGGGCCGAAAATTAAATTTGTCATAACTTTGCCAAAAATATAGTAGAGGGAAAAGAAAAAGTGCATGTCGTTCCTGAAGACTTTTACTTTCTCATGCAAGTGTAACATGTCAGTATCTGAGTACCTAAAATATGTTTTCTTTCATATAACCCTTCTACAATATATACGGAGGATCCGAGGATATTTTAGTTGAAATGAAATAATTATACTGATGCAGGAATCAGTACCCTGTTTGGACCATATGCAACGATTTAAGATTAGTGAGATAAGTCTCACTCATACCTGCCAAAGAAAAAACTGGATTTTACTCCTGACTCAGTTTTTAACTCACCTATAATCCCGGCAATTTCTTCAGTAAATGTTGAAAATCATCGCTCATACACATCCTGCATAAAAAATGAAGTATGTGATTTCAAGCTTGAGGTTTGCACTTCACAATAGTGTTATTAAATATATATGCAGGATGTGAATAAGCGATTATTTTCAACATTTACTGAAGAGAATTCCGATTTTATGGGTAAGTTGAAAATGAGGCAGGAGCAAAACCAAGTTTTTTTGGCATGTATAAGTGGGACCTATCACACTACTTTCAAATTGTTGCATGTATTCCAAAGAGGGTATAGGTTGCTGCTTCAGTAGAATTTCCATATTTACTGAATTATTCATGATTTTTGGATCATCCGCAAACATCTCCGTGAAGTGCGACAAAACACATTTTAGGTACTCAAATACTCACATATTATATTTGCATGAGAAGGTAGGAGTCTTCAGAAACGATATGAACTCTTCCTTTTTCTTCTCCAATAATTTTTATCGGAGCTATGACCAATCAAATATTCGGCTCCGCCAGAACTTTCAGCGGCGGATAATGGTGAACCTAAAATCACGTTTTCTGAGAAAACTAGTGCATTTCATAAGAAATTACTAGCAATAATTTGTGTGGAAAATTGAATAGTTTTTCACCCTGTTTAATTGTTTTTCCGATAAATCATACTCTTTCCAAGATTACAGCAAAACTTTATTTATATATTTTTAAACGAAAAAAAATTTTTTTTTCACTTCTGGAATTTTGGTAAACAATTGTTTTTCGTGTTTATCATGGTTCCAACTACTAGCATACCAAGTTTGGTAGTGCTACAATCGATTCTTGTCTCAAAACCCAATCGTACTGGATTAATATGTGGGTTGAAAATACATATTCATGTGAAGTAACGCTTCACTTAGTTGTCCTCTCTCCATTATCACATTCCCGCAGTACTTTCCTTCCATCATGTCGCCTCGTAACCAAGAACCTTTGTCACTATATGTTACATACCACTTTGAATCTCGCTCGTTTGTAATCCACCTTCACCATCCTCTTCAGGATGATTCCCTTTGAGGGTCGAACAACGTCTCAGCCCAGTGTTACCAGACCTTGGGTCGCGTCAGAACGTGGAAAGTGAGCTTATCCGATAGTGCATCTAAGAAACCGCAGCGGATCGGTTGTGAGTCGGTGCAAGATTCATGTTCCATGCGGTCCCTCGCGAACAAGCTGGGGTATTGTTTACGTTTGGATGGAGTTTGATTTATAGAGGAAATGGTTTGTTCGATTGTAAGCGACCCTCCGTGAAACTCGTCAATTAATTGTTATGAATTGTGGGATCGAGAAGTTTCAAAGTTCACGGTTGAACAGCTAATATCGATAGTACTAGGAGGTTTGAAGAGGTTCAAGATGAAATTAAATTCCAAGCGAGAACTTCGTTACTTGTTAGAATTACGTACGTTTATCCAGATGATGTCCAAACTGAAATGAGTTTCCAACTGGAATTTAAGAAAAATATATTATTCACAGAACAACTTTTTCAGATATATTATTAGGGGTGCCACAGGGTTCTCATTTGGGCCCATACTATTCAAAATTTAGTTTACTGACATACATGCCAGTTTTTAAAATTCAAAGTTATCTTGATGTAAACATTCTTCAAACCGTTAACTCTACCTCAGAACGCGAAAGTATGCAGGAATAGATGAATTGGCTCCACTATTCCACTGTACATATAACGAGGAATAAAAATATAGTTTTGTCTCAACAACATATCTTTGAACTAACTAAGCATATAGACATAATTGTATAATTGCATATTACAGACTATGTTTCACTGAAATTTGGTGTAACAAAAGTCTCGACGCTAAATTGTCTTTAATCACTTCATGAAAATAGCCTCAGTTCGTTTTTGAATGATCAGTGAGGTACAAAGTAGTTTTTGTCCCTGACTTTGCTTGCGTAGGATTAGTACTTCGAATAGCTCAATTTTTCTCTAGTACAACCGCAGACAAATGTAAGCCAGAATTGAAGAAAGAATCGTAGCACTTTGAACATATATTGTTGAAAAAAAAAAATTATTTACTCCGATAGGTATTTCATTATTCTCGATACTGTTCAAATGAATAGATAATAAAGTACTGAACGAAGTACTGCACAGAATTTTAGAGATTGCATATATTTGAAGACAAATGTTCATCTCTCTTCCAACCCCATTATTTATTTCATTATTACCTGACGTTATTTCCCGTTAAGCTATTTCGTTCCACCTTCATTTTTGAAAAATTTCGTATCAAAAATTAAAAAAACGTGTTTACCTCTATTTCAACCCTGAACTTATTTTATTCAACTGCCTGGAATGAAAGTTTCCAATACAAATTTCCATCTCCATTCATCCTCCACTTTCAAAGGGGTAAAAAACGTTCATGGCCCTAGCTTAAAAATAACAAAAATCTCTTACAAATTTTCATCCCTCATTTAACCTTTTTAAAAGCGGAATTTCTGAAAACACTGTAATTTGTATTATTTATGTTCGAGAGAACCTAAAATATACAGGGTGTAGCGGTTCCCAAAATTTCGACGAATTTTTCAACACAATTTAAACTCTCCATTTTTTTTTTTCGAATTTTTCACACCTGCCATTCGTTATATAATGACATTATACACTCGTCCTTCACGTTTATTTTTATATATGTTATTTAGGGGCCTATTTCAAAACTACATGTGATCAGCCAGAGAAATTGTAGGAAACAAACATCCCCAGACACAAAAAAATGTACCGTTAGTATATTAGTGCGAGGGTTTTATGTAGAATTTGTTTTGGAGGATGGTTGGCCCCTACGATTTATTACTTATAGTTTTAAAATGGGCCCCTAAATAACATAATATATAAAAATCAAGCGTTAAAATATGAGTGAAGTTGAACTTTTTTATATGTGAGCTTTAAAGTTTCTAGCAAAATGTATGGCCAGCGAAAAGTGTCTGTCAATGCTGAATATCTTATAATAATATTCAACAAATCATTCATAAAAATCAGCAATTGAAATTTGAGTGAAGTGAGACCCATTTTAACTTACTTTCTCACCTCTCCTATACAAGGTGTAACCTAACATCTTGCACTCCCGTGAAAGACGGGTGTATAATGCCGTTTTATAAGGAATGAAAGGTGTGAAAAATTCGAAAAAAAAAGTGGAAAATTTAATATTTGTTGGAAGATTCGAAAAATCTTTGAAACCGCTTTTCGAAATTAGACAGTTTCCTCACCCTGTACGTTGATTGGCCGTCCACCCAACTTAGCAGGTATGCATGCGTTGAAAGTTATTCCTCACATTGTGTCCTATAGAAAATAGGTTACGTCTGGGGACCTTGGACCTTGGGATCTTGGACTATATCCTCAATCATTTCTAATTCATAATAAATAATTATGTTAGTACTGATATCACAATTTGTATTTTTTTCCAGACACATTCCCCTCGAAACCTTCTCCAGAGAGTTCCACCAGCGGGAAAAATCTCACACTGATAATCGTCGGTCTGGCAGTAGCAGCAGTACTGCTGATACTCACCATAGTTGCAGTCGCGACCATTCTGGCTTGCCGGAAGCCGAAGGAAGTCGTGAAAAGGAGATGCAGGAGGAGCAGCAAGCCGCCGGAAGAATTTGAGTTGTCCGAAGACGGTTTCGGAGAGGGATTCCATAGGCGAAGTGCGCAGTACAGGGCGAGCATGTACGGGGAGTGCGAGGATAGGATAGCTAGGATGATAGAAGGTGAGAACCTTTGAATTAAGAGCGTGAAGCGTGCCTGGAAGAAGGACGTGGGATATATAGCGTGAGTCATGATGGTTGCAGCATATGGGAAATATTTTCATTATCGGAATTACAAAATATGATTCATATATGGGATCATCAACAACAACGAAATCACTGCATATTGCAAAGCCTTTATTTTTTTGTCTACCAATATGGGGGCAATTCCAAAAAATTCATTTCGAATGGAAGGTTAACCAAATGTTTAATATTCAATTTCAGTCGCATATGTGAATTTATTGAAAATTGCATCTATTTCAATATTTTTTGTTGTTGAAAACATGATGCTTTTTCTGCCCTGAATAATAATTATTAATTATTATAAATTAATTTAAGAAATTAAATATAAATTTTCAGGCTTGCTCCCAATAAAATTATAGGCTTGCTCCCAAATGCCAGTGCAAAATTTTGAAAAACTGTGTTTCATCATGACTGTTGGTGATCTTTTTCATAACATTTTGGATTCAAAGAACTAATAGCACAAAAAATAAGGAAAGCATTATGTAATCTGCATTGAAACGTGAACCAATATTCCACCAATATTATTAATGAAATATTGTTTTTCTAATATTATTCAATATTATTTTTAGATTTACAATATATTCATATTGGCCCAATATTAAATCAATATTACAAATAAATCACATTTTTTATTTTTATATTTTCATGGAGAATGTTCCCCTTTTCAACATTAAATCAAGATTTAGCCAATATGAGGTGCCACCTGGAAAAATTATTACATGAGAAAAAATTCTCATGAGTTTGGAGGTTGTAACTTCACAACTTCAATTTTAAAAATAATCTATGAATGATTGTTCAACTTAACTTGACAAAATGGTGGTGCCATAGTCCTATGCCACCATCTGGACCCTTGGACGTTCGATGATAAAAATTTCAAATTCGAAAAATGAAAAATAAAAAAGTTCATTAAATTATGTATCATAATATACTCGACTATTTTGTCCGTTGATTTTTTTTGTTCAAATTCCCAGTATATACTTATTCGGCCATTATGAATTGATGGGCATTCGCAGAAATAGTCTATCTCTAACCGTTCTCGAGTTGGTCAGCTCTAAATCAGTTTATAAATGTTTTTTTTGCCGCCAAAAATATTTCAGATTAGTTTTCGACGTTTTCGTTCGAAGATTCGGAATCAGCTTGTCAAAATACGTTACAGGACAAAAATTTTAAATTCGAAAATTGAAAAATAAGAAACTTCAAAAAATTATGTTCATGATATACTCGACTTTTTTGGCCGTTAATTTTTTTCTTTCAAATTTCCAGTATACACTGATTCGGCCATTTTGAGCCGATGGGCATTCGCAGAAATTGTCTACCCCTAACCGTTCTCGAGTGGGTCAGCTCTAAATCAGTTTATAGATGGTTTTTTTGCCGCCAAAAATACTTCAGATTAGTTTTTGACATTTTCGTTTGAAGATTCGGAATCAGCTTGTCAAAATACGTTAGAGGACAAAAATTTTAAATTCGAAAAATGAAAAATAAAAAACTTCAAAAAATTATTTTTCATGATATACTTGACTTTTTTGTCCGTCAATTTTTTTTGTTTCAATTCTCAGTATATACTAATTTGACAATTCAAGACTGTACGCCTGTACAACCCCCTAACATCTACGATCTACAAAATATTATACAGATAATCCAGTCTTCCGGATTATCAACGGAAGACTGGATTATGTGTATAATATACTATTTTCTTCAAATTCCTGGCTCATTCAGTTAAATTTCTCCGAGATTTCGAAACTCTTCCTCATCTCCAATTGATCCCCACACTTTCCTGTTGTTCCAAGTTCAACAAACTAACAGCTGAACGCTCGAAAGAGACCATCATCCCTCCATAATACTATCAAACTATCAGCGTACTTATCAGCATACGCGGCCTTCCATTTAGACCACTGATGCCGCCCACCCCCGACGGTGGCTTGTCGAAAACGTCACCGCCAGATATTATTTTGCAAACCGCGTCGTGTCGCAGGAAAGAGTGTTTGTGATATTGCGAAGAGTGTCTTTTTTTGTTCCTTTATGAGGGATATATATGGCAGGGTGCGAAGAATATTATATAAATATACGACATCAGGGATGATGAAAGGGCGGTTGAATTATATTTTACAGAGGGAAGCTCTTGAACGCCTTCGTGATTTGTTCCGGTGGATTTGGTCAGAGTTACCGAGTTTGTATTCCAGCAGCGATTTGTTTGCCTTTTTTTTAATTAACTTGTTGAAAATCCATTATGGAATTTTTTAAAAGGCAGAGTCAGTTGGAAACAATGGAATCTTTAGGATTTCACTAAACAAAACTTATTTTAACCTGTGGTAGAAGTCCATTATATCTCAAAGTGGAGTGGTATGGATATACAAATCAGTAAAACGCAAAGTCGTCTCCACAATTGTTATTTCATTTTATATCTATCACTACGCCAATAGCCTCTTCAATAAACGGAGACGTATTGAGAAAATTGGCAACATCGCACATCCGCAGCCAACAGAGCGACTTCGTGATCATTTTATTGTTCCTCTAATATCAATTTCGTTGGGCTCGACGAAGGCACTGGCGGAATGCGGCGATTATGAATGATCTTATGCATTTTAATGTATTGAATTTGAGATTCAAACGGCAACGGCAACGGCAACTGCAACGGCAACGGCAACGGCAACGGCAACGGCAACGGCAACGGCAACGGCAACGGCAACGGCAACGGCAACGGCAACGGCAACTGCAACGGCAACGGCAACGGCAACGGCAACGGCAACGGCAACGGCAACGGCAACGGCAACGGCAACGGCAACGGCAACGGCAACGGCAACGGCAACGGCAACGGCAACGGCAACGGCAACGGCAACGGCAACGGCAACGGCAACGGCAACGGCAACGGCAACGGCAACGGCAACGGCAACGGCAACGGCAACGGCAACGGCAACGGCAACGGCAACGGCAACGGCAACGGCAACGGCAACGGCAACGGCAACGGCAACGGCAACGGCAACGGCAACGGCAACGGCAACGGCAACGGCAACGGCAACGGCAACGGCAACGGCAACGGCAACGGCAACGGCAACGGCAACGGCAACGGCAACGGCAACGGCAACGGCAACGGCAACGGCAACGGCAACGGCAACGGCAACGGCAACGGCAACGGCAACGGCAACGGCAACGGCAACGGCAACGGCAACGGCAACGGCAACTGCAACGGCAACGGCAACGGCAACGGCAACGGCAACGGCAACGGCAACGGCAACGGCAACGGCAACGGCAACGGCAACGGCAACGGCAACGGCAACGGCAACGGCAACGGCAACGGCAACGGCAACGGCAACGGCAACGGCAACGGCAACGGCAACGGCAACGGCAACGGCAACGGCAACGGCAACGGCAACGGCATGAAAAGTCGAGAATTCAACAATAATTCACTCTCCGCTGTCAGATACCTATATCAGGGGAGTAATCTGGCTCGTCTGAAGAACTACTGGAGATATTTCATAAAATGTAAGAGTCTTGTGTGTGACCTCGGAATATGTAGGTGTTTTCTTAGGTTGCAGTGCCCTGTTAGATGTCCTTGTCCTTCCACCTTATTTAGAGAGTTCCGCCTCAGTTCGAGAACATGTTGCAAAATCCAGTCAGTTGGCTTCAACATCATCATCATCTCTCCTTGCCTATTTTCAGAGGCATTCTTCCAGGCAAATTGATGATGGTTATTGATCAGTTTCTCCGTGTCCTGGTCAAAGTCCCAAACGGAATTCCGCACGGCTGGTACTGGCTCTTATACTAGGTTACTGCGATCCCCTGCCTTTGGGTTTACATGTAACTGTACCCAGACAAGTTTCATCTTGTTATGTGCTCCTAGGCCGCTGAGGTTTTTATGGATCTTCCACTCTAGTCAGGAAAAAAAGCTGCATTATCGCAGGGCCTTTATTGCCGCCAAATTTTCGAAGAGAATAACTGGCTTCGAAGACCCTTTCTTAGAATCACTCTCGTGCCAACAGAAATAGCCATCACCTCAACTCAGAATCCCTTTAGGTCCTACCTCATTACATTTCTTCCAGCCGTGTACAAGATTTGCCTTTCCGACAGCATTGGTATGGCATTTGATGTGACTTCCCCATCTTGTATGATGGTGGTATATGTTCCATCAAAGGAGTAGATTGGAGTCATTTCGTCCGATGGTATCTCACATGTGTCGATACTGATAACCTTCATTATGTTGAAGTGGTCTTGTTATTGCCCCTCTACTGGCCCAGGCAGTTTAGTCTGGAGGCCTCTATCTTTGCCTTCATTACAATATGAAAAGTCAGAGAAGGGATATTCAATATCACTTCTAGGCTAATCGTAGATGAGGTGGATATGGCACCAGTGACCCTACATACGTTATCGAGGGGCTGACTATCGTGGTTTATAGCCAAAGGGATTGCTTGGGTTCAAGTCCCTAGATTTTGCCAGAGGACCACCTGGCCATCATCAGTTATGTCCCTGAACTTGTTAGCACTTTCAGTCTAGGTTCACTCCCCGGTATTTTGTTTGTTTACTGGTTTTCAACAGATCAAAGGAATAACCTAAAGTCATTGCGATATTTGTCTATGCATTTGCCAGTTTCGTTTGGTGAAACAGTTTACATCGAACGCCAGATAAGCCATCACCATAGATATCGAAATCGGAATTTCTATGAATGATTCACATTGAAAACAAGTTATTCCTGAGTTGCTGCACTCAATTCCAATGAAGCAATCACTCTATTTCGATTCGTCAAACGGAATCGCAATTTTCATCAAACCTTGTATTTCCAATCGAATGGCTCCTCACAATTTCGTGAAATTACAAGCAGTACCTTCAAAGTTAAAGATAGATGGAGTACACGTACACACATAAGGAGTTGGTTACTTCTTCATATAAACCAAGGACGAGTCGAATCCAGAGGCGTTCTCCATAATAATTATCGAGTGACTTACAGAGAGTTGATTGAAAATACAAATTTCCACTTTCAGTTTTTTTCTAGAGTCTTTCCACAATGTCTGTCAGATGTAGTTTAAAGTCCAGCGTGGCTTTAGCCGGGGAAGTAATTTTTTTCTGATAAAAATTACAAAATATAACATATTTTATTTTTCAATTTTCATGGAGAATGTTTCCTTCTCAACATAAATACCTCCCTAGAGGTTATCTTTAACGATGGAAATTAGCAACTGAAGTTTGTCTTTCAGCCGCAGATTATTCCAAAACAGATTTTGTGAATACTCCTTTTATATTTCCGAACAAAAATCAAAATAACCAGGATATTATACTAAAAATAATATTGGTGAATATTGCCAAAGCAATATTGGCCTCAAAATATAAATAGATATTGTAGAACATCGTTATAACACATTTAAATAATATTAGAAAAATATTATGAAAAGATTGGCAACATATTCAAACGTAATATTGGCTGGATAAAATCAAAACATTTCGCAAAATTGGTCCAATATTACTTGATCATTATATAAATGCTATTGGTTCAATATCATATAAAAAAGATTGGTAAAATATTCAAAGTGACATGAAATCATTGAAAAAAATATTTGCAAAAAATGTCGAATAAATTGGAATTTCTACAATTAAATTTCTCCTTCAATCAAGCACTGAGTTGAAAAAAATTCGTGAGAATCCTTATTCTATATATTTCCTCAGGATTTGGCAGACGTTCCAGGTGGAGCCACCTAGCGGTGTCTTACCAGATTTGATCATGATTAATTTCATAATTGTTTATTGAATATGGGGCAAATGTTCAAATCCCAATTATGGCAATGTATTTCATTTTGAGTATTATATCAATTTCATCATTCAAATATTCGCGTGAGATGTAGTAGTTTTAAATAAAATAGAGAGAGAGAGAGAATAATATTTTAATATGAGCTGGAATTATGTTGATATGAAATGTGGAATTCATGAAAAAACAATAGACTCTTGGATATTGTATAATCAGAAATTTCAACTACAATAAAAAAATTAGTGCTAGGGATGGGTCATGTGTAAGGTTTTTTCTGAGTTTCCATTGGCTAAAAAGAAGCAAAAGAAATTCTTCGTTCAAAGTCGTTCTTCGTTTGCAATATGATCCTTCTTATTCCAAATGTAAACAATGTCCATAACATTTCATTTCTCATCACCCCCCCGCCCAAAAATTGTATATGAAATTATAGTTCATGTTTCTACGTCTTTTATTATTCTGAGGGTGAATCCAAATAAAACCTTATATTAAACCAGAGCTTTGGTACCAAAATGACCGAGATGAACCACTTGCAGCAAATAATCGAATATTATTTTCGGGAAAAAAATCAACAAATAGCCCTCAGCATTTGCTTGGAAAAACCATTGTTGTCTATCATTCCAAACCACACCAGATCAGGATTTCAATGCAAACGATCCTTGCTAGCAGAGATCATGTCCCTATTGATTTAGTAACCGCCACCACTGGTAGTGCAACGTATTCGGAATTAGCGTTATACAAAGCTGCAAAAGCCAACTGGATTCCTTCGATAAGGCTGAAAGATTTAACCTCGATCCATTTTGGTACGAACGTGCCCTTTCATTTGCTTCGCTGGCATCGTCCAAAGACCGCTTGATTTACCGACGAAATACGTAAATGATACACATTCTCTCTTTGAAAAACATCCTATTGATTTTGGTTTCGTCGAAAGGCAATAAAATTCGAAAGATGCTTCTAAGGGATTTCTGCGGAAATGCTGATGGTGGTCGGAAGGGACAAGAAAATAATTAAGGAAAGGTTTTGAGGATTTTTTGAACTCCAGTGATTATAATTTGAAATTTCACAAAATCGGTTGAAAATATTAACGAAAAATATATATGACTACGTTCATTTCTACGGTCTATATTCGCTTCAAATTCAATACCATTGAGTCAACTTAAACCACCCTTCAGTTTATGTCACAATATATAAGTGGATCTAGGAATCCTATACTTCAATACGATTGAAAAAACCTAACTTCACAGCAATATGTCGAATTTCATCTGTTATGCGAATTAATTTAGGAATCGTTGTTGAAAATATGTGGAACCCCTTATCCTTTCCTCATTCATGTATCCCAAAAACGTTTTTCCTTAATCAGTTAAATAAAAAAACTGCTCTCTTCTTTGGACAACACGTTCTTTTTCTTTTTTATCATTTTGTTCTCCATTTTGAGAAAGAGAAACTCATCCGATTACAAACAATTAAGACAAAACACAACCAATATGAATTTGGCTACTTCTGTTCAAGGCGATCGGTTGGGTCCAATCCTATATTTTATGGAATTGAGTGGTTCAAGTCAAACCCATTGTGAGCGGATCCAAAGTTGTGACATGAACGTAGTCTATGGACTAAATATTATCGGACTTTAGAAACAATAATGGATATAGACAGTATTTTGAAAAGATCCACCTCAGACTACGTTATAGAAAAGTTTTGCGGAGTTTGTTGATTTCCTATTAGTAAGGTTAGATTATCAGTAAGGGTATTAGTAAGATTATTCTGGACTTACTAAAAGTGAAACATTGTCAAACCACCTTCAAACAAACCTTCATGACCTAGTTCCTTGAAAATATTTCCAAAGTTCAAAGTTCATGTAAGTCATGGTGGTATGGCACTAAAATATATTTCGCTTGGTGATTATTTGAAAAGAATTGGAATAAATGTTTTCATTTGATATTTTTCACCCATATACCAAACTATTTGTAATGAAAATATTTTTCTTTGAAGTAATTAACTTATTTATCTATTAAGTGTCGGGCCAAGCACAGCAACATGTGGTACCCAGTATTTCAATGAATGCTAATACACTTTCATTAATTTTCAAGTATTGAACTGATACAGTCATATGTTCAGCTTGTACTACAAGGAATTACATTCCACTCAGCAATTCCATCGAAACAGAAATTAGGAATGTAGGTATAACGATTTATTGGAGAAAATTGTGACACACTATTAGGGCAATAAGGATTTGAATCAGCGCCCCAATATTACTCTAGCCGGATGGAATTTCTTCTATAACGCCCTTTGGGTTCGTGATCCAATTTGGAGAGGCAAAAGAAAATTGGTAAATGTCATCATTTTTGCTTTCATATGCATATAGGGGTCGACGCAGAATATTGAGTTTCGTGTGTAGCAAAGCTCACACATTTTCCATTTAACCGAATAGGTATTCTGATCCAATAAACAGAGGCGTGTGAAGTTTGTCAAAATGAGCCGACTGCAAGTGAAGAATACGAGAAATTATACCGGGTGTCGCAGAGCCTCTAGGCCAGCCGATATTTCAGTTATTTGCAGAAACAAATTTAAAAAAATACGTATCTCTCTATGCCGCACAGAAAAATCTACCCCCTACTCACATCCTACTTCTATGCGAACTGAGGCAAATTGTATAAATGTGTAGTTCTACACCGAAGCATATCATAATTTTAGGTTTGTGCATTGGAGGTGGATATTGGGATCAGTAAGTCTGTGTGTATGTAAGTCAGTGCAAAAAATTTCCAAATAGCACAGGTCCTTTCAAAATACCTTTACACCAAGTACTCAGACATGCCGATTTCGAAAGACAAATAGTATTCATTACTTATATTCATGTTTCAGTCCATAACAATCCCAACTTCCTCAATCAAATCTTGTGTAGTGACGTATCCCCCTTCCATAATAATGACACTGTAAACATAACATTCACTATTGGTCACAGGAAAACCCTTACTGGATAAAAGTAACCAATTTCACAACAAGGTTGGGTGTAAACGTGTGGTGCTGTTCTGGACTACTAGGAGATATTCCAATTGAAGAACGACAACAAATAATGAGGTAGCAGCAAAATGGTGCTCCTGTAAATATATCCATGATAATACCGATGAATCGGTAATATTGGATATGTTCAATAGCCTGTGGGTTCTCCAGATATCATGCCACTGGACTTTCTTCTATGGGAGTATTCGAAACGAGTTTCAACTGAAGAAAACTACAGTTGCTTGTAATACCATTTATCCATAAATGATTAGGAGCTTCCTAATCTGGCGTTGATTCGGCTACTTGAAGCATGTATGGCAAGTGCTGGCCAATATTTTGATCAATTTGTATTCATATTTGCCGTGATAGCTACTACTACAGTGATATATCATTGTATGTGAATTGAATAAAACTGTAAGTTGCACCAAAACAAACATAGAGGTGCAATTTGTAAACCAAAAGTTTGGAGTGGTTTCTCGGGGGTTGTTTGCCAGGGGATGGATTTTGCTATGATGCATGAAAGAGCTTGGTCTTCCACGACAAGTATTTTCTTTTCTGCAAATAACTGAAATATCTGCCTGCCCGAGAGCTCTAGCTGGGACATTAGAATAGTGAAAAATATTGATTGGAGCTGTACAGCAGTACTATCACTAGTATGTTGCAATCAATATACGTACAGGATGTTTTCGAAATTGGAGCGATGAATGAAGTGGGGAGTAGAAGATGACAAAACATAACGAGATGTAGAAATAAATTTTTGTAGAAAAAAAAAAAGTATATTTTGGGAGATACTGAATTTGAAAATTTCCAAGATACTTCAGGTAATCACTGATCAGAGGTCTACAGCAAACGCAAACCGAGCTGAAACACTGCCAGCGGGCAGACACGCTGTTGCGTGAATAATCCAACCAGAGCATCCCAAACTGAGGTAATTGGCTGCGCCAAAATTTTTGATTGCTTCAGAAACAAAAATTCTTTTCATTTATTTTCACATTATATTCCATAAAACAACGGAACTTCTAAATTGCTCCAAATTCGGAAACACCCTGCATATTGTATAAGGATGGTCTATATCTTGAACTGAGTTACCCACGCACATATCAAGGGTGGTAGACAGGTCCATTTCAATAACGTGTAACTTTTCCTTGCCGAAAACGTATAAGAGTCCTACGGGAGCGGGAAACAATTCCAAAGTTTCCTGTCTCCTTATGGCGTGCAATTTTATACTTGTTCAGACTATGATATAGGTAAATTGGTAATTTTCCGAAGACAGGACTTGGGAAATGTATATTCTGAAATAAAATTGGACTGGAATGAGATACGATGTACAAGGCGATTGAAAATTCTAAATCACACATGTAGAATAGTATATACAGTAAGTGTCAAAAAGTTTGCACCATATGGAATACTTTTTATTTTCTATTTGTCAGAAAATTATTCTGCGTGAAAATGGGTGCATTGCAAAAAATTTGCGAGTTTTCAAAATTACCAATTTCCAAGTTTACCCTCAATCGGTCCAAATTTCGTATTGACTTATTATTATAGGAATAACAGGGAGCCACCTAAGGCTATGAGATACTGGTAATTTTTATTAGGCTCCAATCATGAAAAATAGGATACAATTATTTTGTTTCGTAGGTGGCTGTGATCCTAAATCTTATTAATGTTTTCACTTATAAATAAATTTTCTGAATGCACTTTACCGATAAGCTGCAAAATAAGGTTAGTTTACTACTGATCAAAGTTCCTATTTTTCGTTCTCCCCTGTACACTGTATATTTAAAATATGGACTACTCAAAAGTATTTCGCAATCCATTTTATGAAGAATAAAATTTTCTGACAATGGAATTTTGAAAACGTTTCCCATATTGTCCAAATTTTCTGAAACTCGCTCTATGTGAAATAAAAAAATATTGAATCTTTTTAAAATATTTATTCCATTTTTTTTTTCAGGTCCCGACTTGATTATGTCTCCAATGACCACTTCTCAGCACAATCTAGAATTCTGATGGCATCTGAAAAATGATCGTATCATCTGAAATGATCTCAAATAGGAATTATATTTTTCTCTTTACAAGATGTAGTGAATCACGGTTCAATATTTTGATCTGATGGATATTTATACATCACATAATCCGTGGACAATCAGTATAGTTATTATAACCAGTATACTAATAGTTATTTAGTGAGTGAAAAAGTGAAAACAAAGAAGAAAAGAATATATTGTGGATATGACATCAATATTTTCTTCTAATGTTTTATGAGACAAACGGTGCTTCCTTATGTTGATTTGATTGAAAAAGGAATGGTTAAGTCAGGTTGTTAAAGAATTTTGGAGAGATGAAGAGTATTTCGAAGATACTCCTGCAAACTTTCATTTTATTTTAATGATTCTAAAAACCTGTTTATTTCATGAATTTCAAGTTATTCAATTCACATTGAATATCCTTATATTCTCGATTGCTTTTTTTCTCCAGCATTAATTTAACTCGAAAAACCTACATTAGACATTTCATGTCAGTTTTTTTCGTGAAATTACTGATTGGCAAAATTATTTCATTGAAGTCAGAAATTTATACGATATAAAAAAGCTCTTGTGTTTTTACTGTTCAAAAACATTATCAAAGAAAATTTGTACCAATGAAGGTCGGCAGTTGTATGCCCCAGAAATATTCAGAAAACTGATGTCGACTTCGATTTCTAAACATATCTATATTTAGACTGTATACTTCCCGATGATTTTTTTTTAACTTACGCAGTCCTCTGTCCTATGGATGACCATCTCAGTCACATGAACTTGAATCTCATTTCCTCAAAATCTCATCATTATTTATTTCAAAGCAAAATGCCAATTTGTTGTAAATACATCTAATATTATTTTAGGATAGGATAGACCATAGAAATATTTATTTTTATTCCATAGTTGCATTGTATATTTCTCACTCGACTAGTTAAGTATTATAAGAAACTTGTACCCCATTTTGAACTCAGGTAAACTTTGTAAAAAAATAAAATACTACATGTAAATGATTGTTTTATTCAAATGGCTGCCGGTGTTTCCGCTGCTACTGATATGATGCCATGAACAACACCTTCTAGATTATTGTTGAAACATACGAGGTGTTTCATTGAAAAGCGGCCAGTTATACGTAATTTTACGATTAGAAACTCTGTTCTGTTTTGAGAATACCACCAACATTCATTACCACTCTACTTTAAATTGAATATTATCAACAAATTATATTCACCCTCATTCATTTTGGCGGAAGAGAAGTATTATTTGCTCATAACGATGCTATCCAGAATTAATGAACTTGAGGACCTGAGGAGAATCCCATAATAAAATTCAGCAGAAATATTAATGCGAAATATGGCTCTTGTATATCAATTTATACTGAAATGATTTGAGATTTTTGAAATAATATTGATTTGGAGATTAGAATTTACAACACGTCCAATCACTTTCGATATTGAGGGAAATATGTGATATGTGCTTGAATTGTTATTTTATAATTCATGTTTGCAATTCCGGTTAGGGTGGACTGAATCCAACAAAGTGTTCAATTAAAATATGCATTTTTCTGACGGAATGACAGGTTTAAGAAAAATAAGAGGAAGAGGAAGAGGAAGAGGAAGAGGAAGAGGAAGAGGAAGAGGAAGAGGAAGAGGAAGAGGAAGAGGAAGAGGAAGAGGAAGAGGAAGAGGAAGAGGAAGAGGAAGAGGAAGAGGAAGAGGAAGAGGAAGAGGAAGAGGAAGAGGAAGAGGAAGAGGAAGAGGAAGAGGAAGAGGAAGAGGAAGAGGAAGAGGAAGAGGAAGAGGAAGAGGAAGAGGAAGAGGAAGAGGAAGAGGAAGAGGAAGAGGAAGAGGAAGAGGAAGAGGAAGAGGAAGAGGAAGAGGAAGAGGAAGAGGAAGAGGAAGAGGAAGAGGAAGAGGAAGAGGAAGAGGAAGAGGAAGAGGAAGAGGAAGAGGAAGAGGAAGAGGAAGAGGAAGAGGAAGAGGAAGAGGAAGAGGAAGAGGAAGAGGAAGAGGAAGAGGAAGAGGAAGAGGAAGAGGAAGAGGAAGAGGAAGAGGAAGAGGAAGAGGAAGAGGAAGAGGAAGAGGAAGAGGAAGAGGAAGAGGAAGAGGAAGAGGAAGAGGAAGAGGAAGAGGAAGAGGAAGAGGAAGAGGAAGAGGAAGAGGAAGAGGAAGAGGAAGAGGAAGAGGAAGAGGAAGAGGAAGAGGAAGAGGAAGAGGAAGAGGAAGAGGAAGAGGAAGAGGAAGAGGAAGAGGAAGAGGAAGAGGAAGAGGAAGAGGAAGAGGAAGAGGAAGAGGAAGAGGAAGAGGAAGAGGAAGAGGAAGAGGAAGAGGAAGAGGAAGAGGAAGAGGAAGAGGAAGAGGAAGAGGAAGAGGAAGAGGAAGAGGAAGAGGAAGAGGAAGAGGAAGAGGAAGAGGAAGAGGAAGAGGAAGAGGAAGAGGAAGAGGAAGAGGAAGAGGAAGAGGAAGAGGAAGAGGAAGAGGAAGAGGAAGAGGAAGAGGAAGAGGAAGAGGAAGAGGAAGAGGAAGAGGAAGAGGAAGAGGAAGAGGAAGAGGAAGAGGAAGAGGAAGAGGAAGAGGAAGAGGAAGAGGAAGAGGAAGAGGAAGAGGAAGAGGAAGAGGAAGAGGAAGAGGAAGAGGAAGAGGAAGAGGAAGAGGAAGAGGAAGAGGAAGAGGAAGAGGAAGAGGAAGAGGAAGAGGAAGAGGAAGAGGAAGAGGAAGAGGAAGAGGAAGAGGAAGAGGAAGAGGAAGAGGAAGAGGAAGAGGAAGAGGAAGAGGAAGAGGAAGAGGAAGAGGAGCATTGCTAGTACAAAAATCAGAATGAAGGTGAAAACACGTGCAAGAAGAGATTTGAATTCTCTCGAAAGACTTACAACACCAAGCGGTCCTTATTCATTCAGTATCCCTATGGGACACGTGAGGAAAAGCACTTTACCCCCATGTAATACATATGATTTTTCCTCTTACCCACTTGATGAATCTTTTTTTGTAAATTTAAAAGGCATCTCAACTGCTTTTGTTTAAAACGGACCTATATTTGCATGATGGAAAGTATAGACAATACAGTCATGTTCATCTGAGAATCTGCGGTGGTGCAATGGCTGCTTGTAATCCGAAGGTCCCGGGTTCAGCTCCTGGCAATTGCAACTTTTTTTTTAATGTTATTTTTTTTTTGTAGTGATTTGAATTATTGGACATTTAGATAGCTTATACATTTCAGATTGATTGAGTGATTTTCTCATAAGTGATGTTATGTGCCTATTTGAATGAAGAGATGTTTTTTTTTTCTAATGTGTGTATTGAATAGAGGGAATAACTTTAGACTGATTTCGACTACGACTTTCACTCGTTACAAACGGTTTGGTCTTATTAAAAGGTAATTGGATGAAGAAAAGGTTTGTATTTCGTGCAGAAATTTATTTATAAAATCATTAGTTATTTTATTGTGTAATTATGGATTGTGATAATGTGAGTAGAATTCTTCTAGACTTCCATTGTCTACAAACAAACAAAATAAATTATTTGCATGTGTTTTGAGTCACGACGTTTCAACAGTTAATATCTACTGTCGTTATCAAGTGTGTGAACTGATTATGATGTCTGTGGCACAGATCCAAACTGTCCTGTTCCCAGATATGTAGTGCTGCTCCCAAACACACAATGAACCAGAATCAACCAAGTCGATTTTAAACTTGTTTGTAGGTCGAAACGAAAAATGTTTATATACGATTTGAGGAAAAGATCAATACTTACGCGCGTCTCTACTTGAATTTTCATGATTTTTCAATAAAACAGCAAAGTATTCTGTATTCATTTCTTCAAAGTAATTTTTTTATAAGCTCATCAACTGTGACCACAAATGAATGCCGCAACTCCATTCCACAGAACATTGAGGTTAGGTAAATAGGTATCCTTTTGTAGACAGGAAAATTTATAATTTCACGCTCTATTTGAACAGTTGATATCCTCTCTGTTCAGCGAGGATTCTAACAATATCCTTTACGAATTTCACAAGCTCTTCTCTTATATAATAATCACGTGTTTCATTACAGATGGGATTACCTCGAGGCTCATTATTTGAGGGAATAGCCTGATGCCCTTCACAAGGTGAAACTTGGATGATGAAAATATCGCAAATCGCCGTACTCAGTATAACAAATGAAATATTGCACTGTTTAGAATATTGGAGGATTTGCTAGTAAAAAAGGAAATGTATTTATACTTGTGTATTTCATTCAAAGATTCATTAACTGAAAATGCTCAATTCGTAGGAGAAATGATGTTGTCACCTTTAACACCATTCATAAACTTGTATGAGTTCAGGTTTAGGTAATTATTATACTGTGATTCCAAAGTGAGGATAACCATCATGAGAATATCTGAAACTACTAGATACAGGTTTGGTTTAATGGGAAAAGAGCACAGACCTATACATAGCCCCTTTGGAAAACGTAAATTACTATTACTTCATGATTTTTAATATTTTTAAAAATCAACAATTATACAAAGCAAATGTGTTGATATACTCAGTTATCAGTTTGAAATAGTTTGATAATGTACATATAGGACAAAACTACACTAACACAATGGTTACAAATATAAAGTGGTATAAAGACAGGAATTTTCTTGACATGATTTTTTGGGTTTGTAATCCACACTGAATTTGCCTATCTGGGAAATTGAGATCAAATTAACCAAGCATACTTCTCTTTTTCTGAAAAAAATTTGACGTTTCGGAGGCTGTATTTGCCTCCGTTATAAAAACTTGCTGGAAAGATACTGAAAACTGTATTTGAATTGCGGTTTGGAAATAACAAGATCTTTCTATGAAAGAGTCAAATGAAACCTGTCATACATTCTTTTGATTGACATTTGGTATCCTGATACATAGGGTGTTCGGTATCAATCAATCACCATTCTACTAGTCCTTATTTCATCTTTGAGGAGAGGTAACCAGTTGCGGTCCATTTCGATGAAATTTGTTGAAAAGCAGTTGTTCGATAATAGAATGCACGCAGTTTTCTTTAACTTTCTTTTTTCTTAATTCGATGTTCTCAATAAAATTTTGGTATTATTCCATTCCATCATATGATCGCCATCAGATGCTAGAATATGTTCGGATATTTTCGAACCTGTTATTTTTCGATTTCTGATGTAACTTTTATGTTCTTCCTGGCGCACAATCAATGGTCTCAATGTTTCAACTACATAACTCTTACCACACGAACAAGGTATGTTGTAAACACAATTTTTTCATTCATCAGTGTTTTTGGGTTTTGTATGTGTGAGTATTGATCTCAATGTGTTGGTTGTTTTAAGTGTTGTTCTTACATCATACCTATGGCCAATCCGTTTTATATTTTTAGACAGTTCAGACATAAGGTATAATGTTGTTGTTGTTGTTGGATGTGTATGGAGATGTCGCACGTCTGTATGTTGTGTTGTTCGATTGTAAAGTTTATTACTATTCATTTCCTCAATGGTTTTTTCCACGGATTCAAACCCAAAAAATCATGTCAATAATCGGATTTCCTCCACCAAATCAAACTTTCAATCAATATTTATAGGAATTTTCATTTCTCATTTTTCATTTTTTTTAATAATTTTCTATACTTTTATTGTGTACGCCGCGTGAAAACTCACGGCAAAGTCAGAGCGCGAATACCCAGGGAGTTAATGAACAATTTGATATTTGAAAAAGGTTTCCTCAACTCTCAAGTAGTTCCAAATCCCAATAACATAACACATAACCGACAAATGATAATTGTTGGTTATTCAACCTCATTCATTTCCGCAAACCGGATCCGCATCCTTCTTCTCCTCCAAAAATATAAAATAAATCCTTTCCCTCGCCCGCCAACCGGCATCGGATAAAATCGCAGAAGAAGAGACGCTGAAACCCGAAAATAAATAACGTTTTTGCTTGACGATATGAAAGAATGTCAGTCGCTGAAGTTCTTAGCGATAAGAACCGGAAGCGCAATGGCCGGAACACTCTGATAGCACTTAATATTCCAGTTATTAGTTGTTCTCGAGCATTACCCAACCGAGTGTATGTTGGATAGGATTGCCAGACTCATTAAAATCCGGCCTATGGGAAAACGGAAGATTTTGCTATATGATATTCAGGGTCGGGATGGGATCTAGGCTTGGTTTCATCTCAGTTCGTCGAAAAATAGTTATTTGTTTTACTAGGCATAAAAGCACAAGATTTAATGCCGCGGCTGGTGAAACCAGCCAAGGCATTAAATCTGCTTTTCTGCCGTGTGAAACATATAATTTTTTCTTCAAATTTGTTTGAATTCCACGCAAAATCGACTTTTTCATATTTAAATTGCGTTTCATTATCAATATCCAAATAACTAAATTATTTCATCAAAGGTAACTGGGCCCTGCGTTACTATGTTTACCGCTGATGACGTTTGTTGAATTTGTTTGTTTACTGTTTACTTTGTCATTGTCAATTTTGAAAAGTTGTCATGTTAGAAATGGATTTACGGCAAAGTGAGGATGAATTGATGCAATTAACACGGTGGTGTTAATTGATTACAATGAAATATTTCATTATATACACAATTAAAAAAAATGAAATCATTATGCAGAATCTGATTCCAATTCGGAATCTTCTTCTTTTTCCAATTCTTTTTCACTATCACCATTGGCTTCCATATGCAAATCTTCATCTGAATCCTTGAACTTTAAGTGGTTTTCTTCCATATGTTCCCCTTCACTACTACCTTCTTCCCATTCGTTTTCACTTCACTCAGGTGTGAGATAAGAGACCAGGCGCGAAATGTGGAATTTAACCTTTCACCGGAAAAATCAAGAACTGTATATGAACTCACATACAGCAGATTCATGGAATATAGACAGAAGAAAAAAATAGGATCTTTCTCTGAAAATGTGCTGATTGTCTATTTTTCCGATCTTTCAAAGAAAATGAAGCCTTCAACGTTATGGTCTACCTATTCGATGTTGAAAGCTACCCTGAACATAAAAAACATTGATTTGGCAAAATACCTGAAGTTACGGGCTTTTTTGAAACGCCAGTCAGACGGTTTCCATGCAAAAAAATCCCGAGTTTTTGAAAGAGAAGAAATCGAGAAATTTTTATCAGATGCCTCAGATGAACTGTATTTGTGTACGAAGGTAGGAATATATTGAAAATGATCTATTATGGATTAAAGAACTAATTTTCAATTTATATTTTAGGTTGTACTTATTGTTGCAGTCTCTGGGGCTTGTAGATGCGATGAGCTTTTGCAAATGAAAACAGATGATATAAATGATATGGGCGACAAATTGCTAATTATGCTACCAAATACTAAGACCAAAGATCAAGATCTTTTGTAGTAACGGAATATTTGAGCGTTTACAGAAAATATGCAGCCTCCAGACCCTCGAATTTAAATAATCGGCGTGTCTTCTATAAGTATGCGAACGGTAAAGCACATCATCAATTCATTGGCATTCACAAATTCGGTAAAATGCCAGAAGAAATTGCTACTTTTCTGGGACTATCCCATGCGAAAGAGTATACCGGGCACTGCTTTCGCAGAACTTCGGCCACGTTGCTGGTGCATTCTGGTGGGGACATAACAATGTTGAAGCAACATGGAGGATGGAAGTCTTCCGCAGCCGCGGAGGGCTATATTGAGGACTCGCTAGCCAATAAGTCGAACATCGGCAATAAAATATTTTCTGGCGTTTCCGGAGTATCAAGTGTTGATACTAAAGTTGTTAATTTTACTGGAAAGGAGGGAAGTGGACAGAGTTCAATTGTATTAAATAATTGTTCACAATTCACCATAAATATATCTCATAAATAAAAATTTCGTATTGTAGTTTGTAGTTTTAATGCAATAAAACCAGTTTATTATCATCAGCATCATTTTAGGTTTTCTTAATGTCATTGTCAATTTTAATAACCAGTTTGATTTAAATTATTACTTGGGAGGTTGCCTAGCAACGAACTTTTTCTGCCTAGGCAGTAAAAGTGGACTTTTTCTGCCTAGGCATTAAAAGTACAACTTCTAAGCCTGCCAAGTGTCATTAAAAGGCCGCTTTTAATGTGATTTGGAGAAAAATATATATTTTCCAATCTGCCGCGAATATTCACTTCTGGGCGATATTTTACGACAAGGTTTACGCTAAAATAACATTTTAAATTCAAATAGTTTATTGTCTTGAATTAGTGTACGACCATGCTGGCGTCCTGGTTGCTGCGTCACGATCGCTGTCTGTTCGAATGTCGAACTCCGTATTTGGAGCGCTTATATCCTCCTATATAGTATTGTGTTTGTAGATCTTTCTCTGGAAAAATCCTCACTAGTTCACGTTGTAGAACATGTTCAAGAGTTAGCAAAAACGTATGTGACTTTCTTCAACTAGCACTTCCCGATATGACTACGATAACCAGTCCGTGCAAGGCTTACTGTTTCATCATCTGAAAATAGACTTTTTAACTGGTGATGATCAACTGTATTGCCAAATATGCGCCAAACTCCTCAATCTAGTGGACCACTATTATTATTTTGATTTTTGTTCGAATTTACGAATGGGATATTTAGCCGGGGAAGAAGTCGTAGTTGAAACACCTGTAAATCTGATCATAACTCTGAAGCTCTTCAGTTAGGAATAAGCAACCCAAAGATACATCAAACTATTTCAACGAATCAAGCTAGAAGAACACCCCAATCTAGCCGACTGCAATTACGAGCTTTACGCAGTCATTGTTCACTTTAGTTCTGGAGCGGATTTTGGCCACTATTACACCTTAGCCAAAGATAAAACGGACTGGTACAAATTTGATGACAATTGCGTAAATAGAATACCTTCTTTGGAACTGGACCTTTTGGAGCCTTCGAAGACACCATACATCCTATTTTACCGTAGAGCAGATTGTCCCAATTCGTCAAACCTCTTTAGAAGTTCTCTATCAAGGAATTCCAACTCTTCAGATGATGTGGTGTTGCAGGTTTTTCCGGGTTCCCCTGCAGCTCTGAATGCGAATGCGCCACCAATACCATTTAAGCCGCCCCGGAGCGCCGATCAATAATTTTGATGTTTTTACTTTGTTCTTGTTAGTTTCACTATGTTAATAAAAGTTCATTTACTGAATATATTACAAATAAATGACATTTTTCATTTTTCAATTTTCATGGAAAATGTCCCCCTTTTAAAATATTCATGCAGTCATTGTCCAATGTGGTTCTGGGGTTGAATCTGAGCATTGGTCAAGGACAAAACGGACTGGTTTAAGTAAGTGTAACGATAGTTGTGTGACTAAATATTCTGACGAGATCTTGAATTTATTGGAGCATCTGAAGACACCCTACATTTTATTTGATGGGAGAGGACATTGGCAGATCAAGATCTTCAGATGATGTGGTGCTGCAGGTTTTACCGGATTTTCCTGCAGCTGAAAAAGCAAATGAGCTACTGGAATCAATCAAGTCGCCCCAAAGCGCCAAATAATTTGTTGTTTTTTGTTTTATAAAAAACTGTGGGGCCTCTGATGACTGTCTTAGTTGCATTTGAAATGTTTGAAGATTTTACCTAACCAAAAACAAATAACGTTTTGATATACTCTGTAAAATTCTCTACAAATTTTTCTTTAAAAAGCACCGTTTTCGAGTAAAATGTGCTCGAAATTCGAAAAAATGCGATTTTCTCAATTTTCCGTGCCTTCTCATTCAGTCACATAATGATATTTTCACACGAATCCACACGAATGATTTTTTCAAGAATGTCTCTTTTGTCATTCAAAGTCGAGACATATATGAATTATTTGGGACAAGGTGGTCATGAAAATATCATTGTGACGGAATGGGAAGGCACAGAAAATTGAGGAAATCGCATTTTTTTGTATTTCGAGCACATTTTATTCGAAAATGGTGAATTTTAAAGAAAAATTTGTAGATACCTTTTTTGTAGAGAATTTAATGGAGTATATCAAAGCGTTATTTGTTTTTGGAAAAAATGGATTTTTCGATTTTCCTCGGAAAATTCTTTTCCTTTTAAGCAAAATTTTCCGTTTTTCCGCTACTGAAATGCTTTGTGATCATTAAAAAATATGTGCTGAACCCGTTTTTATTGACATGATAGGAAATTTTTCCACTACGTGAGCTTCGCGAATAAAAAAATGCCGCTTTATGGCAAGATAAAAGTATCGGGAAATTCAGTGCTGGAAAATCCACACGAATGACTTTTTCAAGAAGGTCTCTTCTGTAATTCATAGTCGAGATATATATGAATAATTTGGGAAAAGGTGATCCTGAAAATATCATTATGTGACTCAATAAGAGAGCACTGAAAATTGAGAAAATCGCATTTTTTTGACGTTCGAGCACGTTTTACTGGAAAACGGTGCATTTTTAAAAAAAACTTGTAGATACCTTTTTCGTAAAGAATTTTCTGCAGAATATTATGACATCATTTGTTTTTGAAAAAATCATCCATAACAATTTTATGGCTTTTCACCCTCGAAATTCGGATTGAGCGGGTCAAAATACATAAGAATTGGGTGATCTCGTCGCGCTTCATTGGCTACGAAAACTTTCCCTGCCACCGGACTATACTGTTAAATTTGAGCATCAGTGCAATTTAGATATTTGATCAGAAATACGATTTTAGCATAGGATGAAAAAAATCGAACAAATTCACCCAAATATATTTTCCTATTGATGGATGCAGTGCGAGGTCCTTTTTTGTTCAACAGAGCAAAATAAGAAAAAAATTATTGATATATCCAAATTATTTCGGAAAACAAGTTTCAGTTTTTCGAAGAAACTCATGATTCCAGTCATAATAGGACGTGCACAATCCAAGAATTTCTATTCTAATTGCGGCAATAACTCCAAAACAAACAAAGTCCTGCGAAACCGTCACGTTTCAATATCGACGGAAGGATCGTTCATGGATATCTTGATATATTGCCAAACATCACTCGCAGACAGCAGCGCAAAATTCGAGTCGAATAAATTCATAATTGTCATTCAATAGGGGCTTTGTTAGAGCACTTTAGCAAACATATTATTTTACATAGACGTTATTACCATAAATCAACCCTTGCGAAGGATCCCTTTCTAAGATCAAGTATCCAGCGAACCATGCCAAGTTTGTTCCAGTAGCGGAGAAAAAGGGATTTTGATGCTGAGAATATCGATAAGAATAACAATTTAGGTATATGTTCAAATTGGTTCATACTATGTTCAAAAATTCAGAATTTTTAGCGTTTCGGCATATTAGCTGATCGTAACTGTACATAATTTCCTATTTTTCAAATTATTGTAATCGTTATGACGTCGTGAATTGTTGCCTACAATGTTATACTCCTTGTTTCCAAATTCATGTCAGACTATTTCTGTAGGATATTTTCGAGGAATTCATGTATTGAACTTTAGAAACTCAGAAAATTAAAATTCCGTCTTTGTCTCCATTCTTGTCCGAGACTTAATTTCACCATGATTTTTTTATAATAATAATGTTTATTTTACCAATTTCATACGGTTACATTTTGAAACTATAATTAAAACAAACTGGAATCCCATAAAACTCGAATTTTACCAGTGGAGAATGTATCGGCAAAAAATCGTACTAATCCAATATAGTGGAACTGAAATATTCATTATTCGTGAAGTTTGTTTCACACAAAACCACTTTTGATGCAATGAAATATTTTATTCGATCAATGAAGGTTTGATAGAGGACAGACAACAAGCTTAGTCCATTATCAGGAAAAAAAATTATTGATAATTCAGTATCGAAAACGGAAATGACTAATTGACTGGAAATTGCTTGAATTGGTTTGGATATTTATTTGAATGACGTTTTTGTTCGTTCTGAACAGAATTTGGAATTGGAATGACTCTTTTTCATGTATGACATTTTATAAGAGTTTCCAACAATTATTTGAGTTAAAATGACAGACTCACACACTCTAGAAGGTAAAAGTAAAATGAAAGAAAACACACACGTACCTTTAGTTTTATTTACTTCTATACCAATGCAGTAAAAAATGCATTATTTCTTTTATGGATAAATGTATAAAGAGGCGTCTTTCCGAAGCTGTTTCTTGGATTTTTTTTATTTATGTTTTCCGTCCAAAGTATTTTTTGCTGATAACGAAAAAATGTTATCAAGTGGATTACTTCTCTGGATTACTCAAATCATTTTCCCATCATTAGTTCAATGGTATTGAGGTATTGATGAAACATCAGTGTATGTATTTCGCAAAGTATTGCTAATATTATATAATAATTATTATTTTTGGTTTCAAGTTATTGTACTGCAAAAAGCTATCATTATGGTCTCATACTAGAGAATTCAAGAACTCGGAAAAGTAACTGATTTTGTACGTACAGCAAGAAGCTAGGTGTACTATATTTGCTGTAGTCCAAGGTAAATTAAATACCACGGTTAGGGAAAGAATGCAAATGACCCTAAATCTGGTCAGTATATGGATAGTTAAGGAGCTCCTAGCCATTAGTCCCTCCACATCAACCATTGTTGCGTTTACCCAAAGAATAAAGAGAGCTTAGGACCTCTGACTCCCCAAGGTATCTCTGTCGCGGGAAGTCAAATATCTCGGGGTAATTTCAGACTCAAAACTTACCTAGAACCAACAGCTGGCAAAATTAAAGCAGAAAGCCGTAGCGACATTGATGATAGTCAGGCGGGCACGCGAGAAAACATGGGGGCTATATCCCAAAATGGTGGATATACAACATTGTGGTAAACCCATGATCACATGATGGCACGACATATGGTCACACGACAGTTCTTAACGCCGCAAATGGTAACGGACAATTAGTCACGGCGACAATTGGTAACGGCGACACTCAACGCCAATATTGAATAATTTTGTTTATTTTCGTTGACGTGGAAACCATGTTTTATTACAGATTCAATTTTGTGGAAAAATAAAGGACATGTCACTGGATAGGCACATTTATTCCTGGGGCTAGATAGACTTTTTTGATTCCTGGACATATCAGACATAAAAGACAACCTTCCTAATTACACTTTTTTCTTGCCCTACAGGGTGAGCTACAAAGATGGGTTGAATGTCTAACGCCAATTCTGGGAAATAGTGCTGACGAGTAGATTCTTTCTTCCCAATTCAATCTTGGCGTTACAAATTATACCGTTACAAATAGTCTTGCATGCCTTAGCATATCGAGAGTTTCGAAAACAACACCAACATCGGCCATGGAAGCACTGTTATTGGATCTCCCACTGATTGACATAGCATGCAATCATGGGAGAGGCAAGAATGGGACTGTCATGACAATAAAGCATGAGCAATAGATCGGATCACAACAAGATAAAGGACAGAGAGGGAGGCAACATTTTCGAAATGGAACCAATGGACCACATGACTCCTAGTTACTTCTCCAACACTAACTTCGAGGTTTTTATGCGAGATCAAAGGGAATTGACAGATGACAACATCAGGGGCAAAATCGGAAAGAAGCTTTGGTATACGCACGTATCCAAAACCAGGAAAGGAACTGGTGCTGGAATATACAGTGAGGAGAGAAAGTTCCAAATGAGCGTCTCACTAGAAAGAAACACCTCCGTGTCCCAGGCAGAGATGTATGCTATCTTGCAATGTGCGAGAAAAATCAGTTTGCACGGATCGAAAGATGCAGACAACTAGCCAAGCAACACACTGAAGGCTCTTATGAACCCGATGGTGACATCAAGACTGGTATGGAAATGCCTATAAGAACTCTCAGAACACAATAAAAAACTCTGATGTGGGTTCCAGGACACTGTGTCATCGGGGGCAATGACAGAGCTGATAAGCTGATGAACCGGCCATAGAGGACTCATCAACTCCATATATTGGCCCAGAACTCGCACTCGGGATTACTCAGTCTGACATTCGAGGATGCTTTAGGGACTGAGTCAAACGAAAAGAAAGAGGGATGTGGAACGAATCCCCTCTCATGCAAAAACTGAACAACTACTCAGGTTGAACAGGAATCAAGTTAGAACAATGACGGGCCCTCTCACTGCTGCTCACAGTTTATTGAGAAAACACCTGCACAAATTGAGGATATACAACGGAGAACTTTCTTGCAGACAATGTGGAAAGGGACAGAAACAGCCGAACACGTACTGTCAGAATGCGAGGCATCAAAGCAGCAAGAACCATGCTATATTCGGGAAACCCAGGCTAACTCCGGAAGAATACAACGAGGCTGAGGTGTGGTTGGCGATAGGATCAGCATCTGAGCAAGAAAAACACCCCTGAGTATATATTACTTCATTTATATTGGTTCAATTATTATCATCAAGAACTTGTTATGTCTGTTATTTTTTTTAGACAACTTTTATTAAAATATCTCGAATCTCCAACTTTATTTAGTATACAAATCAATATATTATCAATCATTAAAATAAATACATCAGTGAAATTAATTGATTCAATTCAATCTTTGATTGATTGATTGAATCTATTGACGGCGACGATTAAAAAATTTGACATCAAAATAACAACGAAATTACCTACTTTTCAAACTACAAACCGAAACTTGACACTTCAACCTATCAATGAGCGCGCTCCAATTTGTCATGAAGTTGTTTTCTTGCACGTCAATGACTTGTTCACCGTTCCTGATTCCATTTCATCCCCGAAGAGTACTTTGTATTAGATTCTTGACTCGAGGTTCCTATCAGCGACACCTGCGTCTAAAAGCTGCCTAATGTAGCCGATTAACCCCAGCTTTCCGCTAAACAATTCAAGAAGGTGCGACGATGTTGTTCATTTTCTCCTCTCTTTATTAATTTTATTCTAATTCCGTTATGTCCCGCTTTGCTATTCAAATTTCCCAGTCGACGACTTTGTGTGCAGAGCTAATTTTGGTTGTAGCGACATTTGCATTCCTCGAAATTGAAAAATTATACGAGTACAAGATGTTGAATATCGCCATTTTGGTTGAGATTTATTTTCGAGCAATTGTGCTTTATCACGGTTTTTTCGGGGAACATCTGTGTGAACCAATTTTCCTTTTATGTTCCGTTGCGTAAAAATTGCAATTTATATGATTCGAACAGAGATGAATAATTCGTCGGTATAGATAGATCGCAAAAATTCACAACATTGAGGCTGTATTATGTACAGAGTGAAAACACCATCACTAGCATCTACTTTTGAACTCTACTTCTTCCTATTTAAAAATGCAGGCTAGGCTCATCATGCTCAATATGTCAGCAGAACTGTAGTTATTCTGACAGCTTTTCTGCTGTGATTTTCTATGATAGCTCAGCATTTCTGTCCAAAATATTTGGGTGAGTTTTAACTATTTATTAGGCCTGCCTTATTCCTGTGTAGTCATTCCATTAAGGACGTGTTATATTTCACTTTATTTTGCTTATGGTAGCCTGTGTACATTTAGTTTAGCGATGCCACTCAGAAGTTTTTTCTTTCAATCCTGAAAGCTGAGTCATATCCATACCGATCTAGACTTAATCTAGTGCGTGTTGACAGCTTTCATCAATGATTTTGTTCCAAGCCCTCTATCGCGATGCCAAGCAATCTGCCAAAATGGTTGGTAACCCCACGAGTCCGGTGGGGGAAGTGGTGTTACCAAATGATGTTTAGCGTATGCCAACCATACCAAACAATATTTCATGGAATGAATATCCGACGGAATCCGATCGGCATACGTGTCACGTGGGTCCTAAGAGTCACCATATGCCCTCAAGTGTGCATGATCCACAGGCGCGCGCTAATTTTGCTTGTTTATTGATAGTGATAACTTCCAAAACTTCCAAGTACTTATCCACGTAGTGTTGCTTTGGACATGCCTCTCCCGATCTGGAGACTGTCCTGTAAGCAGGGGCACGTTGAATACTATGTCATTTAATTGACCTCTCGTGAGAACAAGCAGCATGCTGACCCCTTCCCTAAGCAAAATGGGCCAGCTCCTCTGTGCCTGTTCCAAAGAAATTAGTGTCTATATTTTGTTTTTTCCAGTCCATTGGCTTGATACTCTGAGTCTTGCTCCTGGGACGAGGCAATCCTGGTAGAACTTCAAAAGCTTCATTGGTGTGAATAATGGTAGCATATATACAGTTCGTCCATTTATGACTATTGAAAAGCCGTCTGCGTATCTTAGGCAATTAATGGCTTCATTTGAAAGTTTTCTCAGGATGTTTTTGCCATGGTTGTCTATGGCAACGGTATAATATGACGCCTTCTTCTTGAGCAGCCACTGTTTGGTAATTTCTTCTATAGTGGCCTTTTCCATAGTGATGATAGAATAAATGTGAGGAAAATTCAATAATTATTTGAAAAAATGTCATTCCATTAATAAACGTATCTTCAATACACTCCATCGCACAACTTCTCGCAGAAATCGCTGTCAAGATACTTCAAAGTAAACAAAAATAACTTAGAAAAACAATGGAAGTTTCTAATGAACACATTAAAAACATCTGATTCGGTTGTGAAATCCCTTCAACTTCACTAACTCTTTGCTTGAGGGTAATCTTCATAAGAATTATAATAATAACGACTCTTCAACCCATTCTCACTGTGGTCCCGAGAAAATTATTCAGTATTATTTCAACATCTCATGATAATTATGCAAATTGAAATCGTTTTCGTAATTTCCTCATTTAACTCGGAAAATATGCATCGTGTTGTTGGAAAAGCGGAACACTGAAAAAGTAGCTCAAGAAAACATAGATAATGGTGAAGGATATAGTTTTTGCTGTGCCACTGATTTTTATAGAAATAATTTTAAAATAACTCCACAATTACTTTTCTGATCTCAGTCCAGTTTACGATTTCCTTCCACGATAATTTTGAACATAGTGAGCTCTGATTCAACTTTACACGTAACTGTCAAACGCTGGTGAAAAGGAGGTATTGAAATTATTCCAAGACACAAAATGGCGTCATGTTCATTATATTGTGAAAACCGGCAAAAATATAGTTGAAATTTGTGTTTTGTACAGATAAAAGTGATTATGAAGACGATTTCTTGATTGTGTTGTGTAGTGGTGACTGTAAATCATCGGCAGTTCCACTGGCTTCCAAATTTTAATGCGAACAGGTTAGTGATTGACCTACTTGATTTTCCAACAGAATTATAGAAATAGGTACGCTATTTCAGTCGACCAGTGTGTGTAATTAGAATCCTTCAGATATGCTTACCAATTGCTGAGTACACTCTTCACTTTTAACAGTACCTAAATAAAAAATTTCGGTAGATAGTTCTAAGAGAAAAATATCAAATGGCATGTTCCTTCCTCTTCACCTAATGAAATAAATAATTACATACCTCAGATTAAACATAGTTATAAATCATGAAAATGTGTACGAGTATTCCGATAGGTTTCTGAGTATTTCATTTTCAGATTTATCTAATAGGAAAACATGTCTTGAATTTTTGATGATTTTTTGGAGAAAAATTTATTACTTGACATCAAGGTCAGGGTGCAGAAGTGCTTCTAGTTTTAAGTGAAAAATCTTTAAAAAATAAACTTTTTTGATATGTAATGAATGCAAGAAGTTTCTCTTACATAATAGTTATTTACCTATCAAGTGCGGAAAGTAGTACTTTTCCGCACGCGACGGCAGTTGCACGAACGACGCGGAGCGGAGTTCGGGCAAGCCGTTAAGGGCGGAAAAGACATTTTCCGTAAGAGTTAGGTACAATATTTTTCCTACGAGTGTTTTTGTCCATCTTATTTATGAAAAAACAAAATTTTTAATAAACAAGTTTTTATAATAATGCTACAAAATGACTAATAAGACAGAATAATTACATAGTTCATTCAGTTAGTCCTAAATATCCTCATTTTTAACAGTACAAAAATCGTGCGGAAAAGTAAAAATCGTGCGGAAAAGTAAAAATAGTGCGGAAAAGTAACTTTTCCGCACGATTTCAATCGTACGGAAAAGTACAACTTTCAAAACGAAAAATCGTGTGGAAAAGTTACTTTTCCGCACGCTCGTAGGAAATAGTAGTTTACCTAACAAGTGCGGAAAGTGACATTTTCCACACGCGACAGAAATCGCGTGCGGAAAAGACACTTTACGCTCGTGTTAGGTACACTATTTTTCTACTAGCTGAAAAAACACCAAAAAGTTAACCTAAAGAACATTATTAAATATGTATTAAACTATACAACCATACTTGGTAAGCTTTCTATTTCAACCTTCTGCGACGCAATATTTAAATGTCAGTATAATCGGCAAAAACTAACCAAATCTACTTTTCCGCACTAAAATGTTTTTTCCGCGCTGAAAAGAGTGCGGAAAAAACTTTTTCGCACTAGTGCGGAAAAGTGACTCTTTCAAAACTGAGTTACTTTGGCAATAAAGTTCAGCAGTATTTTTTTTCAGGAACGAAGTAGATAACTTCCTCATTATGAATTCTTCAAATTTCATATTCCAGTGAAACAATCACAATCAATTGAGAAAAGGAACCACATATTCGGAATTATTTTTCTGGGCGTTCAGGGCCCGCTTCACCGAAGCAATAAATCTCAACTTCCTTATTAGGAACTTTGCCAGTTTCATATTTCAGTGTAACAATCAGGATCGGTTGAGAAAAGAATCCACATGTTCAGAATAATTTTTCCAGGCGTCCAGGGCCGGCTTCACTCCAATCATAAATTTCAACTTCCTTACTAGGAACTCTGCCAGTTTCATATTTCAGTGTAACAATCAGGATCGGTTTAGAAAAGAATGCACATGTTCAGAATAATTTTTCCGGGCGTCCAGGACCGGCTTCACTCCAGCAATAGATCCCAACTTCCTTATTAGGAATTCTGCCACTTTTATATTTCAGTGTAACAATCAGGATCGGTTGAGAAAAGAATCCACATATTCAGAATAATTTTTCCGGGCGTCCAGGGCCGGCTTCACTCCAGCAATAAATCCCAACTTCCTCATTAGGAACTCTGCCAGTTTTATATTTAAGCATAAGAAAGAAAATATTCAAAAACAAAATTCACATGTTCAGAATAATTTTTCCGGGCATCCAGGGCCGGCCCACTCCAGCAATTATACTCAACTTCCTTATTAAGAACTCTGCCAGTTTCATATTTCAGTGTAACAATCAGGATCGGTCCAGAGCTGGCTTCACTCCAGCAGTAAATCTGAACTATCTAAATCTAAACGCCCGGAAAAATTATTCTGAACATGTGAATTATTTTCTCAAACGATCCTGATTGTTACATTGAAATATAAAACTGGCAGAGTTCCTAGTAAGGAAGTTGAGATTTATGGTTGGATTGAAGCCGGACCTGGACGCCTGGAAAAATTATTCTGAACATAAACGATTCTCTTTGTTATGCTGAAATATGGAACTGGCAGAGTTGCTATTGAGGAAGTTGAGATTTATTGCTTGGGTGAAGCGGGCCCTGGACGCCCGGAAAAATTATTCAGAATATGTGGTTTCTTCTTTCAACTGATTGTGATTGTTATACTGAAAAATGAAATTGGCAAAATTCATAATGAGGAAGTTATGAATTATTGTCTGGGCCATACCGGTCCTGGAAACGTGAAAAATCATTATTAGTGATAGAATCCCCAAAAAAATACTTTTTTTGCTCAATTCTGAGATCTACTTCGTTCCTGAAAATGAATTTATTATTTTTTCTACTAGCGTGCGGAAAAATCCACTTTTCCGCACTCTTTTCAGTGCGGAAAAACATTTTAGTGCGGAAAAGTAGCATAAACTGAAATGCCATTTCCAGTTTACTAACAACGATTCGTCGATTCAGAATTCACAAAAACTTAGGTGCCTGAATGTCTCCTCAGGCCAGTCCAATTAACAATTCCTTTCCGCGATTATTCTGAAACAAAGTGTGCCTTGATTCAACTACAATAAAAACGCATCAAGCATTGTTGACCAGAAAGAAATTATTTGATGACACAAATGGCGTCGTGTTCATTATCTTAGTGAAAAACAGAAAAAATAGAGTTGAAATTTGTATTTTGTTTCGATTAGACTGATTGGAGTGTTTTCAATGTTGTTTTGTGTAGGTAGTGGTGCATGAAAATCATCGGCAGCTTCTTTGGCTTCCCAATTAGGAAGTAAACAGGTTAGTGATCTACTACAATTTGCCAGCTTCCTTATGGTTACCGTGTTAGTTTTCTTCTGAAAACTTATTGAATCATGATCATACGTTTGCAATTGCAGTTTGTTCATGTCTACAACTCAATTATTTTCAATGATTTCCTTGAAAAATTGATTCTGGTACTTAAAAAAGTAAATAAAGTGAGGTAGGTAAGTACTTACCAGCAGTGGAAAAAACCATTCTTGTGGAAAGTGAAAATAACTACGAATTTTTGAACGGGTTTCTTCTCAGTCAAAAATTTTTTCACATTGCCAGAGTATGATCATGATATCCTAGGTATTATTCACAAAGGGTTATTATTGTTTGAAGTACCTATACTGCGCATGCGTCAGCTGCATATTATCATGAACCAAGTAACTAACTATTCATTGCGGTTATTTTAGTAGAATTTTCCATATAGACCGCCAGATAATGACATATTTTGCAGACTCATTTTCTCTTCTCTGGGATTTTAACCAGTGAAAATTATGTCGATGTTGAGCTCAAAAAATTAAAAATTTGCCATCGGACGTGTGCTAGGAAAATGAAAAATTCATTTTCCTCTTGCAGAAAAAAATAGTTTTGGTGTTTTTTTTTTCAATCACTCGTTCATGGAGTTTTAACACATTAACAGGTAGGAACGATCTGATAGAGAAAACCAACTATGATCCTTAAAAAAAATTTGAAAAATCGAAAATAATAATAATAATAATATTTTCGCCCTGTAGGGGGTCTAACTTTTTTTTGAAGAGATAGAGAAATGTTTCAAATGGTTAAATGATCCTTAGTGGAAACTAAAGAGGATGCAAAACTTAAAAAAATTAAAAAAAATGTTTGTCTGTCATCTATTTTCCCAGCTATCGAAGATATCGCTTTAAAGTTGGAGCCATTTTATTGACTCGAGGACAGTATTTTTCAGCTGCTTTTTTGGCGATCGGAAAATCCGGAAAATTTTTAACGGGGATTTTCCGATATTTTGGTCAATTTCTTACTTTCGTCAATACTGGTTCAGGAATTGATTCGAACTCTTTCATATTTCCTTAATACATTTTTTAATATGTCGTACAGATGGCTGTATTCTTGGAGAAAATCGGAAAATGATAACCGGGTTTTCCGGGATATTTTCTCTTAAATGATCGGAAAACAGGGAAAATTTCAAAAATATAAAAAAAACATTGAATTTTGAATGATACGGATTTATTCGGAAATGGTCGATACTTTTTCGAATCACCGAGACAGATGTTGACCGACTTCGGAAAAACTACAAATTTTTTTTTCAATCTTTTTCCCAAAATCAATAGTCCGAGACATATTTAAAAAAATCAGAAAATCAAGATATTGACCGTACTAATGGAGGAAATGTTTACCAAATTTTTCCTATTATATGGGATTATAGCAATGAGCCCTTTCTGGTAGGGCAGGTCACTTTGTCTCTTTCTTGTTCATTGTCAAAAATTGCAGATTCCTTTTACATGTTACTGTGATTTTGGAAATCATGCAATTTGGGTATTGTTGATTGGACTGAAGTTGAGATAGCGCTCGTAGTTTAGTGGACATGAAACATTTTTTGAATCATTTGTTGCAGATGTTAGTTATTGTCTGCAGAGTATTAAGTACCCTATACTGATGAGAGTAAATCCCAGAAATCGATATATGGGTAGTTCAAATGTTTCAATTAAGATTTCCATCCAACTAGAAATTGCGGAGATAGCCTTGTAGGAACTCTGCACGGAAATTCGTTGGATGTGATTCAACGTTCGTCGTGGTATTAGCCAGAAAAGTAGTTGTTTTCTGATGGATTTTCTGGATTTTCGAACCAATAGGATTATGGCAATGAGCCTGTTCTGGTAGGGTAGGAACCTTGTTTTATTAAAAAAAAAAAAAATGGATAACTTATTGATGAATATTTTACCCAAATCCGAACGCAGTTGATCTTTTTTGATCAATGTTTTGTAGACATGTCTGAATTGCAATTTTACATTTTCAATGAAGAAATAGGGTTATAAAGGGTAAACCAAAACAAATTCATTGAAATGTTTCATTGGTCACAAAATAATGTTTTAATTTTTCGAATATGAAGGTTTTATTAGGAACGACGTTTATAAAAATCGAAAGACAAAGATTCGGATATAAGAAGAAAGCCCGTTTCCGCTTCGTTTTCCCAATAACCCACAAATGAAGTAAATCAACCCGAAGCTATACATTTTCCGTTTCATTTATTTAATTTTATGCTCTGGTTTTTAAAAATTACGGTGCACTTTATAAAATTGAACCGAGAAAAGTTCTCTGAAATCACACAATACTCTTTCCTTTCCTCCTTTCCGAAAGGAGTATTAGGGCACCGAATAAAAACCAGGCAAATACAATTTATGTACATGTATTATGTAAATTCTTGCGAGCTCCAAACACAAAGAGACTAAGAAACTTTTTGAGGAATACTAATTTTTCTGGATGAGCAACAAATCAGAGTCCTCGAGGAGCATTATGAATATCCACAGGGATGTTAATGTTATTATATTCACTTATTTGATAATATTTAAGACCAACCAAGTAACACACTAAAATGCTCATCGATTGAATATGTTGAAATTGACAAATTCAACCTTTTGTACAAGGTGAGCAAAAAAGTGATAGTTTTTTTGGTGATATTTTAAATATTTTTATTTTATATTTTGAGCTTTAGGGATACCTGACTGAGAATCATTCGACACAATTCTGGTCCGAAATTGATATACAGTATGAAAAACGCTAGGTGATGATAAAATTACAAAATAGCGATTGTTTTTAAATTCACCCTGTAATTAAAAATTTCCTTGGTTAAATTTTCTATTTTTTTTTTATTACTCTTGGTTTGAGTACACTATTATAATGTCAAACACTTATGGCTTTGCTAGTTTTTGGATTTGGTATATGGTTCGTACTCAAGTATCCCTAAAGCTCAAAATATAAAATAAAAATATACAAAATGACACCAAAAAAAAACTGTCACTTTTTGACTAACCCCATACAAAATGTTGAATTTGTCAATTTTAACATAATAAAACGATGAATATTTTAGTGTTACTTGATTTGGTCACATCTTTATTGTATAGGGTTGAATGAGAATTTCATTTCAAATAATGCTTTACTCACCTTGTGTCTGATAATATTTTCATCAAAAACCAGTCTGAATTAATTGGTTCATGGACAGGCAGCATTCGTGATGCAAAACATTTTCATTCAAGATATTTTCCTAAGAGCAATATTACCGAGGGGGAAACTATTCTTTCATTAGGTGTACATCATAACATTTTCATTAATTCATTATTAATTTAAATTAAATTCATTATTCGAAATGTCGAAAACTCGCAAGAAATTATTTTTGCGCAAAAAACCCATTTGGAAACTGATTCAGAGCTAACCAACTTGAGAACGGTTAGAGATAGACGAATTCTGTGCACTCCAATCGATTCAGAATGGCCGAATTAGAATGTACTGAGAATTTGAACGAAAAAAATCTACGGACAAAAAAGTCGAGTAAGTCATGATTGCAATTTTTTGAACTTCTTTATTTTTTACTTTTCGAATTTCAAATTTTTGTCTCCGAACGTATTTTGACGTGCTGATTTCGAATCTTTTAACGATAATGTCAAAAACTCATCAAAAATATTTTTGACGGCAAAAAAACCATAAAAAACTGATTTAGAGCTGACCAACTCGAGAACGGTTAGAGATAGACAAATTCTGCGAACTCCAATCGATTCATAATGGTCGAATTAGTATGTATTGAGAATTTCGAGACTATCAAAAGAAATTGAAAATTACTCGAAAAAGTTGCAAGTGGTTCACCCCTAAAAACCATAAAAAATACCAAGTCGTCACTTCGACTTGAAATTCGCACTGTATACCTAAAATTTTATGCTCATTCCAAAAATGTATGATTTTTATATGCTCCGATATACGATTTAATCAGAAAACGGTGTTTAAGGTAAAAAATCCAATTTTCTAAGATTTTCTTATTTTTAATTTTTAGAATTTAAATTTTTTTGTTCTCGAACGTATTTAGACGTGCTAATTCCAAATTTTTTTACAAAAATGTCGAAAGCTCATCAGAAATAGTTTTGGCGACAAAAAAACCATAAAAAACTGATTTAGAGCTGACCAACTCGAGAACGGTTAGAGATAGACAAATTCTGCGAACGCCAATCGATTCAGAATGGTCGAATTAGTATGTATTGTGAATTTCGAGTCAATCAAAAGAAGTTAGAAATTACTCGAAAAAGTTGCAAGGGGTTCACCCCTAAAAACCATTAAAAATACCAAGTCGTCACTTCGACTTGAAATTCGCACTGTATACATAAAATTTTATGCTCATTCCAAAAATGTATGATTTTTATATGCTCAGATATACGATTTAATCAGAAAAGGGTGTTAAAGGTTAAAAATCCAATTTTCTAAGATTTTTTATTTTTGATTTTTCGAATTTAAATTTTTTGTCCTTGAACGTATTTAGACGTGCTGATTCCAAAATTTTTGACAAAAATGTCGAAAGCTCATCAGAAATATTTTTGGCTGCAAAAAAACCATAAAAAACTGATTTAGAGCTGACCAACTCGAGAACGGTTAGAGATAGACAAATTCTGCGAACGCCAATCGATTCAGAATGATCGAATTAGTATGTATTGAGAACTTCGAGACTATCAAAAGAAATTAGAAATTACTCGAAAAAGTTGCAAGGGGTTCACCCCTAAAAACCATTAAAAATACCAAGTCGTCACTTCGACTTGAAATTCGCACTGTATACATAAAATTTTATGCTAATTCCAAAAATGTATGATTTTTATATGCTCAGATATACGATTTAATCAGAAAAGGGTGTTAAAGGTAAAACATCCAATTTTCTAAGATTTTTTATTTTTAATTTTTCGAATTTAAATTTTTTGTCCTTGAACGTATTTAGACGTGCTGATTCCAAAATTTTTGACAAAAATGTCGAAAGCTCATCAGAAATATTTTTGGCGGCAAAAAAACCATAAAAAACTGATTTAGAGCTGACCAACTCGAGAACGGTTAGAGATAGACAAATTCTGCGAACGCTAATCGATTCAGAATGGTCGAATTAGTATGTATTGTGAATTTCGAGTCAATCAAAAGAAATTAAAAATTACTCGAAAAAGTTGCAATGGGGTAATTTTTCGAATTTAAATTTTTTTTCCTCGAACGTATTTAGACGTGATGATTCCAAAATTTTTTAAAAAATGTCGAAAGCTCATCATAAATATTTTTGGCGGCAAAAAAACCATCCAAAAACTGATTCAGAGCTGACCAACTCGGGAACTGTTAGAGATAGACAAATTCTGCGTACGCCAGTCGATTCAAAATGTCCGAATTAATTTGTATTGTGAATTTCCAGTCAATCAAAAGAGATTAAAAATTACTCGAAAAAGTTGTAACCCCTAAAAATTATGAAAAATACCAAGTCGTCACATCGACTTGAAATTTGCACTGTATATGTAAAATGTTATGCTCATTCTAAAAATGTATGATTTTCATATGCTCAGATATACGATTTAACCAGAAAAGGGTGTTTAAGATAAAAAATCCAATTTTCTAAGATTTTTTATTTTTAATTTTTCGAATTTAAATTTTTTGTCCTCGAACGTATTTTGACGTGCTTATTTGTGTATTGTGTATTATTATTATTGTAATTACCAGCTGGGTACCAGTACCCAGAACCCTCAATATTTTTGAGAATAATTGAGTGGAGTTTCTCTTAACACCCACCCGCTATTCTAAGTAAAGCTATCACCTCAAAACACCCAATAATATTATGACTAATGACATTTTTTCCTGCACCATATTACCTTCAGCAAAAGATATTCCTCGTCAGGTTATTTTGCCATGAATCGACTCACTTCCACCAAAACTAACAAGTACAACATTATCACATCTCCATTCACGACATTAACTTTTTTATACCATTTTAACTGACAAAAAACTTGTAGTCTTTATCGTGAAGAGAACATGTTTTTTGTAGCTCTCGATTTCCGCATAATAACCTCAGGAATCAACCCTTTGCGATTCTTTGTCGGGACAGCCCCGACAGTAAAATTTTAACGCTCCATTTGATCAAATGAGCCCCGACAGTATCACGTAAGGTCCGATGTCAGGTTAGCCCCGACACTGGCTTAGGTCGACGTCGCTACTTCTCTGTTTTAGGTTTGGTAGTGTTTTTGTCCCCTGCAAGTTTTGAATAGGCTATTCTTCATTTCCTTGGTTATGACAATATAATTGGACCGCAAAGGGTTGATAATTTTCCATATTGATAGAACTTGGTTCAGGATATACCACAGAAGGGGGTTAATTCAAAGCAATTCCAGTCCCAACGAGGTTGAAAAGTCGTTAACGCTTTGTGGTCCAATTATATTGTCATAACCGAAGAAATAAAAAATAGTACATTCAAAACATGGCCAAACGTGAAACAAACAACTATCAACTTCGGCAAAAGCTAGTTTCGGGGCTAACTTGACATCGGACCGGAACGATACAATTTTAATGTCGGGGCTCTCCCGACAAAGGACTGATAATTTTTCGAGTTATGTACTTGGGCACAGAGAGAAAATGTATGTCTTTTCTTTCATAATATATTTTCCTCATGCATAGCAAAAGGATCGGATATACTACAAATAAACCTGAAATGGTCCACGTTTTTTTCTTAATGCTCTGTAGAAACCGAATAAGGATCCATCACAGTGGGTGTATAATCGAGTTTTCCCGAAAAAGGTTTCTTGACACTCAGCTACCATAACTTTATGTTTTTTATGTCATCCCTAGACACACTTTCATCTTCCAGAATATTGTATACTTCTGTTCCGTTCTCTGAGAAGTATAAATATGGAAATTCGCGTTTTCTTTTGTACGCGTTTTAGAGGTATAAACTAGCCACAAACCGGTTGATAAAAATAACATTTCTCTCGGTATTTCTTCCAGAAACTTTTCCAATTTGAATTCATAATATAAAAACTTATTTGTGTATGGAAACTCGACAGAATTTTCGTGCAATCCACCTTTTGATCTACATCGGTATGATTCCCAACGAATCATCATGGGTTTCTTTGACGAAAACAACGTTTGATGAACAGATTGCTCCGAAACTCGAATCTGGTTTTCGACGAGCAGTGGAGTCGGGTATTACTTTTCCTTTTCATTCACTGACAATTCTATATTCCTTGGTGGATACCATAAGGGAAATTTTGTAATACTCTGGAAACATCGAAGCGTTAAAATTGGGTCTTTTTACCAGGTGGTCCACTTAAGACTATCCACCCTCAATAACTCCCAGAAAAACGATTTTACAAAAAATCGCCGAGACACGTCGTTTTTTGTTTGGAGGGGTACACCATTTCACGAGAAGAAGATATATATATATACTCCCCAAAGCAACCCCCTCTATAATTTTAATACATCATTGTGAAGGTAATTCAATTCTGATACTAGTTGTGCAAAATTTTCTGAATTTGAAAAAGGCATTCTCGACATATTCGAGTTCAAATGGCACATTGTTGAATTGTAAGTAAATAAATTATACGAAATAGATTATAAAAAATTTATTCACAAAAAATTTTCAAAATCCTCCTGCACCTTTGAAAATGTTTCTCTGGTAATTGCCTGGCATTCCGTTATAATTCTTCTTCCCAAATCGTTCAGGTCGGTGGGTTGAGTTTTATAAATAACGGATTTCAAATGACCCCAGAGGAAAAAATCATTGAGTGCCAAGTCCGGCGAGCGTGCTGGCCATTCTATTGGACCTCGACGACCTATCCACTTGTTTGGAAAAGTTTGGGATAGTCATTTTCTCACCTGTAATACGAAATGAGGTGGTGCCCCATCTTAGTAGAATGATCAAAAAATACCAAAACATTTTCCTATAACCATTTTTCCTAATACTCACTTGTGAGTTACGTTTCTGTTTTCGTGTCTCCCATTGAAGATCCGAGCTGTTGCTCATGCACACTCATTTTGAGCAGCAAAAATAAAAATCATTTCAACTTTCTCGTCTTTTGTGTAAACCATCGCGATACAAGTAGAATGGTTGAAATACGTGGTCACTTTTCGATGCTACACTATCACCATTTCACAAAAAAGTGGTTCTCAGAGATTAGTATTTCTTCTTTGACAATCATGTTGACAACAAAAAACTAAAGTATGTACTCGGTGAGCAAATAAAATAAGACAATCGGTGGATAATTACTACTGAACTCTACTAGTGTCTGGGAGAAAATAATGGAGATCATTTTGAACATATGAACTTGAATATCTCGAAAACGCCTCATTCAAATTCAGAAAATTGTGTACTGTTAGAGTCAGAATTGAATTACCTTCACAATGATGTATGACACGACCCTCATTCCCTATTAGAATTATAGAGGGGGTTGCTCTGGGGAGTAGGGGGTTGAAGTATAAAATATCTCCTTCTCGTCAAATGGTGACCCCCTCCAAACAAAAATCGACGTGTCTCGGCGATTTTTTGTAAAATCAATTCTTGGGGAGTTATTGAGAGTGGATAGTCTTAAGTGGACCACCCGGTATATGAAAATGGTAAACAACTGAGGCACTGACGATAAAAACGTTTTTGATTTGTAATATTTTTGAAGTGGTCTACCTAAATGAAAAACTGTGCGTTCCATTTAAAAACGTGTTACTTTGATTTGTAGCCGAACATGTGAACCGCTTTGTTTGAAATTGGTTGACAATATTTTACTTTGTTTAATGTTTTTCATGATTTCCTGAGGAACAAGGAAATTCAATTATTTGCAATTTTATAACTCACGACGTTTCAGCTGTTAACATCTACAGCTTGGCCAATCTAGCAAGGAATATGAAATCGGCACCACTATCGATGCGCGGCAACAGAAAAACTCAGTATACATTCTAACTGAATGAACAATTTATAGTACCCTCTTCATTTTCCGATTACTTTCTCATTCTGATTCGCGCATCTCATACGTTCATCGACATTCCTTGTTAGATTTGCCACCCGTTATCGAGTGTATGATAGCGATAGCATCTCAAGGATACTTCTTATAATAGTATATTACGTAACAAGTGTTGTAGGGAGCATATTACGCACGAATGGAAAAACACTCATAGAATTAGGCACGAAGCCGCCTAGCGAACAATATTGAAAAAATTCTAGAATTTTCAGAAGTATTTTTTGTTGGCAGTTCTACAGTGTGACCCATTTAAGATGGAAGCACCCATATAAAACTTACATTTGTCAACCGATTTGAATGATTTTGTTTTCTTTAGTTAGACATTCAAAAAGTCTACGAGGACACCTAATTTCAGGTATATAAATCTCCATTTCCAGGGCAAACTAATCTTATTTTTCAAGGTCAAAAATCTAAAAAAATTACTAGCGATTTTTTTAGAAAAAATCTGACTATACCAATAGATTTGCGACATTTTCAAATGGTACATATGTGAATTACGTTGAAATGCGTCAATCAATAATAAAGTTATGAGGGAATGAAATTTGATAAATATGCCGTTTAATCAACACACCAATTCAATTTCAGAACTTTTATCAAAATTCGAAATACACCACTCTATTCAGGAGATCTCGATTTATCACTGGTCAAAATTTCATCGAAATCTGTTCATAAATAAGAACATCATAAGAAAATAAAATTTGAAAATGGAATTTCAGGAAAATGTCATTTTATCTCAAAATTTCTTATTTTTTTATTTATCAACAGATTTCGATGAAATTATGGTCAGTAATATATCAAGACACCCTGAATCCAGTGGTGTAGTCAAGGTTGTTACAAAAGTTCTGAAATTGAAGTGGTGGGTTGATTGAAAGGCATATTTCTCAAATTTCACTCCCTTATAACTTTTTTATTATTTTATGCATTCCAATGTTATTTACATGTGAACCATTTGCAAATATCGCGAATCCATTGGTGTAGTCAGATTTTTTCTAAAAAAATCGCTAATAATTTTTTTAGATTTTTGACCTTGAAAAATAAGATTAGTTGGCCCTGGAAATGGAGATTTATCCATGAAATTTGGTGTCCTAGTACACTTTTTGAATGTCTACATGACGAAAACAAAATCATTCTAATCGGTTGAAATATGTAAGTTTTATATGGGTGCTTCCATCTTAAATGGGTCACACTGTATGTGCTAGGATGCCAGATCATAGTGCACCTCTTACATTTTTCGCATTTTGCGACCATAACGAGACACATTCGTTAGGAACATAGGTATATAGAAAGGAAGCAAGGAAAATTTCTTACAAGAAGATGTTATTGTTTGCTGGTCTAACAGTTCGCTTGTAGGTGTCATAGGTGGTTTTGTGTGCTAGGATGCCGGATTCGTGCGATACAATTTCTGTTGTATATTTATATGTTTTATGATACACCGTGCATCCTAACATTATCAAATCATACATTTTCGGAATCAGCATAAAATTTTTAGTATATCGGTGTATATTCGATGTTTTTTCGGCTGAAAATTTATTTTGTGATGATCGACTCGAAAATCACAGCATATACTGATTTCGGCATGCTGAATCGATTGGCGTTTGCAGAATTGCTCTATCTCGATTCAGTCGTCGGATGAAAATGTAATCTAGAGGTTGCAGGTGCCATTTTCCCGCCAATTTTTTTTTTTCATTTTTCTCTATATTATATTCGTTAAAGTCAATCTTCTTTCTATACGCTGACCTAATTTGAAATCGATTTCTAGTCAAAGATAGGTTTGGTGGGCGATTATACGAACGTGTGTACTTTGAGTTGGACCGATTTTTAAATTTATCATTTTCCATTTTTCGATCACAGTGTCATGTTGAATTGATGGCGTAGAATACGGGAAAAATATTGAAAAAATTCTAGAATCATGGTACTCCGTGTATTCAAATCATACATTTTCGGAATCAGCATAAAATCAATGGGTGGGTAGCGAGGTATGATAGTTGAGGTTATGATAGATGACAGATGTCTCCCTTGAATTGAAAATCGACGTGCGTTCTCATTTTTTCACAACACGTGTTTTGAAGGTCTTCAATCTGTTTGGTTTTTGGAGCCGCACACCGATGTATAATATGGACTAATATTTACAGAATTGGGACAATGAGAAAACTCATTACTCTGAATTCACGCTCTGTGTTCTTCACCTCTCACAAAAAATAATGAGAAAGCAAATAGTATATACAAACAATGAAGCTGTTGAATGACCTGAGTCTTCAAAAATTCAAAAGCTACATTCAGGCAACTGGAATGAAAATATCATACATCTCCTTTTTCATCGGTATATCCTGAATTCTAATTATCGCTACATTCGCTAGCCCTACACACAAATCGAAAAATATAAGCGGCATATTGCTTTCCATAAAATATATTTTATCCGGGCTATTTTCATGCATTCAGCTTAGTTTATTAGGGTATTATTGGACCTCATATATACGCAAAAAGTTCCTTTGAAATATCGGTAATATCTGTTATAAAACTTGTGGCGGATTCTTTATGGTTCTGCTCGCAAAGGGTTGAATTTAATACTTTCCATGCCAATAAAGTGTGCGGGTATCAGTTTTGATGTGGCCAGATTTATGTATCAGCATCATTTGAATATCCCGCAAGATGAGATTGGCTAATGAAATCCCATGAAACTATGGCTCGTTTGATAATAAACAGCGTTCATTGGAAAAGCGGTCATGATTGAATAATAAAATCCGGTTGTTTTACTGGAATTGATAAAGAGTTTATAACCGGGAATACATCTAATCACGGTGGTGCTAGTCATCTATACATAGGGCGGTAAATCATTTTAATGAACGAGTCCGCATGATGAGAACCGCTCGAAATGATCAGTTCTTGTCATAAAACATTCCAAGGGCCTGTTATTTTTATAATTATAATTCAATTATACGTAAGGAAACCTACTACAGTGAGTCATTTCGAATCATATTGAATCTGATTAATATGGAGTAAGTACCTCAGGGCTCCGTGCTCGGACCTCTACTGTTTATCATCTATATACAGTGAACGCCAGAAAGTATGTACCATATGGGAAAAAAGTTTATTATTAGAGTATTAAAAAAAAATTAAAATCCACACCACAAAACACTAAATTGAAACAATTTGATTTTGTCAGAACCCTAGCTGTTACATTGGTTCGTATATAACAGTTATATCGGAATTCCACGACTATTGTGATGACATGACACTCAAAAAACATTGTTTCGATGATAATCGTGCAAGAGCGTTTCACTTCTCATACAATTTTGAAAACGTTAATTTGACGCACCATTTTCAAGATTATTTGCGAAGTGAAACGCACGTGTCGAATTATCATCGAAAATTGATTGTAATTGGAAAAACACGATATTTCTTGATTGCCCTCTCATCGCAATAATTGAGGAATTCTGTTAGATACGAACCAATGTAACAGTCAAGATTCTTACAACATATATTTTTTTTCAAATTGGTGTTCTCTGATGTGGAGAAAATGAGAAAGTTTTGTCATTATCATTGAAATACAAATGTTTCAGTATAGTCAAGCTATTCATAAGGGAAAACATTTGATATTTTTATAGAGATAGGAATTATCTCCTGAAGCTGTGTTGAATTCTAATCAACTTTTTCAAATAACTTTTTTCGATATCATGCCATCCTACCCCACTTTTCGCCTTTCCATACCATTTTTTTTGGTTATCCGACATGCACACACTTTTTTCCAGATTTTTTTTTCCAATACTTCATTGATGAACTTTTTTCTCATATGATACATACTTTTTGGCGGTCACTGTATATATAGTTTACAGAATTTTCTACTACTAGTGTACAGCATTATACAGTTAATTGCCATTTTGATGATGTTGCGTACTTCGGAAGAGGTTGCAAACTGAGATTTATTGCTTTATCAATCATTCACTTGGCCAAAGTTTGAAGATTTTTGAAATTATTGTTAAATTTTCGATTTTTCGTGTCTATCTATACTGGCCTATACTTCCAGCCACGTTCTAATAGACTTGTTAGGCTGGATTTTCATGCATACGATATTTGACGATCCGATAGTTCGAAAATGTTCTGATTGGTTGAAAAAACGTTGTGATTGGTTGAATTGTTGTCACGCCTACCAATTCAACCAATCAGAACGTTTTCGTATCATCGGATCGTCGGATTTCGTATGCATGAAAATCCGGCCTTACGCCTCTGTGTAGAACTAGTCACTGTTTATCTCCATCAACAAAAACACCCTGACACCTCAGTTTGTTCAGATATCTGAATTTACGAATCATCATTACGTTTTCCTACGAGCGGGCGGAAAAGTAACTTTTCCGCATGATTTTTACTTTTCCGTACGATTTTTACTTTTCCGCACGATTTTTGTATTGTTGAAACTGTGAGGATATTTAGGACTAACTAAATGATCTATGTAACTATTCTGTCTTATTAGTCATTTTGTAGCATTATTATAAAAACTTAATTATTAAAAACCTTGTTTTTTCATAAATAAGATAAACAAAAACACAAGGAAAAATATTGTACCTAACTCTTACGGAAAATAGCTTTTCCGCACTTGTTAGGTAAATAACTATTTTAGTGCGCGAGCAAGTCACTTGTTATTTTACGAGTGTTTCTTATTTTTCTAGGATCATGTCAAAACGACGGGAATGACATTACAAGAAAATAAATGAGTTGAGCACGAGAGATCAAAGAGTTGTGGAAGATAAAATGAATGTTAGCTGCGGCTAATACCATTGGTTTCTTCAATGTTAGCAGCGGCAATATCTTCGGTTGCTTCAAGTAAGTTGGAAATTATTTGGAGTTTTCAGTTTGAGCAAAGTTTATCAAACGAAAATATTAAGTGATGATAGTATATTAAAAAACAAGTTCAGAAAAACAAAGTTTTACTAAACGAGTATAGCTTTTGAGTACGAGCGAGCACAGCGAACGAGTAACTTAAAAGCTATACGACTTTAGTGAAACTGGTTTGTTACGTGGTTTATTTATACTATTTTTCCGCATTTTGTGTTAGTACTCAGTTATAAGTCGATCGATTGTAGCACCAGCAAACTTGGTATGCTAGTAGATGGAACAATGGCAAACACGAAAAAAAAATAAAAAAAATTGATTACCAAAATTCCAGGGGTGGAACATATTTTTTTTTGTTTAAAAATAAATTAATAATTTTTGCTGTAATATTGGACAGTAAATGATTTATAGAAAAAACAACTCAACAATGTAAAAGACAATTCAATTCTCCACAAAAATTATCCTTAGTGATTCCTTATGAAATGCGCTGGTTTTCTCAGAAAACGTGATTGAACGCTAACATCAACTTTCAGGTTTATCCTTACCCGCCGCTGAAAGTTCTGGCGGAGTCGAATATTAGATTGGCCAGAACTCTGCTAGAAATGATCGGAGGAGGAAAAGGAAAAGTTCATATCGTTTCTGAATACTCCTACCTTCTCATGCGAATATAATATGCGAGTATTTGAGTACCTAAAATGTGTTTTGTCGCACTTCACGGAGATGTTTGCGGATGATACGAAAATCATGAATAATTTAGAAAATATGGGATTATTATACTGAAGCAGCAACCCATACACTCTTTGGACTATATGCAACAATTTTAAAGTAGTGTGACAGGTCCCACTTATACATATAAAAAAATAACCTTGTTTTACTCCTGCCTCATTTTCAACTTAGCCATAAAATCGGTATTCTCTTCACTAAATGTTGAAAATATTCGCTTATTCATATCCTGCTTATATGTTATGAAGTGCAAACCTGATGCTTGAAATCACATACTTAATTTTTTAGGTAGGATGTGTATGAGCAATTATTTTCAACATTTACTTAAGAAATTGTCGGGATATTCATAAGGTATTATGAAAATCATTCTTGTGGAGAATTGAACTATCTCTCAACTTATCGAAATCGTTTTTTGATAAATCTTATATTTTCTGAAATAACAAAAAAAAATTTCAGTTTCCATGCCTGATTTTTAGGTAAACAATTTTTTTTTCTAATAATACATGATGTCGAGATGTCATGTGCCGTGTTTCAGAGTGCTTCAATTCATTTGTCACTTTTTGGTCTGTCGTTACTGGATTATAGGTGGAAAGCATAATAAGTCATAATAAATGTCTACTGATTCGTAATTATAACAATAATTTTTTTTCTAATTACCTTTTTCGTGACAAGGACAAAATTGGATTTTTTAAAATTCATATTATTTTTTATTAAGTGGAATTGGAGTAGAATTGTTGACCTGCTGAAGTATTTTGTATACTACTTTGATTTTTCTGGCATATCGGTAGTTCCGTCTCTGTCGGCATGAAGTGTATACCACTTGAAATGATCACTTCTAGGTCATTTGGTACATTTTTGATTCTAGTTCTTCAAATTATTCAATTTTCAAAAGTACGACACACTGTATCTCAGAATGTAATCAAAAATGGTGGATAAATCAACAGTTATGCCCGCTTGTATGTCAATTCCTAATATCGAACGAGATTTGTCAGCGCAATCTAGACGATCCATTCATAAACATAATCTCCATTAAAATCCATCCGAGCGTAAAATTAGGAAATACCTGATTTTTATCGGATATCCAAAAACTGCTTAGTGGCAGTTTCCAGTTATAGCGGAAGGCCATGACAGAAGAATCTCTGAAGCCAAACGGATTACACGAAAATGAATCCTCAACTTTATTACGAATAAAACTTTATTTTCAAGTGGAGTTTATACTGTCATTCAGAAGACATCAATGAAGTTATGATCGGAATTAAATGTACTATATTTGCAGAGGATTGAGTTGACATTATTATAACCATAAGAGAAACTTAAAAGTTTTGCGAAGCATCCTTTCCAAAAACTGTAAATGTTAACAATGTTTAGAAAGATTAATGGATACTGCGTGAACTATGATGAAAATGAAATAGCGTACTAGTTTATCACGTGAAAAACCATCTATAAAATTTGCAATCATTTCTATAATTTAGCCACAAAGTTGCGCCTCTGAATTCACTATATTTTTTTAAGTCTACGCTCCGTCGATGTTCATTAATATCGATATGGTTGTTTATGTCTCCAGTTGGTGGTTTCAAGCACAGTATAACTGTCTTCGCAGTTTGTTGATCACAGTGTTTACTGAGACATTATTTCTACGTATTTTCATTCAAAAGGCATTAAATATTTTTTTCAACAACTGTCAAAATAGTCCTCATTTTTGTGCACTTTGTGTACCTAAAGTATTACGATATTTCACTATCAATATACGATTTCATTATTAAACGGAAAAGCGTGAAAAACTATTTTTTTAACGGTTGTTGCTAGACAGAAATGTGTATACGACAACAATGACTGTACAGTAAAATGTATCATTCCTACCAAGTTTGAATAAATCCTTCTTGTCATTTGAACTTCCCGCCGTTAGAGTGACCAATCACAGATAAATATTCAATGTACAAAATAAATTTTTCACCGGTAATATTCATAGGGTTTTCACAATTAAATGAGTGCAAAGGAAAATTGTAGGTATAGTGAGAATATGAGTTTTCCTTCATTGATATGGCGTAAATTGAAAGGAACCTATTCGTAACTTCACCAGTATTATTAGAAAGAAAAATTTAAGAGACTTAAAAGTTTTACAGTTGTTGTAGGAAAAGTACTGTATGAAACCCGTGAGTGAAGTGTTTTTCTGACAACTGCGTCACAAAGTAGCGCGTTCAGATCTCAACGAAAAGTTAACGTTTTCTGAGGAATTTCATCAATTGACTGCTTTTCGCTCTAAAACGACAAAATTGAGAAAATGCTCGCTTTTTTCATGTATTTTCGATTTTCCCGTGAGTATATTGTTAACAACGTATAACTCAGCCTTTTTCAAGGTGTCTGTGTGGCAAAATGGATAGAGAATCTACCCGTCACCCCCTCAAGCCTTATCTATAATGAATGATACACCACACACATCAGCTTTCCCTGTGTATCATACGGAACATCACCGTAGTGTCATGAAATGTTCGACTTTGTGTTAAGACCAGCGCGGTCGGACAACAGCGCCCTCTCAAGGGGGTTTTAGGTTCGTCCTGGCAGGGCGTCGTTCTGCTCTCCTGATCGGGAGCAGAAGGGCCGCCACTTCTGCGACATGTCATACACTATGAAATGTAATTTTTAACTCTAAAATAAAACCCCTATTTATTTATTCATTTATTTATCAATTACCCGTCACGCTGGCGAACCAGGTTCAATTCTTGTACTAACCATTTTTTTGTTGGAGATATGGATAGAATTACCAGCAATTTGTCAAAAAAAAATTGTCAAAATTGTACATTCAGTTTTAATCTAGTAATAATTATTAGGTAATAATGTATGAACAATAAAGTGTCGAGTGTTTTTTCTGTGTCTGGAATCTGCGTTTGTCGAAAAAATATTGTGTGTATTTCGAGCACAAAATGTAACTGCCGCTCTCCACAGATTACCGCGCTCCCCTTCGCAATGAGCGGCAACTCTCTTTGTCGAGCGGCAATCCATCGCTTTGCGCTCTAAATACACAAATGGCTGAAATTGTGTCACTTCACTCAAATTTCTGCTCGAGAGAACATTGTGTTCGCTACACAGAGAATTTATTCGTTTTCAAGATTTTTTAATGCAGTTTCATGTTGAGTTGTGTTATTTTCTATGAAAGTCAGTATTTTTGCAGTTTCTTAATGGGAGTCATAATGAAACCTTACACTCTCATGTTTGATGAAGGACAAGGATTACTGATTTTATGTTCACTTCACTTGTTTTGGTGGGGAGAGCACACTGTATAATTTTCGAATACTGGTCTTAGTTCATCACGTATAAGGAATTTCCCCGTTTTGCACTCAATTTCTATCCCCGTTTTTTTCTGCTACAACAATAATTCTGTTGTTTTACAGAACATTGTGAGAACAAACAAGCTGTAGGCCACCGCTCCGTGAAAACGAATAAAGGAATATCCATCGGCCAGTAAAGTACGATCAAATGCAAGTGTGATATAAGTATAGTTCAATGTTTCAGAGGGTAAGTAATTGTTTTCTGTTAGACATCTGTCTAAAATCTTCCATTTTGTGGAAACGTGTGGAAAGGATGGTATTTTGTGTGCTTACGTTGCCAAATCGTTCGGAGATACATACAATCTGAAAGAACATTAAAATTTGATTTGTGATACCGTTGCATGCCAGCTGTCTCAGATATTTGGTGGGGATATTTGAAAGCCCGTAATAATCATAACCTGAAGAAATCATATATTGAAGAAACGTTGCAAAAATGTCATATCCACAGGCAATACAATTATTCAATATATCTTAGTATCATGAATTATATGCTGTCCTTGTTTGTTTCTTCCTGAATAATAAGATGTAAAATTCTATATTTTTGGTAACTTGTACTTGTTTTTTCAATGCCAAAAGCATCGTATGGAGCAAAAATTATCACGGAAAATTTCAGAACCATCCAAAATTAAACTAACTACAGTGGAAATAAGGTTTTTGAGAAGAGTCTAGTACAAAAATAACATTCAATCAAATACATATTATAATATAGAGGTGATGAGGCGTTTTATTCAACATATATAGATGCAAAATTCCAAAATTCCATCATTGCCATAGTTTTTATGAATCTCGAATCCAATTACCATTCCATGATTTCAGACTTTGCGTTTTCGTTCAATCATCATATTTCCTTTTAACATTTTGCCGAGGTCATGAATATGCATCATTTCTTACATAAATGCAATTTCAGGAATGAAATGGTTTTCCGGTGTCATTTCGTAATACCAGAATTTAGCGTTTTCCACGTATTTTCCATATATTTTCATTTCCACCAGTTACTCAGTAAAAATACATCGACCCTCCCAACAGATGTACAATGAGTTTTGTTTTCCCATTGAAAAAAAACGGTCGCATTCTGACTCCCTATCTCTGTCAACAAAGTGCGATCGATGATACTTTTACAAGAGAAAAAATAACATTCGAATTGTTTTTTAACATATTGGAAATAGAAATTTGTCCATCCAAAATTCAGGTGATGGTTGTTGATTGTTTGATTTTTGATAGATATACAGGAATTTTCACTCAGATGTAGGATATTACACTAGAAAAAAAGAAATAATCAGTTTTTGCAAACGCTTTCAGATCAACAGGTATTTTATCGACATATACAAGGTCTATTCAATAGCAAAACAGACAAATTTTTGTCCTATGGTACCAAGTTAGTTCCCAGAACTTCAATAGTATTCAAATTTCAAGGCCAACTTCGAATTTAGTTCACCACCTAAAATCCAAAATTTTTTTCCGAGCTGACTTCGACAGAAAAGTTGACCCACTCCTGCTTGTACTGAACAAGCGGTTATAGGTTTTTCCCGAGTATGACATATGTGATGTGACAACAGTAAACAACGAAAGGTAACTTCATTGTCATGGAAATGAAAAAATCAAATTATTTTGCAATTTGCAATAAAAAACCAGTTGTCACCACATAGCTTGAAAATTAATTTTAATGTCGATTTTTCCAAATAGTAAAGCAGAGTCGCGGTTAATAACGCAAATCTCTAATGACTCATATAAAAAAAGGATATGATAAAATCATCAAAATTCACAAGGTACTCCTGTCACATCAATAATCAAAAAATTCTCATTTAGACTTCTCGAGTTGTTGATGTTGTCACGGTAACTTTTAAAAATGTGAGCTTTTGCTTTTTCGAAATTGTTGAAGAGTTGAAGAAATGGCATTTTGTGGGCATGCTCTACCAATAAAAAAGCTATCTATGATTTATTTTTATTTTGTTGTGATCATTAAAAGTGGTGAAATAAGATCAATATTGAAATGAAGACTGTTCGAAATAACCACCTCCAACCATTAGACAGGAATGAAGTCTTCGTCCGATAGATTGGTGCAAACGTTGAAATATTTTGGGTGTGATTGCAGCCTGCAATGATGTAATTTCCAAAATTATTCACTCGTTGATTTGGGGGTCATTTAAAGTAAGGACTCAAGGTGACACCGGATGTAAAACTCCAAAGGGTTCGAGTCTGGATATCTGGGAGGCGTAGGCATCTTTTCAACTGGTACAACCCGCCCACAAAATGCCATTTATTTAACTATTCAACAATTACACGGAAGCAAAAAACACAAATTCTTGTTCTCATATTCGGAATTGTTTCACTTTTATGGACAGGCCTCAGAGCTTTTTTACATGAAAGGCCGCCTTTCATCCCCTAAAAACGTTCTCACTTATTTGGAAACACCCTGTATACGTCAGTCGCTTTCACCAAATGAATACCTCATTCATTTGCGGAATATAATAAAGTAATAATTCAAATAATTTCCTAAAGAGACAGTTTTAATTGGTAGATAATTGGTAGACTCGTTTCATTCAAACACTGAAGTGTATGCTTGTGGTTTCAAATTTCTCCGTGCCGGAAATCTCAAAAGCATCGCTGTAAGAGAATTTGTTGATGAATAAGCTCACAATAATTAGGATTACCATTGCCATTTTCATTACTCTGCAGCTAAAGTATTCATTGAGGAAACGAAAAAACAAACACGACGCTAATTTTGCTTTAAATGGTCAGTCTTCTCTACTACCGGTTTATTCGTTTCTCTCTAATCTTCAATCAGTGTGCTTCGCGTAAATATTTTCAAAGTTGGGTTTACATCCGGATCAAAAGAGGAAAACCTGTTCATTAAATTCAAATGAATAGAATATGGTATATTCTGTGCAGATTATGTGTATTTTCATGAGTGCTCCAAGCTGAAAAGATAATCTATGTTGATTTGTCGACAAATATATGAAACTAAACGTAACATTTTTTTTCCAAAAGCTAGCTGTGATTCATGAACTGTTGAACTGAAAAGTGAATGAATTTTAGTCAGTGGATAGGAAACAAAGAAATTTGGAAATATGTGTTGAAAGGTTGAGGCTTTATTTCATGTATAATGACGATTCATACCTCAATTTTTCAAGGAAATATTCAAATTATTGTTTTCATACACAAAATTTTATTCTTTCGATTAAATATTTTTGACAATCCGATGTTTTTCACTTTTTTTCAAGAATTAATTCCTCGTAGCTTTTTTCGAGAATTGAGGGCCCAAGTCTTCTCATCCACATCTTTTTTCGTCATGATTGCCCTCGAAACCGTCTGGAATTTTTCCGATTTTCGAGTTCCTGTTCTTCGCTATATGAAGGAAGGAAAAGTCATTGTCTCATCCGAAACGCCCAAATCAAGAATTTATTTCGATTTCCTTCGCGTTCTTTCTCTACCTTTCAATATTACAATATTAATTTTATCCGAAATGGAATTTATGGATTATTTTGATTTCATTTTCGCGAGTTTTCACAACTTTAGTCAAGTAGATGTTCTGAGTTTTTGCAGTATGTTTCTAAATTATCGGGAAATTTCTACGCATTCCCTCTAGCCTTCAAGGGAACAAGAAGGTAAATTTCTTGCTATTCGCCAGTCACATATTTTGTTTTCTCTTCTCTCTCTTTTGCTGTTCTTGTTTTTAGTATTACAAATTGAAGAAGCAGTGTATATCAACTGAAAGTTTTATTTTGATACTTTAAATGAAGATGTAGGAAACCTTTATACAGAGTGACCCATTTGAAAGCGGGCCACCTCTCTAAAACTGTAATAACATTATCCGATTCAGAAGTTTGTTTTTTCAACAGATAGAGCATCAATGGTTCTAGTTGAGTGACAGAAATTCGAAATGAAAATAAAAATTTCAAGGCCTACTTCGAATTTTTTTCAAAGTTAAAAATCCAAAAAACATATTAGCGATTTTTTTAGATAAAATTAGACAGTGCCACTGAATTCACGACAATCTCAAGTGATTTATGTTAAAATTACGTAAAAATGTGTATATGAATAAAAAAGTTATATGTGAAAGAAATTTGAAAATTATGTCAATAAATCAACCCAACTTTTCAATTTAAGGACTTCATCGAAATTCTGACTATACCACTGGATTCAGAATACTTCAAAATACATTTGGTAAGAATTTCATCGAAATCTGTTCATAAATGAAAAAGTTATAAAATAATAACATTTTAAATTAGTGGAATTTTTTATTTAATATTTTTTTCATGAACAGATTCGATGAAATTCTGACCAAAGATATTTCGAAATATTTTGAATCCAGTGGTGTTTTGATAAAAGTTCTGAAATTGAAGGAGTGGGTTGATTTATTGACAAAATTTTCAAATTTTATACCTACCTATATAACTTTTTTATTGATGGACGCATTCTTACAATATTTTTACATACACCACATGAAAATGTTGTGAATCCAGTGGCGTTGCCAAATTCTATTTAAAAAAATTGCTAGTATGTTTTTTGGATTTTTGACCTTGAAAAAAATTCGAAGTAGGCCTTGAAATTTTAATTTTTATTTCGAATTCATAGCACTCAATTAGAACTATTAATGCTCTATCTATTGAAAAAAAAACTTCCCAATCGGATAATAAATAACAGTTTTACAGAGGTGGCCCTCTTTCAAATGGGTCACTCTGTATGCAATTTTATAGATTTCCTTGATTTTCCCGGGTTGAGTAGTAAACTGTAAGGTCCATGATCCCAAATGTACTCCGTACTTTTGAGTATTTCATCTTCGTTCTATCTTCTGTCTTTCATATCTCGAGTCATGTGACTCAAATCTGTCACAAGATACTGGTTTTGTTTTCTTTTCCACAGCGTATATCTCAGCGTCCAAGTCTCTGAGCCTCAGGAAAGATCCCAGACCGACTACATATCTCATTCAGCTAGTAGAGGAGCCAATGCCTCGAGACACCCCTGAAGGCTCCTACGTCCAACGTTGGAGAAGCGCTATGGAGGAAGTATTTCCACTCATCGCAACGACTAATCATAAAATGTAAACATACTAAAAACCACCCAGTCTTTTGTAGGCGGATCGTCTCTGAAGTAAAACTAGCTTATATTTTCTTTCTGAAAGATTTAATTGTATTTTATGTATGCAAACATATTTCTCCAAGCATAACTCATATCAACTGTATTTTGCATATGCATACATATTCCTCTAATCATAACTCAACATGTGTAAATTTATGAATAAAGTGTTTTCTGACATTCTCGTTTTTTACTTTTGAGAAGCACACGATCATATTTTGACAAATCCGTATTTTTGGTATTTTCATTCAATAAAAAAAGAACCTGGTGCCCAATGTTCACCTAGTATCTTTTATCTCTGTCGCCATTGATATTTGTCAGAGCAGCTCACAGGCATTGCGGTATAAAATGAGCAAGTAACTAAAGATGAAGCATTTATTTTTAGTTACACAAACATGGCGCCCAACAAGGGGCACGAACCCAGATTAAGAGTCTCATGCTCCAATTTTTTCCACCTCTGAATCATTTGTCGTTCCGCTTGTATCCCAGAACTTCATGGCGAAAATTAACCCTATCAATACTACAAGAAAACATTATCAATCATTTCTATATCTTATAGCGCTTCACTCCCCTTTATATGTGACTATAGAAGCAAGTCAGTACATGTTTTTTTATGTGGATATGCAGTTTTTCAGTCATATTCGAAGCTTTGTAGGAATAAAACGTTATTGGCGTCATAACTTGCTATATTCATGTGGAATGAATACTTTCATACCTTTACAATGGAAATGCCATCAATCAAATTGTAAAACATCCGCTGACACCAAAAACCATTGACAGTTTCAGTGTAGGCTTCTATGACGTGGAACGAAACATGAAACCTTGCTGCATTGAATACTCAATTCTGACACAACAAACACATTTATCGGGATTTCACCACAATTATTCGGAGAAGTAGTAAAAGGTACGAAATAAATGTGAAATGTAACAGGGCGTTTGGTTCTGCTTATTTCAATTGTAGGACAATCAAATGGTGTTTCGGCTAGGAAAAAAAAGTTTTTCTCACTCGTTTCATATGTTTTTTGGGGTATTGAGTTCAAAAGTCAGTTCGACAGTATATTTTTTGGCTGAAAAAGGTCAGAATTAACTACTTTGTGGAAAACCAAGTTTTTTCGTTAGGCTTTCAACTCAAAAGTACATGCAATACCATTTACCACTCCCCAAGTGTGACTGACACATTCATGGCTGCCCATATTCTGTAACCAGTGCAAAATGAACTGAAAAGAACCGTTGAAGCAGAACCCAGATTTTGAAACTTCCATTATATTTGAAGGCCCTCAGGCTGATCTAGAGGCAGTTGTGAGTGGAGAAGAAACATTTCCCCTTGCTCTCTATGGGTCCAGCAAACTAATGACCTCCAAAAACAAATTGCGACATGACTGTTCATAACATCTGGAGTCGTGGTAACATCTAACATCACCATTCTTCCCCCCAACAGAGGCTGCCGCACGGCAGCACCTGTAAGTTTAGGCGTGACTGGGTTTCGTGAAAGATCCTACACAGTTGGGGAGAATGGAGAACAGATAAGGTCACCAGCCCATCACGAGCCTTGCGGCTCCTGCATGTGACTGAGTGCTGCAGCTCATTTTCTGTGAATGCCTGCAAGACTGGCATAATGATGAACAAGATTTGAATGAAATGGATGATACAACCGCAGTCAACAAATATCGAAAGAACACAGTAATTTTCATCGTAGCACACAATTTAAATATCCAAATCTCTATAGTACTAAGTACTGGTATTACTGAGGTTCCGATACTGTAAATCATCATGCGGCTTTCCTAACCCTTTCAGACCCAAGGTCACCAACATTGTTTTTTCTGTATGAAATTTACTTTATATGCTCAACAAGCCATCAAATCGAAGAGGCAAATCATTTTTTGAATTCAAAGCACAGTCAACAGGATTTCAAGGACACTGACAATTATTGTGTTAAGGTGCGTATTCACCAATATGAAGTCTAGAAGCATTTGATATTTGATGAAATGAAAAATCATTTTTTGTGGGTGTTTGAGTTATTCAGGTAGCCTTATGGAAAATGGGTTCTATGGGTTTGTTTTTGCTCTATTGGATACTCTACCCCGCAAGTTGGGTGGTTTCATGACTTTTTGGCAAAAAAACTTCGAAAGTTTTAATTAGTTTTTTGTGAAGCCATATCCATGGGAGAAAGCAAAGTTGAAATTCGGATTCAGGATCCCATAAAATATATAGAACGAGTGAGAAAAAAAGTACTATAGTTTTCCTGAAACGGGCACACCCGGCGACGATTTGAATGGATTACTAACAATTTGGAGGAGCAGTGTAATGTACGAAATAAATGCATTTTGCGAGGAAGAAACAACTAGTCATTTTTTGTACACCTAATGAAAGCAGTGCAGTAATTATCTCTAATGAAAAATACTGAAAAAGTTTTAGGGGGCAATGAAAGATAATTACCAATTACGCGGATGCGTTGTATGGACATAATAAAACTCTTATGAATAAAAATAAGATCCAGAAAGTTCTAAACTCATGCCCACGTATGATTTTCGGTGTGAGAAGACGACAACGAGTATCACATAATTGAAGGAGATTGGATGGTTACATAAGGAGAACAGGAGAAAGATTCATTTTAGTACCTTGTCATGAAATAATTCCCAAATACATACCCAATACATACTAATTCGGCCATTCTGAATCGATTCGCATTCGCAGAATTCGCCTATCTTCAACCGTTCTCGAGTAGGTCAGCTCTGAATCAGTTTTTAGATGTTTTTTTGCCGCCAAAAATATTTCTGATGAGTTTTCGACATTTTCGTTCAAAGATTCGGAATCAGCACGTCAAAATACGTTCGAAGACAAAATTTTGAATTTCGAATGGAAAATAAAAAAGTTCAAAAAATTATGTGTGATGATATATTCGACTATTTTGTCCGTTGATTTTTTCCGTTCAAATATTCAGTATATACTAATTCGGCCATTTTAGAATCGATTAGCGTTCGCAAAATTTGTCTATCTCTAACCGTTCTCGAGTTGGTCAGCTCTGAATCAGTTTTTAGATGGTTTTTTGCCGCCAAAATATTTCTGATGAGCTTTCGACATTTTTGTCAAAAATTTCGGAATCAGCACGTCAAAATACGTTCGAGGACAAAAAAATTAAATTCGAAAAATCAAAAATAAAAAATCTTAGAAAATTGGATTTTTTACCTTAAACACCCTTTTCTGGTTAAATCGTATATCTGAGCATATAAAAATCATACATTTTTGGAATGAGCATAAAATTTTACATATACAGAGCGAATTTCAAGTCAATGTGACGACTTGGTATTTTTCATGATTTTTAGGGGTGAACTCCTTGCAACATTTTCGAGTAATTTTTAATCTTTTTCGATTAACTCGAAATTTACAATACATACTAATTTGGCCATTTTGAATCGACTGGCGTACGCAGAATTTGTCTATCTCTAACCGTTCTCGAGTTGGTCAGCCTGAATCAGTTTTTATATGGTTTTTTTGCCGCCAAAAATGTTTATGATGAGTTTTTGACATTATTGTTAAAAGATTCAGAATCAGCATGTCAAATTACTTTCGACGACAAAAATTTGAAATTAAAAAAATGAAAAATAATAAATCTCAGAAAATTTTATTTTTCATCTTAAACACCTTTTTCCGCCTAAATCTTATATCTGAGCATATAAAAATCATACATTTTTGGAATGAGCATAAAATTTTACGTATACAGTGCGAATTTCAAGTCGATGTGATGACTTGGTATTTTTGTTGATTTTTAGGGGTCCCTTGCAACTTTTTCGAGTAATTTTTAATTTATTTTGATTGACTCGAAATTCATAATACATACTAATTCGACCATTTTGAATCGGTTGGCTTTCGCAGAATTTGTCTATCTCTAACCGTTCTCGAGTTGGTCAGCTCTAAATCAGTTTTTGGATGTTTTTTTTGCCGTCAAAAATATTTCTGATGAGTTTTCGACATTTTCGTTCAAAGATTCGGAATCAGCACGTCAAAATACGTTCGAAGAGAAAATTTTGAATTTCGAAAAATGGAAAATAAAAAAGTTCAAAAAATTATGTGTGATAATATATTCGACTTTTTTCTCCGTTGATTCTTTCCGTTCAAATTCTCAGTATATACTGATTCGGCCATTATGAATCGATTGGAGTTTACAGAATTCGTCTTTTTCTAATCGTTCCCAAGTTGGTTAGCTCTGAATTTTTGCGCAAAAATAATTTCTGGCGAGTTTTCGACATTTCGAATAATGAATTTTATTAAAATTAATAATGAATTGATGAAAATGTTATGATGTATACCTAATGAAGGAGTAGTTTCCCCCTCGACATTTTGTGACAGCAGATTCAATTCAGCTTATTTCAATAGGGCAAATCTGATTGGTTATTTCAGTCAGAGTGTGCGAGATATGAATTGGTCGGTATGTGGATATATGTAACACTTCCAGGTGATGAGTTACAATAGCGTAATTTATAGGAAAATGTCCGTTTGCAAACACATATGTTATCTTGGTGTCAAATACCGCCTTTCGTGTTTGACAATAAACAATAGTCGAACTATCGAAATTGCCGCTTTGATTACATAATCAATCACATGTGAATCCTCCCATCGATGACTGATTGCTGACAGTACTGTTGGGAAACATTTATTGAAATTAATAATTAGGATCTCCTTTTGAAGAAAACACTTACCAGATTTTATAACCGTAAGTTACATCGTTGACAATCTGGGTTGTCAGCTGTACCACAACCCCAATCAAAGTTGAATCATTTCATGACGTTTGAAAATCAGTATTCATGAAATAAGCGTGAAAAGATGTTTGCCAAACGAGCCAAGCCAATTCAGTCATTTCAGAATATGAATTTGAAATTTCAAATCGATAGTCTATTAAAAATTTTTTTGAATTCTTATGGAACTTCTGCAATTTTGAGTAAAAATCTTCATTATTTCGTTAGTTGGTGCTGAAAATTTCAAGCGGACTCGACGTGATTCAGTTAATTTTGCAACGGATCGTCATCTTCTCTTCAAATATTTGCAGCAAGTGATTCATAACACCTCGATTCATGTTGGTTTTCGTGTAAAAAATCGACTCCTAATCACCAGTTACGAAATGACTGGAGGCCGCAGTGGTGCTGCTGGTAACCTCGGAATTCAAAAGAGCGTCGGATACACTGCGACAGAGTCGCCGCCTTACTAACGTGGCGTCACTGTCGCCAGAGCCGCGTTGCTTGGAAACCCACCTTTAGATTGAGATTATCGCTGGTCATAGGCGAGTTGGTTGAATCCACTTACTATCCTGGTGGCGTTACGTTGGACCCTCTCTATGAGTTAAATGTCTTTTAACTAGTGAAGGCACCAGTTTCGGACAATATATTCCAAGTGGGGCCAAATATATGTTTCATGAAGTTTACTGAAGAGTATTTCAACAAGATGGACAAAATATTTGTTGAGTTGATCAGTACGACTTGGTTAGCAGCAGTTTGCAGGTCCCACACCAGAACCTTGTGGAGCTCCTGAGATTACTTGATGCAGATCAGAATGACTGAAAGCAACTATAACTTTGAAGATTCTTCTGTCTTGTTTACTTTGAAATTTGTCTGCTATTCACTATGGTATTTTTTTAGTATTATAAAACTTGAGTAATAGACCCTGACTCAATATTGCTCCATCATGTATAGAAAACAGAGGCAGATTGAGAACTTCTCTTCGGTGTTTTGGAGAAATAAGTAAGTTCGAGGGCAAGGCGTTACCGATGATGGTACCCATACCATCATTCCAATTCCCAAATTGTCATTTTGGGCATGATTAATAAGCTTCAGTTTCCCTTTCTTCTGCTGAAGGATGAGACGAGCTGCAAGTGGAATTTCGTTACGGGGCTTTGACAAAATTCCAAAACTTACAGTACCAGTCAGAGCTTCACTACTTGACGAGATTTTCTAACTTCTTGGCTCAACTTGACTTGAAATCAAGACAAGCTCAAGTCAAGTATTTATTTTTGAACTTCAAGTCGAGTCAAGTAGTTACACATCAAGTACTTGTAAATCTACTTGAGTTTTCTTTAAAAACTAGTACCTTTTTTGTATTAATCTGATCTGATGAAGTGCCAAAACACAATAATAATAAAAATATATGGATGCAAACTGAACAAAACTGGAGTTAGTAAAATACAGTACAATAATATTCACATTATGATGTCCCACTCTCAAATGGCAAAGTAAGTAAATATTTTTGAAATGCCCTGTATGAAATGTATAGCATGTGCCACAATTTTTACTAGATTGCTTGAATACTATAGATATTTGTAGATATTCAAAGTTGTATAAAATACCAGCCACAAATAAAAAATTATTGAAGAAACTAAGATTTGGACATTTTTTTGACCCACCGTGTAGATCATTTGATTGTGTCACAAACTACTACATCGTTACGCCTATTCGAATTGGTGAGCTGGATCTACATTTTTTTTTTCGTAGACTCTAGAGTGTTTAACTTGCAAATGTCGCCTTAGTGAAGATATTCCGCAGTTTTTCATTTTCAAAACCGCCGTACATAGGGTAAATTTGCCTTGTTTGTCAGTATTTTTATGAAATAATCCGTAACTTTTTAGTTTTATTACATATACTTTCATTAAGTTTAACACGTTTTTCCTTTGATGGCGCCGACCCTGCACTTTCTACTTCTGTTTCAACGTCATCAAATTCTGACAATTTTTCATTTACGATATATTCTGGGCCGCAGCTTTGAAAAGGTTCCCATTCCATTACGGACAAATCACTTAAATCAGACAAAAACAATTATTCTCTAGCCTTCACTGTTTATCCTTAATCAACGCTGCTCTACTATTTAATAGCACGTTGTCATCGAGCAATCGGGGGCCTGCTTGTTGTAACCTGGTGAATAACTTATTTTAACGCTTTGGTGTGAATTTCACGGATCGCTATCAAGTAATATCAAGTAGTTTGATTTTACTTGATATCAAGTCAAGTAATTCACAACGTAAATCGAGTCAAATAAAATATCAAATTTTCAAAAGCTTGAGTTTTGAAGTCAAGTCAAGTATTCAAGAAAAAAATCAAGCTACTTGGCTTATTGACTCCCTGGGACCAGTTGGAATATTCAACAGGTTTCGTTGTGAGCCTCCTTCAAAGATTCTATCGTTTCCATGCAATAATACAATCTGATCTCAGTATGAATTTTATCGCCCAATCGAAAATATAACAATCTCCTGTTTTTTAAATCAGTTTCAATGTTGCAATAGCATTACCGTGAATGGCATTTTGATGTCGTGAATATTATATTTATTTTGACCGATTTGTATTATTTTGCACAATAATACATTTCTTGAAATCAAATTCTTCAGTCTCTTCTGGGAGTTGGAGCATTTTCAGATTGGCTACCTCCAATCTTTGAGGTGTGCTCTAATCTGATTACATAACCTAGCAACTTCTCAGACTACGTTATCTTTGCAAACAAACTCTCAGTGCTCACCCCCTCCGAGAATCGAGCATAAGCAATTCCCAATCTACTCACAACCTGTATTGAACCAAATCCGAGTAGAAATGTCATTTGTACTTGAAAGGGAATTTCGGGGAATTTCAATTTCCGATGAGCCGTAGAAGTGGTGGCAACTAGACGGGTTAGACGGCTTCCACAAAACGAGAACTAGACATCAGGATTATAATCCGAGTTTGAGGAGATTTCCTTAACCACGTAAACCGCTAAGAGCTCCTCTTCATGGGGAGTGTTTCGGGACAAACTTGGCCGGATCTTGAAAGCTCGATCGACGGCGTTTATTAATTTGAATTACATGAATTCTGTTAGTTTGGTGGCGTTCGCTATCAGTCCCGATAAACACTGGTGAGAGCATGAACGCAGCTGTATGATCTAGATCGATTAGGAACGGTGTGAGATAATTGTTGATTATAATGTTTTTCAGAAATTTTTGGATAGAAGGGTGGGTCATGAGCAGTAAGGCGACAGTCATAAAGAACATCTATCGTTTCATAATCCAGTACGATTGGGTTTTGAGACAAGAGGCGATTGTAGCACCATTAAATTTGGTATGCTAGTAGTTGAAACCATGATAAACACCAAAATTCCAGAAGTCGAACATATTTTTTTTTCGTTTAAAAATATATAAATAGATTTTTGCTGTGATCTTGGAAAGTATTTGATTTATCGAAATAACAACTCAACGAGGTGAAAAAGAATTCAATTTTTCACAAAAATTATTTCTAGTCATTTCTTATAAAACGAGCTCGTTTTCCCATAAAACGTGATTAAACGCCGACATAAAATTTCACGTTTACCTTTAGCCGCCGTTGAAAGTTCTGGCGGAGTCGAATATTTGATTGGTCATAACTCTGCTAAAAATGATCGGAAAAGGAAAAGGAAAGGTGCATATCGTTCCTGAAGACTTCTACTTCCTCATGCAAATAGAACATAACCACCTATAATACCTAAAAGCGAACTGTTAGGCCAGCTAACAATAACGTTTTCTTGTAGAATATTTTCTTCGCTTTTTTTCTATGTACATATGTATTTAACGAATGTGTCTCGTTATGGTCACAAAATTCGAAAAATGTAAGAGAGCACTAGATACCGGAATCCTGGCACACAAAACCACCTCGAACACCTACAAGCGAGCTGTAAGGCCGATAAACAATAACATCCACTTGTAGGAATTTGTCTTCGCTTGCTTTCTATATACACATGTATTTAACGAATGTGTCTCGTTATGGTTACAAAATGCGAAAAATGTAAAAGAGCGCTAGAAACCGTAATCCAAGCATACAAAACCACTTGTAACACCTACAAGCGAACTGTTAGGCCAGCAAACAATAACGTTTTCTTATAGAAGATTTTCTTCGCTTTCTTTATATGTACATATGTATTTAACGAATGTGTCTCGTTATGGTCGGTCACAAAATGCGAAAAATGTAAAAGAGCGCTAAAAACCGGAATCCTAGCAATCAAAACCACCTGTAACACCTACAAGCGAACTGTAAGGCCAACAAACAATAACATCCTCTTGTAGGAAATTGTCTTCGCTTTCTCTCTATATACCTATGTATTTAACGAATGTGTCTCGTTATGGTCACAAAATGCGAAAAATGTGAAAGAGCGCTAGAAACCGGAATCCTAGCACACAAACCAAGTTTGGTGGTGCTACAATCTATTTTTTTCTCAAAACCCTATCGTACTGGATTATAGGTACTGATATTCCAGTGATGTTCCAAAAAATACTCTGAATGCGACTTGTAAGCGTTACCTGGCTCGAAACTAGCGCACTTCGAATATTCCGGTATCAACGAAACTTTCCTCAAGTGGTTGATACATCGATGACATAGTGGTTAATTATTCGCGAAAGCTTAATTACCGCAACACGGTGATCACCCCATCATACATCTTACTCTGGATGGATGATTGATCGCTACTTTGTCACTAACTCAGATGATTATTACATAATTGGGGATACGAATCGATTCATGTCAGAATTTAATTAACGTAGATACCAGATTTGATAAAATTGATGAGGGGGCGGGCGACAGATGAGGTGGCGGGCGAGAGATGAGGTGGCGGGCGAGAGATGAGGTGGCGGCAGCACTGAATACAAGGAGTTCGATAAAAGATGAACTGATGAGATTCAGAAATATGAACATGCTGCATTTTTGTGTCTCGTTATGGTCACAAAATGCGAAAAATGTAAGAGAGCGCTAGATACCGTAATCCTGGCACACAAAACCACCTGTAATACCTACAAGCGAACTGTAAGGCCAGCAAATAATAACATATTCTTGTAGGAAATTTTGGGCCAAAACTTATATTTGTCGTAACTTTGCTAAAATTTATAGAAAAAGAAAAAGTGTATATCATTCCCGAAGACTTCTACTTTCTCATGAAAATATAACATGTATCTCCTTATATTTCGTTTTCTACTCTACGTTTAATTTGTATCGATGTTTCTTAAAAAAATTAAAATAAATACAATCAGAAAAGAAATTTTTGAGTGACCCTGTATAAAAGTAACCTCAGATCACCCAATATCAAAATCAAATGATATTCACTCATTCTGCAAGTCTACCAGCTTCTGCGCTTGACTGATTTTGTTCAAAGAATTACATAAAAATTATGTAATTGTTAGTAACCCTGTATATGGTGTCTTAGAACGTTTCATTACTACTCGAGTCGACAATATTAAGATTGCTATTATATTCCCTAACTTTTTGTAACGAAATAATCTCCATTCTATTGATTTTTTGAAGGTAAGTAACATCCTTCTCTCTGCATGTTTGACACCCTGTATCTCAAAAACTGTGCATTTTTGGACTTTGTGCCCATTGAGATATTTATACAGGACATCGATATCCACAATATCCTGAAGTTTCAGCCAATTTCACCGAGAGCCATTTTCCATAAGGGTTGTTGCGGGGTCCTTTGTATTCCCGCTGTCCAACAGCGGTGGCCAATGAATGATTACACGAAACATTTCGCAAATTGCAAACTAGTTACAATTTTATTTACGTTTGTATTTTATGTCTCGCTGCTCTTATTTTAATTTTAGGGGCATATGCGAATTTAAACAGGCGCGGCGTTCGGTGACCCTCTTTAGGTTTTAATTGTTACCAACCGTGATGTAATGACGTACATCATACGAAACTGCTTAGCAAAGTTTGGAGGAATGGAAAAATACTAGCGCTGTGGAAGCACTTATGTATGGTTCAAAATTAGACATATTCTCATAATATCGACATGGTTTTTGTCCCGGCAAATCGATCGAAAGTGTTTCTAACAATGTCGGTCACTATATCAAAGGGAGGCACTGTTCTTCAATTTGTAGAAGGAATTCGATATTATTGACCCAAACTAAGATGCCTAAAAACCCTGGTGTACCGACTTATACCTGCAAACTGTGGGATAAAACGAAGGACATTCGCCAACTTGATTACGAGAAAACAAATGAATCCGTGGGCTGTTTTTCGAATATCCCGCGACACTTGAGTGCACCGCCACCGTCGGTTTTCTTGTTAGGGTTAATTTCCATGAACAGAAGTATGAAGTTTTTCCCACGATTCACGAACATGAAATTAATAAAACAATATAATTATTGGAATATACAGAATCACTGTCCCCAATCAGTTCTATTTGTTACATTTACGACATGATTTATTAATTTTTTTGCTGAAATATAATTAACTCAAATTTCACATAGAAGTATTGCAGTATCTGTGCATTTGTGCCCGAGTTTTCACTATAAACTTTTTTAAAGAAATAAATAATAATTTTGTGGCTTTGAGTTTATTTGCATTTGGGATTTCATATTTGTGATGAGTTCTTCCACTTTTAAAAAACCGTTCAATATGACATTTAATAGTGAAAATATATCTATTGTGCAGTTTTGTTCGACAGAAAAGTGTATTTTTTTATCAACTTCACTAAAAAGATTTCCCCATTTCAAAATAAAAGGAATGCATGGAAAATAACCAAAATTTTAACAAGCTTACTGAAGACAAAACATTGATAGATTTCAGTGGGAATGGAGAAAAATTTATATATTTTACTTTATCGAGGACTTTCGCTACTTATGGAAGATTTCAAGAAACGGTAAGATGTGAAGTCTTCACTAGTATTAAATTTATAGTAATATGTTCTCATACATGCAGTTTCCTATAGAAATACCCGTGAGTATTTTTAAAAATGACTACCAATCATTAATGGTATGTTATATATCGGTAAAGCAGAACCAGCAATGCGTAGCAATTTCTACGAACGACACTAATTGAAGCAACAAAAGGAGAAATTACACACTAGCTTGATTACGTGTGTATATCAAAGCCACCCTAATTAATACGAAATTTCCAATAAATAGTTGCAAGCGATCGAATGGTGGTATTGCAAAGCATCGCTACAGAATAACTACAAACATTTCCAATAAAGGACGCTGATATTCAGTTGGGGTAAACGGGGCATTTTTCAATAGGAATGCCAAGTTTCCAATGGGCACACCGAGGCATTTTTCAATGGACATGCATACAAATCAGCCTGAAACCTAGAAAGAACGCAGAAAAGCCTTTTCGTTGATACAGTGGCTGAGCCAGTTCACACCTAGTTTTATTTTCTATTATTGATAACGTCCAAATTCTTTCTTTCAACGAATTTACTATTGTTGAACATCTGCATTTAATTTGAACTCTCACAACCACTCTCTTTACTAATAATCAGACTCCCTTCGCGCATGGGGCACGAATCCATTTGCGTTTTCGGAAAAAAGGCCCTCGGAAAGGTGCGATTCAGTTGCCCTACAAAGTAACACTCCACTGGTTTTTTCGAGACCAGAACCTCTGGCATTAACATCTTCTCTACGAAATGGTGACAGTTTGCTGCTCATTAGAAAGGAATGGGTGACATGGGTATGGGCAAAAACAGGAAAAAAATAACCTTGTATCATCTGTTACATACTTAACAAGTTTTCCAAGCTTGAGCTGCTCATAAATTGCATGAGTCATAAAGAAAAACTGAGAAAATCTTGAAATTTCCTCTCCCTGTAGTACGAACGGATATACGATATATTTTTCTTTATTTCGAGTTTGAACTCAAAATTAGTGTTAATTTCGAGTTGCAACTAAAAATTTGCGCATAATTTCGAGTTTAAACTCGAAATTAGTGTTAATTGAGCTGCTCATAAATTGCATGAGTCATAAAGAAAAAACTAAGAAAATCTTGAAATTTCCCCTCACTGTAGTACGAACGCGTGGAGCGGATATGCGATATTTTTTTCTTAATTTCGAGTTTGAAGTCGAAATTAGTGTTCATTTCGATTTGGAACTCGAAATTAGTGTTAATTTCGAATTTGAACTCAAAATTAGTGTTAATTTCGAGTTTGAACTCAAAATTAGTGTTAATTTCGAGTTTGAACTCGAATTTAGAGTTAATTTCGAGTTTGAACTCGAATTTAGTGTTAATTTCGAGTTGCAACTAAAAATATGCGCTTAATTTCGAGTTTGAACTAGAAATTACTGTTAATTTCGAGTTGCAACTAGAAATTTGCGCTTAATTTCGAGTTTTAACTCGAAATTAGGCGCAAATTTTGAGTTCAAACTCGAAATTAACACTAATTTTGAGTTAAAACTCAAAATTAACACTAATTTGAGTTCAAACTCGAAATTAGTATTTATTTCGAGTTTAAACTCGAAATTAAGCGCAAAGTTCAGTTCAAACTCGAAATTAGTGTTTATTTCGAGTTTGAACTCGAAATTAGTGTTAATTTCGAGTTTGAACTCAAAATTAGTGTTAATTTCGAGTTGCAACTAAAAATTTGCGCTTAATTTCGAGTTTAAACTCGAAATTAGTGTTAATTGAGCTGCTCATAAATTGCATGAGTCATAAAGAAAAAACTAAGAAAATCTTGAAATTTCCCCTCTCTGTAGTAGGTACGAACGCATGGAGCGGATATGCGATATTTTTTTCTTAATTTCGAGTTTGAACTCAAAATTAGTGTTAATTTCGAGTTTGAACTCAAAATAAGTGTTAATTTCGAGTTTGAACTCGAATTTAGTGTTAATTTCGAGTTGCAACTAAAAATTTGCGCTTAATTTCGAGTTTAAACTCGAAATTAGTGTTAATTTCGAGTTGCAACGCAAAATTAGCCTAATTTCGAGTTTAAACTCGAAATTAGCGTAGCTCGTAGCCCGAACCTAAAGAACGCTCTCCTGAAAATTATTGCAAACGTGACTTGGCAGCTTATTTCTCTGAGATCTTCAAATGAAATAGTAAAATAAACAATTTCGAATTAGGTACCCTTCTCTCCAAATATTTCCATATTTTTGGAAAATTTGTGGCAAACATTCGACAAAAAACAACAATATCTGTCAGATCTAGTTCAATGTTCGTCGTGGTATTACCCAGGGGAGTAGATGTTTTATGTCTGATGTTTGCCACATATATTCCGCATGGTGGAAATATTTGAAGAGAACATTGCCGATTCTACTATTTCATTTATTTGACTATTTCACTCATCTTAAAATACTCACTTAATTTGACCAATCGGAAGCCAAAAACAACTCGTGTTATCGCGATAACACCAGCTGTCTTTCACGAAACAATTCAGTTTCGTTCAGAAATAAATCGACAGACTTATCGCGAAAATTCAATCACTCGTGGTATTACTTCTGATAATCTGCGGCAAAAATTCTTGAACTCCGTTCACTTCCTGGAGTTTTTGCTACCGAGAAATATTTTTTGTTTTTCCCCGCAGGTGGCGTTGCGACTGAATGTACTGTGAGTCGCTGCATATTCGTTTGTGATGAAATAATGTTTGAGAGCAATGAAAAACTGTACTACTGTATGTTGAGGCACTCTTGAACAATTAAATCTATTATTATTATTATTATTAAATATGAGTTATACAGTGCATTATAACTCATTGGGAGTTTAAACTCGAAATTAAGGAAAAAAATATCGCATGTCCGCTCTACGCCTTTGTACTGTAGAATAACCATATTTCGTATGTACCTACCTTCATGATATTTGGGTATATTTCTTAGTAACTGAGTTTGGGCAAATGTTCTGAAAGGAAAATTAAACAAAACTATTCTCAAATAGAGACTATCCCATTGCTGAACCTTCGAATAGTGGCAAAGCCGTCCCTGTCCTGGTGACACACATCCGCCCTTCAAGGTCGAAGCGGTGTCACACAGATTTGCCCGCGACGAAGTCCAAGCAAACACCGGCCACCTCCGACCTCGGTAAGTTCGGCTATCACTTTCGACCCGATTCGGTAATAATTTCGGGGCAGACCGCCAGGTCGGACGTTTGATCAAAAGCTAACGGCTCTGACATATTGTCCACTTAAATTCTTTGTCGATCGCATCAATTGACTTTTTATTATCGGCATCATCCTCGAAGTTGACAAAGTGCTCGGATAATGCCTTTTGAGGTTATTTATTGGCGATTGTTCTATTTTGTTGCGGTTATGTGTCAGTTTAGCAGAGTAGAGCCTCTGATTGATACGAGTTGAAATGAGGGTGGAGGCAGATGAGGGGAAATCGGTTTATGGATTTTTTATGAGCGTACGATCATAAACTTCTGGTGAATGTTTCTTTTCAGCTTATTTACTGCCCTAAGTGTAATAAAAGGGTGGGAATAGATGATAAATACGTTCCATGGAACTTTTTGATGATTGTTTTGTTTAGTTTGATGAACCTCTTGATGGATACTGGGGTAGTTAGTAGAAGTTTTTCCATCTTTCAAAGAAGACGATGTTACAGATGTATGGATTAGGGGCAATACGTAAAATGCAATTCACGAGATGAATTGTGTAGTATTTTCTTGCTCTACGAATAAGGATCTTTCTGACGTTCCTAGCTGACATTTTTTTACATTTTCCTCCATGAATTATACAGTGCGGTCCTAATATAACGGATAAATCATTTCTTTTTAAATTTGAAGATATTTCAAAAAAATCCTCGGATAGGTCGCTTTTCTTTTCCGGTGGGTGACATGTTTAATCCACCCAAAATATATAGGGTTATTCGCCTTTGAGTTAAAATTACTTAAGTGAAATTTTCATAAGTGACAACCAGTATATTTTACTATATATGGTTAAGGATTGTCATTGTGATACCAGATTTGATGGGACTATGTCAAATGGCTGCTGTCTGGCTGCTATGACTGGAACTCCACACGATTCAGAAGGTTGAAAGTCTCTGTTGCACTCATTGGGCACATGGAGAAGTTTTTTGTCCATATCTCCGCAGCCGTTTGACATAATCCCATCAAATCTGGTTTCACTAAATTCGTAACGACGATCCGCAACCAAGTATAGAAAATATACTGGGTGTCCTATTTAAAAATAACACTTTCAAGTTATTTTCACTTAAAGGCGGATAACCCTATACATTATGGGTGGGGTTCCGAATTTCATCCATCGGAAAAGAAAATCGACCTATCCAAGAATTTTTCAGAAATATCTTCATATTCAGAGAAAATTAATTCATCCGTTACTTTAGGACCGCACTGTATATTATTATATTCACTCACGCTATTTTTCATCTGATTTTTGGGCCTATTTCCATGGGGTTTCCAGTATCAGAGATCAACTGGGACCTGCTTGCTTGTGTCTCACATATTTGTCCTTTCTCCCACAAATTTGTCCTTTCTCCACGTTAATGATTTTATGGGAGCTACCCCAATCTCCAGTACGCAGCTTTATTGCGCTTTCTCTTCCAGCCAGAGAAAGCAAAAATGAACGTAATAAATACGGACCTGACAAAAATTCTCGAATATGGATGCGAATAAAACCCAAGCATGTTTTTTCTCCATCAAGGCCGATCTCACAGTGGCCAGCGTAACTATGTCAGGAATTTCTACACCAAATAAATTTTCCGATTCGATGTTCCGTATTACCATCAGCAGTAACCTTTCATGAAAAAACTATGCATATTGCCAAAAGTCCCTCTCAAAACGTAGTCTTCTGTTTAGCGCCAAGAAGTATTTTACTTACTTCCTGTCAACTGATTATGTTTTATAAGGCACAAATCGGACCTGTCCTGAAATATATGGATTGCAGCACCCAACTACACATTAAAACCTTTAGGTTCTGTCCAAACAATGGCCATTCGTCTCTTCCGTGACACTTTTCTCACAATCTCGCTCACTCCTCTAAAACACCACAAAGTTAGCGATCTGTCTCTGTTCCAAACATATTTTAATGGACGATGCTCGTCTGAAATATAATCAATCGTTCCACCGTTAGCGGTTTCATCGAGACTGACCCGTCAAGTGTAGTCCTGAGATCCATATGCCGTCAATTCAGAGGCATGCCGAAAATCTCTGTCCAGGATTCATTATTTCAAAGAATGGTAAATCTTTGGAACTCACTTTCTCGGGAGGTGTTCCCTGAGGCTCACAGCCCTCAGAAATTCAAGAAAAACACCAATTCCCACTCACTTTCCCTCGACTATCGTGATGTTCTCTGAACAATACAGAATCTTTCCTTTCGTGGGAACCAGATGATAAAAAAAACAATAGATTCCGATTTCATATTTTACTTTGTGAACATTTTTAACAGACTAGTTTTCAACATCGTCTACATTATTCTTGTTTACATTTGGAGGAACAATAATCACCATTCATTTGAAGTCATTTTTGGGATGAAGGCTCCCTCCGTTACCAGTACAGCTCAGATTCAATATATCATTTCCATTGAATTATGGTTCTCCTGGCCCTCAAATTGAATTTTCCTGGAATCCACGCAAAACAAACGCTCGGCTAGGATAATATATCTCTAGCACAAAGGACGACGTAATCCTGTATATGTTTTCCAAGGTTATCTATCGGCTTTGTACCCCGGTAAATAGCGGAAAGATAGCCTAATCCGGTACATGAGCTAAGTGAGGCTGATCTATCATCGCCTCACCTCATCCCATTCCGGCGAATCTCCGGCATATTTACCACTTGTCTTGTCATATTTTGTGCCGTAGGTAGTGCTTTGCACCGCATCCAGGACTGGAGACCTAATCAGAAGGTAATGGATGAGAAGGTAGCACGAGAATTAAAAGCATATACAGGGTGTTCCTAAACATCATGTACATCTGAAAGGGGGACATTCCTTGACTCTTGTTTTGAAGGTTGTAGACGATGCAGTAACTTGATTACTTGTGCTTCGGACTTCCATCGTCTTAATGGTTGAAAGATTTCTACTTCTTTCAATTTTTCACTACGTTTCAATTGCTTGAATCTGCAATCGTCTTCAGGTGAATACTGTACAAATACTGTACGAAGCACAAGTAATCACATTTCTTGACTCATTTTGCGACTAAAAGTTTATATAAACATAGGTCCGCAAACGCTTCTTTACGATCTACGGGATGTTGGAATTTCAATTTTTTTTTGGTTTTTCTCGCTGAAAGCGGAGTCTGTTTTCTATAAGCAACAAGCTTGAGGAAGTTGTTAAATTTATCAATGTTCGAGGGATAACGAATTTTAGAGCACGTTTTACATTTTTCGCATTTTTCGACCTTAACGAGACACATTCGTTAAATACATATGCATATAGAAAGAAAGCTAAGAAAATTTTCTACAAGATGATGTAAATGTTTGCCTGCTTTATAGTTCGCTTGTAGATGTTATAGGTGGTTTCGTCTGCTTGGATAACGGATTTTAGAGCACGTTTTACATTTTTCGCATTTTTCGACCTTAACGAGACACATTCGTTAAATACATACGAATATAGAAAGAAAGCTAAGAAAATTTTCTTCAAGATGATGTAGATGTTTGCCTGCCTAATAGTTCGCTTGTAGATGTTATAGGTGGTTTCGTCTGCTTGGATAACGGATTTTAGAGCACGTTTTACATTTTTCGCAATTTTCGACCATAACGAGACACATTCGTTAAATACATATGAATATAGAAAGGAAGCTAATAAAATGTTCTTCAAGATGATGTTGATGTTTGTCTGCCTTATAGTTCGATTGTAGATGTTACAGGTGGTTTCGTCTGCTGGGATGGCGGATTTTAGCGCAAGTTTTACATTTTTCGACCATAACGAGACACATTCGTTGAATGCATATGCATATAGAAAGAAAGCTAAGAAAATTTCCCACAAGATGATGTTGATGCTTGCTTGCCTTATAGTTCGCTTGTAGATGTTATAGGTGGTTTCGTCTGCTTGGATAACGGATTTTAGAGCACGTTTTACATTTTTCGCATTTTTCGACCATAACGAGACAAATTCGAATGCACATGCATATGGGAAGAAAGCTAAGAAAATTTCCTACAAGATGATGTTGATGTTTGCTTGCCTTATAGTTCGCTTGTAGATGTTATAGGTGGTTTCGTCTGCTGGGATGGCGGATTTTAGCGCACGTTTTACATTTTTTGCATTTTTCGACCATAAAGAGTCACATACGTTGAATGCATATGCATATAGAAAGAAAGCTAAGAAAATTTCCTACAAGATGATGTTGATGTTTGCTTGCCTTATAGTTCGCTTGTAGATGTTATAGGTGGTTTCGTCTGCTTGGATAACGGATTTTAGAGCACGTTTTACATTTTTCGCATTTTTCGACCATAACGAGACAAATTCGAATGCACATGCATATGGGAAGAAAGCTAAGAAAATTTCCTACAAGATGATGTTGATGTTTGCTTGCCTTATAGTTCGCTTGTAGATGTTATAGGTGGTTTCGTCTGCTGGGATGGCGGATTTTAGCGCACGTTTTACATTTTTTGCATTTTTCGACCATAAAGAGTCACATACGTTGAATGCATATGCATATAGAAAGAAAGCTAAGAAAATTTCCTACAAGATGATGTTGATGTTTGCTTGCCTTATAGTTCGCTTGTAGATGTTATAGGTGGTTTCGTCTGCTTGGATAACGGATTTTAGAGCACGTTTTACATTTTTCGCATTTTTCGACCATAACGAGACACATTCGTTAAATACATATGGATATAGAAAGAAAGCTAAGAAAATGTTCTACAAGATGATGTTGATGTTTGCCTACCTTATAGTTTGCTTGTAGATGTTATAGGTGGTTTCGTCTGCTTGGATAACGGATTTAAGAGCACGTTTTACATTTTTCGCATTCTTCGACCATAACGAGACACATTCGTTAAATACATATGAATATAGAAAGAAAGCTGAGAAAATTTTCTACAAGATGATGTTGATGTTTGCCTACCTTATAGTTTGCTTGTAGATGTTATAGGTGGTTTCGTCTGCTTGGATAACGGATTTAAGAGCACGTTTTACATTTTTCGCATTCTTCGACCATAACGAGACACATTCGTTAAATGCATATATGCATAGAAAGAGAGCTAAGAAATTTTCCTACAAGATGATGTTAATGAATGTTTTGCTTATCGATACTATTTAACATTGCAATAGTCTATAAATGCTTTCCATACAAATTTGTTATTGTTAACAGTTTATTTTGAAATATTTGATAAGAAAATTTCATTAATGCCAGTATTACAACCAAATCATGACATCACTGACATTTTGACGTAATTGAATATTTGAAACTTCAAAATCGAAATAAATCGAAATATGTATATCCATAGAAACGTGCCTGAGAGTGAAAACAGACCATATGGTCTGTTATCAGTATAACGTTGTTCTGATTGATTGTATTCAATCAAATGACCTCAGTTCAAGAAGTATATGAATGTATTCATTTTCAAATTCATTTACATCGTCCGTATTTGCAATGTGAATATACTATAATCACATGCAATTCACTCCTACGCTGATGACTTATATAACTTATAAACCTGCAGAAAATTGAATTTCCTTATTCTTCAGAAGGACTCTACCCGAAGTGAAGCAATGTCAACCACTTTGAAACAAACGCATCACTATTGCCAAACTTTTATGACAGACGACAGTTTCAACTCGGAACTGCGCTACCTTTTATTTAACTACGTTTAATATACTCAAATTAGGTCAATTGAGCATCTCACGTGTTAGGCACAGGGTTCGACGCTTTTCTCCAGATTGGGTAATCAATCTCTTCTAGTAATTCGTGAGTGTATTCGACGAGGCATTAAACGCTTGATGGAGAAAATCGATCGAAGGTGTGGGAAACCGAAAACTATCTCCGGTTCGTTCCCAGCAATGATCAGATTTGGTGAGAGGTAATAAAGATGTGGGAGAGGGAAGTATTTAGAATTTCAATTAAATGTGCTCCAGTAGAGTTGGATATATTTTGGTAGTGAATAACTGGCATTGAGAGATTGTTGAATTTGTTACTGAATGGAATTATAAAAAATATTTCAACAATGGAACTGCCAGATACTTGGTGAAGATCCAGTATAATAATAATGAAACTCCAAAGAAATGCTCGGGCCGCAACGTTTTTCTGAATGCGCCAAAAGCACCGAGCTTGAAAAAGAACTGAAATGCTCGGCAGAAACGTCTGTCTGAATGCGCCTAGAGCACCAACCTTAAAAACCAAATAAACTGCTCGGACAGCAACGTCTATCTGAATGCGCCTAGAGTGCCGAGCTTGAAAACCAAATAAAATGCTCGGGCAGGAACGTCTGTCTGAATGCGCCTAGAGCGCGATGCTCAAAAACCAAAAAAAATGCTCGGTCAGCAACGTCTGTCTAAATGCGCCTAGAGCTCCGATCATGAAAACCAAATGAAATTATCGAGCAGCAACGTCTGTCTGAATGCCCCTAGAGCGCCGAACTTGAAAACCAAATTAAACGCTCGGCAAAAACGTCTGTCTGAATGCGCCTAGAGCACCAACCTAAAAAACCAAATAAACTGCTCGGACAACAACGTCTATCTGAATGCGCCTAGAGTGCCGAGCTTGAAAACCAAAATAATGATCGGTCAGCAACGCCTATCTAAATGCTCCTAGAGCTCCGAGCATGAAAACCAAATAAAATTATCATGCAGCAACGTCTGTCTGAATGCCCCTAGAGCGCCGAACTTGAAAACCAAATTAAACGCTCGGCAAAAACGTCTGTCTGAATGCGCCTAGAGCACCAACCTCAAAAACCAAATAAACTGCTCGGACAGCAACGTCTATCTGAATGCGCCTAGAGTGCCGAGCTTGAAAACCAAAAAAATGATCGGTCAGCAACGTCTGTCTAAATGCTCCTAGAGCTCCGAGCATGAAAACCAAATAAAATTATCGAGCAGCAACGTCTGTCTGAATGCCCCTAGAGCGCCGAACTTGAACACCAAATTAAACGCTCGGCAAAAACGTCTGTCTGAATGCGCCTAGAGCACCAACCTCAAAAACCAAATAAACTGCTCGGACAGCAACGTCTATCTGAATGCTCCTAGAGTGCCGAGCTTGAAAACCAAAAAAATGCTCGGTCAGCAACATCTGTCTAAATGCGCCTAGAGCTCCGATCATGAAAACCAAATGAAATTATCGAGCAGCAACGTCTGTCTGAATGCCCCTAGAGCGCCGAACTTGAAAACCAAATTAAACGCTCGGCAAAAACGTCTGTCTGAATGCGCCTAGAGCACCAACCTCAAAAAACAAATAAACTGCTCGGACAGCAACGTCTATCTGAATGCGCCTAGAGTGCCGAGCTTGAAAACCAAATAAAATGCTCGGGCAGGAACGTCTGTCTGAATGCGCCTAGAGCGCGATGCTCAAAAACCAAAAAAAATGTTCGGTCAGCAACGTCTGTCTAAATGCGCCTAGAGCTCCGATCATGAAAACCAAATGAAATTATCGAGCAGCAACGTCTGTCTGAATGCCCCTAGAGCGCCGAACTTGAAAACCAAATTAAACGCTCGGCAAAAACGTCTGTCTGAATGCGCCTAGAGCACCAACCTCAAAAACCAAATAAACTGCTCGGACAGCAACGTCTATCTGAATGCGCCTAGAGTGCCGAGCTTGAAAACCAAAAAAATGCTCGGTCAGCAACGTCTGTCTAAATGCTCCTAGAGCTCCGAGCATGAAAACCAAATAAAATTATCGAGCAGCAACGTCTGCCTGAATGCCCCTAGAGCGCCGAACTTGAAAACCAAATTAAACGCTCGGCAAAAACGTCTGTCTGAATGCGCCTAGAGCACCAACCTCAAAAACCAAATAAACTGCTCGGACAGCAACGTCTTTCTGAATGCGCCTAGAGTGCCGAGCTTGAAAACCAAAAAAATGCTCGGTCAGCAACGTCTGTCTAAATGCTCCTAGAGCTCCGAGCATGAAAACCAAATAAAATTATCGAGCAGCAACGTCTGTCTGAATGCCCCTAGAGCGCCGAACTTGAAAACCAAATTAAACGCTCGGCAAAAACGTCTGTCTGAATGCGCCTAGAGCACCAACCTCAAAAAACAAATAAACTGCTCGGACAGCAACGTCTATCTGAATGCGCCTAGAGTGCCGAGCTTGAAAACCAAATAAAATGCTCGGGCAGGAACGTCTGTCTGAATGCGCCTAGAGCGCGATGCTCAAAAACCAAAAAAAATGTTCGGTCAGCAACGTCTGTCTAAATGCGCCTAGAGCTCCGATCATGAAAACCAAATGAAATTATCGAGCAGCAACGTCTGTCTGAATGCCCCTAGAGCGCCGAACTTGAAAACCAAATTAAACGCTCGGCAAAAACGTCTGTCTGAATGCGCCTAGAGCACCAACCTCAAAAACCAAATAAACTGCTCGGACAGCAACGTCTATCTGAATGCGCCTAGAGTGCCGAGCTTGAAAACCAAAAAAATGCTCGGTCAGCAACGTCTGTCTAAATGCTCCTAGAGCTCCGAGCATGAAAACCAAATAAAATTATCGAGCAGCAACGTCTGCCTGAATGCCCCTAGAGCGCCGAACTTGAAAACCAAATTAAACGCTCGGCAAAAACGTCTGTCTGAATGCGCCTAGAGCACCAACCTCAAAAACCAAATAAACTGCTCGGACAGCAACGTCTTTCTGAATGCGCCTAGAGTGCCGAGCTTGAAAACCAAAAAAATGCTCGGTCAGCAACGTCTGTCTAAATGCTCCTAGAGCTCCGAGCATGAAAACCAAATAAAATTATCGAGCAGCAACGTCTGTCTGAATGCCCCTAGAGCGCCGAACTTGAAAACCAAATTAAACGCTCGGCAAAAACGTCTGTTTGAATGCACCTAGAGCACCAACCTTAAAAACTAAATAAACTGCTCGGACAGCAACGTCTGTCTGAATGCGCCTAGAGCGCCGAGCTTGAAAACCGAATGAAATGCTCGGGCAGGAACGTCTGTCTGAATACGCCTAGAGCGCAATGCTCAAAAACCAAAAAAAATGCTCGGTCAGCAACGTCTGTCTAAATGCTCCTAGAGCTCCGAGCATGAAAACCAATTAAAATTATCGGGCAACAATGTCTGTCTGAATGCCCCTAGAGCGCCGAACTTGAAAACCGAATTAAACGCTCAGCAGAAACGTCTGTCTGAATGCGCCTAGAGCGCCAACCTTAAAAACCAAATGAACTGCTCGGACAGCAACGTCTGTCTGAATGTGCCTAGAGCGCCGAGAATAAGAAACAAATGAAATCGGACTTCAGTGTCTGTTCAAAGTAAAAAGTTTAATTCATCTGCTTTATCTTTACGTTTCAGAGACTGAAGTCAGAAGTCATGTGAAAAGAAAAGAGCACTTCTCAGTAGTCAGCATAGCCGAGTGTTGTATCCATTTTCGATTAGACGGCTTTCACTACTAGTTCTAACAATGTAAGTGTTACCATCAGTATTATTTTTATCATCACCCTAATATCTTACTGCGTTGGGGTGTGGAAGCGACCTGTACACGTTAGTTCATTGTAAAAGGCAGTATAGAATAAAGTGTTGAACCGTTCGAATGCGTATTATTTATCGATAGAACATATTATTATAATATTTTTATCTTGAATTCCATAATCGTGACGACAGTTAGTAATTATCTGACAAAAAAAAATCTTAAATTCCAAGCACTTGAGAGACAGTCGTCAAAGAGGTTGATGTATATCACTGAATGCTTGAAACTGTTCCTCTCTGTTCGGACTGTATGTCTGCCAATAATTTCTGGTTATAGACTCTGTTGTCTATTTTTTTTTTTTGCTTTTGAATCATCTTCTCATATAGCTACCACAGAACTCAAGCAATCTGATTCTAGAGCACTATTGCCCCACTATGTATACGCAGAATAGAAATTTTTATTGGAATGAGTTTGTCTACATCAGCAAGGAAAACTCGGTTGTTCCTGAACTAGAACGAGTTAATTGATGCTGAAAGCTCTCCTCCAAACACCATACGAGAGAGTATGTGCATCCATATGTCAAGAACAAGCAAACTGAAAGTTCTGAGTCTGTTAAATTACATTATAAATTGGACAGTAACTTGCAGTTATTCGCTTAGCACTAGTTATCTCAAGCCGGGAAAATCAACACTACATTTCGCGTACGTACACTGGCAAACGCGGATTGCGCCAGACAGAACAATTAGAGCAAGTCAAATATCTCACATTGTCTAAAGTTAATCGCTGAATCGCTGTTCACAAGAACAAACACACCAACCGACCGAGAAAAGTTTGTGTTTATTGCACACATTTTCCTTGATCAGTTCCATATTCTTGAGTGTTGTTTCAGTACTTGCAGTGCACTGGTTTATCCAGGGTGAGAAATGCAGTTTGGCTTTCACTGACTATGATAAGGTGTCCATTAAGGAGTTATCTGAAACAGTACAATGAGAACAGATTTTCTAAGATGAAAAAAAAAGTTTCGTAATGGAATGACAGAACTTCCAAAATTAATGAAAATTTCGGGCCATTTCGGAAAATATGAATATTGGAAATATCAACCTTATTGGGGCCATTGGCCATATGAATAGAATATTCATAAAATATTTTCAAAAAAAAATCAAAATGCAATGCTCATAAGATTTTTATTGACAAAAATGTATTGGGGATAAATGCAAAAGAAGCGAAACTTGCTTCAATGAAGTGAACGGTTTCTGTGAGTGATATTTTTCAATAACATTCTCCCTTTCTTATTTATTCAATGAATTTTCAATGAAAGCTAGAGATAATTGAAAAATATCAACTATCTTAATGAAAATGCGAATTTTCACTTTAAAGTAAAGTTTCACAAACAAAAGAGTTTTGAACGTACTTATTACTATTCAACTAGTCTCGGTATTATGAGCCTCTTGAATTTTTTTGGATGTATTATTAACATATGTTATGTGAATATTAATGATTTCATTCGGTTTAATTCAATTTTGTATCCACAGTATACTACTTGATGAGGTATACACCCGAATTTCCTTCTGATCTTTCAGTAAATATCCTATATATCAGGATTGTTATTCATCTGACTTTCGATTTGAAACAATTAATAGATTAATATAGGAATGTAGGCTTTCACGGCTGGCGTCAATGTTTTGGCTGGTTTTCGGGTTTTGCCGTGGCCTCCTTTGGTTTAAATCTTCAAACGTTTCAACTACAGCTGCGGCAGTCATCTTCAGTGGCGTGGTCGGAATACTCTTCTTCACGTATCAACTGAAACTGAAGCTCTCGTCTCCGGCATGTCATTTACAGTGCTGATTTTGCGCGCACTTTCTGTGATGGTAGGTTCGCGCGTACTTTCCGCGTGATTTGGGTGACATGGCTTTTTTTTGTTGCCTTTCAAAGCTGTGTGCCAGATCTTTGAAAGATATGTTCTCTCTTCCTTTCTGTTGAAGTTCTCTTAATGTTTGTATATTTCTATCGCTTCTAAATACATTCTTGTTGAGTAAAGATTCGACGTTGCTAGTCTCTTGGTGTTTTCGAAAAGGGTCTTGTGTTCTCCGTCGGACAATGCATGTTCAGCGACTTCTCGGTCTGTCCCGATCGACAACTCAGCTTGTGCTCAACTTAGGAAGGAGGAAATCAACATCGTCTTCAAACCAACCAAAAAAATATCGGAGTATCTGAGATCAGCAAAAGACAGCAGATATCCACTCAAATCAGCGGTAGTTTACAGGATTCCATGTAACTGTAGTAAAGTTTATATCGGTCAGACGAAAAGGAGCATCGGTACCCGACTAGTTGAGCACAAGCGGAGTGGTCGATTGGGACAGACTGAGAAGTCCGCAGTCGCTGAACTGAGAGACTAGCAACGTCGAATCATTACTCAACAATAATGTATTTAGAAGCGATAGAAATACACAAACGTCAAGATAACTTCAACAGAATAGAAGAGAGAACATATCTACCAAAGATCTGGCATACAGCTTTGAAAGGCGCCAATTTTTGCCCAAAAGTCAACTATGAATATGTGAGTTGTGGCTTTTGAAATTTCCAAGTTTGGGTAATTTTTGGTGGAAACGGAAGTAATGGGGGATTAGGGGATATTGAAGTATTTTTCAATCCTCGAATGCAATACCCTATATACCAAGTTTGAATTCCATACTCTTGGAACTCTAAGAAAATAACGGCTTGTCTAAAGAATACGTTGACACCCAGTATAGAAAAAAGTCCGGTTAGCAAAAAATTATGTGAATTGAAAGAAAAAGTTGAGACAATTTTGTTGCAGTTTTCATTTTCCTTCATTGCGTTGTAAAATATCAGTTGGAACTTTGTAAAGATTAGTAACAGAAAATATTCTAAGAGAACTGTATGACTGAAATCGGCCCCGTTATGACGGCGACGACGAACTGCATCGAAAAACGTGCCTGCCTATTCTCTAAAATTTAAAACACGTGTCGTTATCACGTTGCGGACGAAGGAAGAGTCGCGATAAAGCCATCTGGTGTCGCTTGTAACGACAGCCGAGACGAGCCAAGGACGTAGTTGCGACTTTAAAGGGTATCGAGCGAAGTGCTCGTTTCGATGTTGGGAGTTTCTTGATGGGAGTTCGTCGGTCTCCCGGTGCTGTGAATGATGCTTTTATGGGAATGATGACACTCTCGGGGAGCTTTGAGAGTGATATTGTTTAATCGTCATTCGTTTGTGAAGTGAAAACTTTCTTTTCCCTTTCAAACTAATTTATCCGCATGCATTTCAAGCTAAGAGAGTTACTTGAGAATATCCTGCATATTTATATTTTTACAAATTTTTATATTTGCTTTTGTGAAAAATATCATGAATTTTGAAGAAGGTTCTCGCATAGTACTAGAGCGGTGGCTGTCCTTAACCCTTGTCAAAACGCACCTACTCTTTCTCCTCTTTTTCTAGCACAGATGGGCTGGGTTCGAAGCCCCTGCACGTAGGCATCTTTATTTGAACCCACTGTAGGAGTTTTCTAGGTTGAGTTGTGTTTTGGAGTTACCGTTGGCTCCTTTGGTTCCTTTTCTTGGGGCTGCCAACTTCCGCACCTAGGTTTGTCATCTCAGAGGCACCCTAGCAGGTTCCTTCGATCGGCGCCCCCGGAACGGTGGGCTCAGCTCCCCTTAAAGTGGTTCCATACGTCCCTGCTTCGATTTCTCTACAAGTATGTCCTGTAAACTTGTGTTTGGGGCTACATTCGGTTACTCTGACTCCCTTTGCCAGGGTGCCCACCTCCGCACCTAGTCTTGTTATCTCCAAGGCACCCTTGCCGGTTTCTCTGAGCAGTGCCCTCAGAATGGTTGCTTTGACTGCACTGAAATGGGATCCATATGTCCCTGCTTCGGTTCCCCTTAAAGGCGTGCACTCAGGAGGTGGTTAGAGGGGCCCCTATGGAGGTTTCCTCGTGAAGTTTTGGTTTGGAGTTTTCCACCTCCGTACCTAGGTTTACCATATCAGATGGACCCTTGATCTGTGAAGTGGAAGCTTTCTTTTCCCTTTCAAAGTAATTTATCCGTATGAATTTCAAGCTAAGAGAGTTACTTGAGAAAATCTTTCATATTCAATAAATTCTTTCATATTTGCTTTTGTGAACAATGTTGTAATACTCAATATTTTTTTGAATTTTATGAGTGTTTCTGAGATTGGAGCAATTTCAAAAAAATAGTTTGTTGTATGGAACCTAATGAATCAATAAATGGCAAGAATTTTCGTTTTTTAAAGAGTCAAAAATTGTCGAAAATTTTTATGAAATTTTATGAAATCGCTTTCAGTTACCTTTGTTTGGGAGGCACTGGTTTTATTCTCCAGGCCACAGCGTGTCTGCCCTCTGGCAGTGTTTCAGCGCGGCTTGCGTAGGCTGTAGACCTCTCATCAGTGATTATTTGAGAAAAAAAAAGAGTCTTGTAAACTTTAAAATAAAATTTCTCCGAAAAAATTTTGTTTTCGACCAAAAATTTTTCTTTCATTTCTTTTTTTTGTCGTCTACTACCCATTTTATTTATTGCTCCAATTTTGGAAACCTCCTGTATACTGAAGAACCTTACTCCATTCTTGGACGTTTGACGTCGCTGTAAAAATTTTTTGAGAAGAATGCAGCATATATAAAACCTCTGATGAAATTTATAACCTTTGATGCTAGACTGTTCTGAAAAAATAGGATAAGCTTCTGATTTGGAGGGTGATTTAGACGGTTTTGATAATACGCTCAATTTTGAACAGGAAACTCTGAAAAAAATGAAACGTAGTTCTTTTTTATGACATTCATAATTTTTAAAAAAATTTTATCTAATTTTTATAACGTGTATTTTGAATAAAAATGTTTTAAAAATTATAAAATTTGGTTTTGTAAATAAAACCAAGCGTCAGTCGAATGGAAAATGTAGTTTGGTTCTTTTTGTTAGAAATAATCCCTAGATTTGGCATTTATTGAAAAGGATCCAAAATTTGAATACTATAGTTATATTTAATGTCTGTCAAATTACGACAAATAAGCATTAATGATTATTTCTTAGAGAGAAACGCATTAACTTTTTGAAAAATGTAATAGATATTTTGCCACATCATTGAGTTGATTATTGCTCGATTTCTTAAAACATTAAAAACGCGTTTGGTACCTTTTCAATTTTGATACTCCAACACTTTTCTATATTTTGGTGGATGCAACTGATTCATTATTTCGGTGGAAGCGCTAGGTCCAATTAAAATCGATTGTGAGAATCATACCTAATCGCAATGATGTTTCAATAGAGAAACTGTTCGTTCCTATTCAGAGACATAATCTCTTCTGGTGTTCCGGTCTGTATCCATGTCCACCTGATCCCGAGCTTCATCCAGTTCATTAATATCGATTTATCAGGGCGTAAATATAAACCTGACATCCACGAAGACTTATGATGGGCCTTAAGTCAAATTCCGGTCTGTATATATCCTTTCCTTTTGCGAGATAGACGGTATGCTTGACCGAACTTCATTTATCAATGTCGGATAACTTGCAAACCCCACATTACTTGTACCTTTATGGATTACGCACGGTATGTATCAGACGTCACGAATATATCTCTCGATTTTCTGGATGAATACGTTATGAGAGTTTTTGAGGTATCGGTTTGACTTTTGAAATCCGACTTGTGTTGCCGGTTGCAGAAATGAAAATCATACTTCACTAGTCTTATTGGGAAGTTTGAAATATCCCACCTAATACCCTCAGATGGTTGCATTTTTCCCAAGAAATCCAAAATCCTGTTTTATCTGAGGACATCAGGGACATCGAAAGAGCCCACAAAAATAGTATAGGAATTGAGGTAACCTTTGAATTTCTGAACGTTGTGTCGATGTATAATTTCTTCCCGTTGTGTTTGTTGAAAAAACGAGCTCTGTGAAATAAATCGAAGTCTCTAAATTAACGACGATCTGACCGAGCTGGGTAGTCGTAACAATGTGACCCTAGCTTGGGTGCCAGGCCACGAGGGACACCTGGGCAATGAGCGGGCCGACACACTAGCCAGAGAAGGCTTTTCGGCAGCGCTCATTGGGTCGGAACCCTTCTGCGGCGTAGCAAAATCCACCACAAAAGCCCACACCAAATAGTGGGTACAAAACAAATCTCAAGAGTGGTGGGAAACCCGACCAGGATTGAGACAGGCCAAGGAGTTCATCAGAAGACGCTTGCCAAAATTCACGACGGAACTCCTCAGCTACAAAAGGAAGATCGTCAGACAAGTAGTAGGTCTGCTGACAGGCCATTGTAGGCTTAACAGACATTTGAATATTATAGGTCTGGCGGAAGAAGCAATTTGCAGGTTCTGCTAGGAAGAAGAGGAAACCGCAATACATGTAATGTGCCAGTGCGAAGGACTAACAAGGGTGCGGTTTATACAACTTGGAGATGAAAAACCAAGAGCGGAAAGATATCTCGAGAGGCCATTATCAAATCTGCTCAGTCTGATGAAATGGACAAAGCTAGATGATGTGCTATAAGCAATCGGAGCCTCCATAATAGATCTGAATAGGTCGCAGTGGATTAGGCCAAGGGGCCAGCTCCCTTGTAACATCTAACATCTAACATCTAAATTAACGACAAAACTGAAAACGACGTTCAATCTCGATGAAGCTGCCTACTACGGTGGAATACGTATTTACATTTTAGAGGAAATTTTTTTATATCTTAGACTAGATATAGATTGCCAAATTCTCTGTCGTCTTGTAGAGTATAGAGCAAGTTTGTGAGCAACGCATTACCAAGGAAATGGAAATGGGAAACGAAAGGTCCTGCCAGAACTGCTCAATGCAATATCCCTATACCCAAATGTTCCTTTCGTATAGGATTATTGAAATGGGCAGTCCTGGCAGGACATTCTGTTTCCCAACATACCTGAATAGTATTCCGGGGCAGGTCGGATTCATCCCTCATAAATTATGAGGATACAACGAGAAGGAGTATGGCGCTTGACATGCATTGAAAAATTAGAGTTTTGGGAACATTTGCAGATCGACCTAACTTGGTGTTCTCAAGTGAGGCTATTGCTTGAAATTATTCTTATAGTTACTTCGAAGAGATGAGTTTCCTCAACCACTCATCGTAAATACTCCAGCCTAAGATGCCTAAAAACCCTGGTGTAACGACTTATACCTCCAAATCTGCGGGATAAAACGAGAGACATTCGCCAACTTGTATAAGGTTTGTATTTTGTGCAGAAATTTATTTATAACATAATAGCAAATCGCTTTCGACTATAAAGTCATCATCAGTGCGTACCTGTGAGTAAGTGACATGAAATAGAATTTAGGAAATTTTGATAATGAGAATTTTGAAAATTGAAAAATTACTTACTCGTCAGGTGTACAAGAGCAAGACCATAAAAATATCATGTGTCCAGAGGACCATGTAAATATTTAAAAACAGGACATCATATGAATAACATTATTTAAAAAAATCCTTATTCTAGGATTAACCTAGATAAAAGTTTCAACAGACAGAGTAACACATGTCTGCTGAAGCTTAGTCTAATGTCTAACTGAATAAATGAAAATTGACATTGTGTCAAAAGTTGACAATGACAATGAAGTATGGCATAGAACAATACCTATAGAAATAATGATCTGTGTTTAGAAAATTGATAAATGACAAAGTAGTCAAATTTTGAGAAACTTCAACAGGCAGAGTAACACATGTCTGCTGAAGCTTTGTTTTGAAAATTGATAAATGACAAATTAGTCAAATTTTGTGGTTTAATCATGAAAATGTTTCAAGGTGACAAAAATTGTTTAGTCTAATGAGAACTTATAAACTTTAAAACGTCAGCCCTAAGTTTACCAAAGAAACAAACATGATTATTTGAGAACTTTCCCAATCTGAAAAGTAACAAAGAGGGTAACCAAAATGATGAACCTTACCAGAAATTTTCAAAAATTGATCTGTAAATCTATTTATAGTTCTGTTAATCTTAACCCAAGGAAATCTGACAAACCGGGAGAAAAGTCTAATGAAAACTTCAACCCGATATGCACAGAACCAGGCTAAAGACACAGTCTCTTGAAAATTTGTGAAACCAATCCTATGCTATGGATCAAGGGACAGGTCTAATGAGAACCTTCCCAATCCCCAAAGCGCCAAAAAGGTAGCCCAAAACCAAGAGGCACTACAAACAGAAAAGATTTAAAAATTTAAAATGTTTCTTATTTACTTAATTTAGTAGTTCTATTAATCAAAACCAAGGAAATTGCTGAACCAGGAGGAAGTCTAATGAGAACTTGACACGGCACATGCAAAAACCCAAGTTCAAGAAAAACAGAACCTGAAGTTGAAATAATAAGTTTCAAATTGAAAGCAATAGTTTATGTTCTGAGAATTGAAGAGAAAGTCGAGAGTGAGGGAACAAATCTAATCCTAATCAACATACCGAAAATATAAATCCGTACCATTGCGCAAAATACCATTTTGGCCGCCATCATGAAAAAACAAAAAATTATATATATATTTGGTGAAAAATATTGGTTTTTGAATGTGGAATGTATATGAAGACGAAAGGAGATGAAAGGACATTATTCGGTCTGAAAACAATAGATCTACGTTGTAATTGCTGATGAATATTTGATATTCTATAATAGTTTTGAATGGAATGAATAATGTTTTTGGAATTATGAGTCCATTTATATTGGTAACTTCCTTTTCATATCTCATTAAATCAAGGCTAATGTCATTGTGTTGAGTATCTTGTTAGCCAAAGTATCCTGACCTGTCGTGAATCAGCAAATATATAACATCCAACGCTTGACCCCACAATTTCAATAACATAACCCTATAGTTAAGTTTCACTTCCGCAGTTTCATTCGGCGATTCAACATGCGATGGTATTAAAAATACACCCGTTAATTTCTGCGGTTAGCCCGGTATCATCAAAAACAAATATTAACCTTCCTGTTTAATAACACAATGGATAGTATTTATACTCCTTGTATATAATCTCGTTTCCCGAAAACAATCTGGATCGTACTTCTGCTAACAAAAGGTGAAATTAAAGCTAATTTATAACGGTTCATTGCCTTTAATAGAGACTTTTTCCAAATGCCTTGAAACATGCAAAACGCAGCTTATACACAGGAATAAATTGCTCTCTTAAAAATTTGAGCGGACCTTCCATTTCACAGTGTAGGAGGTATTCAGAATTTTGTTAGGACTATCCTGATAAAGACATTTCTATGAAATAATTTTCACGAGTATTATCCAGGTATATACAGGGTGTCCCAAAAATTACGCAACAAATGGAGAACTCACTCAATATTTATTTGACAAATAGAATTAATTGTGAAAAAATTGTATATTGAGAAACTCTTATTGGCTGAAGCAAAATAACTTACATTCTCGAACGCAAAAGTATAACTTCGAATTCAAGATACAAAATATCCAGTTCAAAAACTGCATTAAAACTAATATGAAAATGAAAAATTAATACAGTATCTGTCATTGTTGATAATTGACATATCGTAACATTTTGTGTCTGAACCATAAACGAATGATCTAGGTATATTGTTTCCATGACCATCGTAACGGTAGCAATCTAATAAATAATAAACAGGACGCAATAGTAGTTTACCTAACAAGTGCGAAAAGTGATACTTTTCCGCACGCGATTACAGACAAAAATCGCGTGAGGAAAAGACACTTTACGCTCGTGTTAGGTACACTATTTTTTCTACTAGCGGAAAAAACACCCAAAAGTCAACATAAAGAACATTTATCATTAAATATATATTAAACTATACAACCATACTTGGTAAGCTTTCTATTTTAACCTTCTGCGACGCAATATTTAAATGTCGTATAATCCGCAAAAACTAAACAAATCTACTTTTCCGCACTAGCGCGGAAAAGTTACTCTTTCAAAACTATGAGTGCGGAAAAGTGGATTTTTCCGCACGATAGTAGAAAAAAGTCTTTTACGTTCTAGAACATGAAAGTAGTTTCAGCTGAGTGACAAGAAAGGGCTCTAACTGAGATTTTAACGAAAATGTAAACATTTGAGTTCGGTTTTCAAAAAATAACTTTTTTCGGTAAGTTATCAAAAAGGACCCCGCAACAACCCTTATGGAAAATGGCTCTCGGTGAAATTGGATGAAACTTTAGGATATTGTAGATATCGATGTTCAAAAAATCAATAGTATGGCGATTATTTCGTTACAAAAAGTTAGGGAATATAATTGTAATCTTAATATTGTCGACTCGAGTTGTAATGAAACGTTCTAAGACACCATATACAGGGTTATTAAGAATTATGTAATTCTTTGAACAAAATCAGTCAAGCGCAAAAGCTGGTAGACTTGCAGAATGAGTGAATATCATTTGATTTTGATATTGGGTGATCTGAGGTTACTTTTATACAGGATCACTCAAAATTTTCTTTTCTGATTGTATTTATTTTAATTTTTTTAAGAAACATCGATACAAATTAACCGTAAAGTAGAAAACTAAATATAATATGATCAATAGTTGCTGGTCAACGGCGTAATGATGAAGCTATCAAAAGGGAGACTACTTCATTGAAAATTGTTTTCACTTGTTCATACCTTGTCTGTTAAGACATTGTGATTACCAGTATGCACGTGGTTACTAAAAGGACAAATGTGAGTCACTTTAATTATAATTGAATGAAACTATGTAATAAAATTATTATTCGATAACTACAGGTTTCTGTTCCATATCCACATTAGCATCGTTTATAACATTCAATAAACCTGTATCAGGATATTTTGATATTGATATATTGATATTATGATATTTTGATTATATTATATTTAGTTTTCTACTTTACGTTTAATTTGTATCGATGTTTCTTAAAAAAATTAAAATAAATACAATCAGAAAAGAAAATTTTGAGTGACCCTGTATAAAAGTAACCTCAGATCACCCAATATCAGAATCAAATGATAGTCACTCATTCTGCAAGTCTACCAGCTTTTGCGCTTGACTGATTTTGTTCAAAGAATTACATAAAAATTATGTAATTGTTAATAACCCTGTATATTGTGCCTTAGAACGTTTCATTACAACTCGAGTCGACAATATTAAGATTTCAATTATATTCCCCAACTTTTTGTAACGAAATAATCGCCATACTATTGATTTTTTGAAGGTAAGTAACATCATTCTCTCTGCATGTTTGACACCCTGTATCTCAAAAACTGTCCATTTTTGGACTTTGTGCCCATTGAGATATTTAATCAGGACATCGATATCTACAATATCCTAAAGTTTCAGCCAATTTCACCGAGAGCCATTTTCCATAAGGGTTGTTGCGGGGTTTTTTAATAAATGTCTCTATTTTCCAAAATAAAAAACATTCTGATGAGAAAAGCGTTATGGAAAACTGTAACAATATTCTTTTGCTGTTAGTATATTCCACACATTTGGGATGATTATGAACCCATCACCTCATATACTCGGAATGCTATTGATATAATTATCACTATAACTTAGCTCATATGCATAATTCATCTGATCGCAAACAATTTCCATCATAAATCTGTAATGACCTCTCATAGCTCTGATGATAATGTACCGCCTGGAGTCTGTGCCCTCAAACAACGCATAAACCTCTCCAGCTCTAACACTGCTATGTATAGTTGATGAACGGCAAGCACTGCGAACAACACATACATCTTCAATAAATTAATCTATCTCCGAGACGTACAAGTCTGTAAACATTCGTCCATCATAGCGTTAAACATTTACCCACCATGTTACATCAAAGTCAGACATTATTGTCCTCAAGCTACCTAACCAGGTATATCATCCAGTGTGTGTACAGCAACATTGACATTGTCGGTGCTCGTATTATACTGGAAACGGTGGGGAATGGAGCCGTTTCGCGTTAGTGTGTTTTGGGGCAAATCGCGAGCATTATTTCTGGTCGGATTCGTGGGACGAGATTTCACTTGCTACAATTAGTCACATTGGGTCAGGTGAATAAAACTGAGCAAATGCTCAAACTATAGATTTATTTTTCTCCTTTAAGAGCTTTGGAGGTATCTGAAGCAAATTATACCAATATACTATGTGAGCGTTATGAAAACAAACTCATCATAATGCAATCTCATCTCAAGGCTATATTCGACATACAAGGCATTCAAAAATATTCATATTATATTCTACTCCCAAGTCTTAACATCACAGAAATTTAGAATCATTAAGGATACCTGTAAGTCATTGGGATACAATCATTATACAGTATCAGAAACTTTTCATATGGGCTATAGACAGTAATCTACGCGAACAACAAGGAACGCAATGATATGATGATACCACATAAATAAGAGAGACACACTTCTGCGCGCCTCTCCTGTCACCTCGCCCGACGAATTAACAGCTCAGTCGATATCCCTTCCTCGAGCGAGTATAGGAGAAATTGTAATGCTCTCTCAACATGTAGCAAACTTTTCTTTACGGTCTCATAACACCACCATACCCCAGATGAAATCTTTCTGATACTGTATATCCTGTTTCGTACTAGATGCCACTACTGAGAGGGGGTGGGAGGAATATGCCTTAAAACGCAATACAGTGTTGCCAACGTTCAAGGAATTCACAGGTTTATTGAATCAAAGGTGACAGTTGTCTGAAGGATTCTATTCTAGTATCAAAGGAATACGTTTCGTTTCACAAATATCAATGGTTTTCGAGATATTTGAAGTTAGTATCAAAATCTCTACTATTTTTGAAAGGATTGTGACGGTAACTATTTATAACATTATAACCAACATATTTCATACCTTGCAATGACTATAAATTCAAATATTTCAATGATTGTTGGCATTTGCGAGGGATTCAGTTCACAAAAATTTCCCGATATTTAAAACTTACATAGCCACTAACAAAATAATCACTAATGAGTATCCGTATCCCATACGCACCCACTTATTCAACTTTAAATATCTCGAAAACCGTTGATATTTGTGAAACGAAACAATTTCTATTTTGTATAGGAAATATAGGGGATTAAGAAAAAGAAAACGAAATCGATATCAATCCAGTGGCGTGAAAGTTGGGGAGGGGCAAATAGGAGTACCCACCTGCCGTACGCTCCTGTTTAGAGTTACAAACACATGATTTGCCTTGAAATATGAAACTGAATGCTGTCAAGTGACATACCAAATTTTATTAAGAAAAGTTAAGTCGTTTTGAAGTTATTCTGGAAAATATACTTTTTTGTGTCACTTTCAACACCCTGTAACTCGGTTAATACTCATTTTAGGGTACATGTTTATTGGATTTTTCAGCCTTGAAATGAAGTGAGAATTCTACCCTCGGAGTTTGTTTCCTTTATTCTGGGAAACCCTATATATTGGGTGGGGTTCAAAAATTGGACCATCCGGAAAGAAAATCGACCTGTCCGATGATCATTTCGAAATATCTTCATATTCAAAAATAATGGATTTATTGCATTGGGCTTTTACACACTGTATGAAAGTAGATATGAGAAAATCACCGTGAAAATATCCTGCTAGATCTGAGCTCGCGTGGTATTTTTGAAAGACAATCCTATGAAAAATTATTCAATTCAATTGAACTTCATTTAACAAACTAAAAGAACAATAAATAGGAGAATAATGTTTAGAAAGGACTAAATCCAAATTTCGACAAACTTACTGGAATATTATTTGCTGTTTAATTCTGTTTTTGACAATTACAATTGTCTAACTGATGCGACACGCAATGCTTGACGAACGAACAGTAAATGCTAGCGTTGCTATGGTAACGTAATTTATCCGATATTTGTATCCACTTGCATTTCTGTTCCTTCCTAATTAGCCGATAACAAACTACGATTTTTGTACTCGCAAATGGGAATTATTATATATAAGTGGGACTGTCGAAATCATTTTCTGCAGTTGGCTTGGATTGTATGACGATTTATCTCTGCACGCTACATGTTATGATTTTTCTTCTTACTCTGTTGTTTTCAATGGAATAAATATAAAAAATATATATAATTCAGGCATATTTTGGTTAACTCAACGTCATCTACCCCGTCTACTACAATCCTACACGAATAATTCGTTATTTTCCCGTATGAAAACAACCCACAAAATCACTCTCGGATTTCACTAACACGAATTATTGCATCCGAAATACCCGAACAAAACGCCAACGAAACAAAGCGAAATATGAACTAGAGCCACCAACGCCGTTTAGTGGTTTTTCAACAAATAAATGTCTGAAGTGTGTTTGTCGCAACGAAAACAATATGAAACGGTTTTGCGGTACCCCAATAAATATCACTTCAATCGACGACGGCAATTTTCTTCATGCCATATTGAACTTCATCACTGAATAACATTCAGCTTTATTTGTTCGATAGTATACAATATTGGAAGCGCATGTTGGCAATTTGAGAACGCGGTTATTCCATTTGTGTCTATCGGATGTAATTTCGAGTACGTGCAGCATGAGTTGTTTTATGCCATCAGATATTGCTATGGCTTCTTTGGTTCTTCCTACAGATCTTCCATCGATAACGTTCTTTCCCGAAAAAAACATATTATGTTTGACTGTCAAAGCTAGCATGTGACTTCAATTTTCTCTTTTTCAGCTCGTATATGTGTATGACATATATTTGATAGTAGACCCAAAGATAGTGTTTCGTAAGGCGTTTTATAAAAAGTGAGTAACCTTCCCCAATGATGTTAACTGAAAATAGCTATTTATACAGCAAGATGCCAACTAAGTGTGTTTTTGCACCGGACCGGACGTCCAACACGTCGTGTGCAAAAAACTGGTCATTTTGCAATGTGTTATACAGGGTGTTCCTTAAAGACATGCTAATATTTGAGGGGGTGATTCTTTGACTTATTTTAAGGAAAAAACTTTCTATAAACGTATGTCCTAAAAGTCCTAACTTTTGAGATACAGGGTGATAAAGTTTTGAAAAAAAATCAGGTTTTTAAAAATAACTGAGATAATATTGTAGACGTTTTTATAAAATTTGGTACATGTCTTCTATGCATCAAGGTGCATTTTTAAATGCACAAACATTTTCATTTTCTCCACCAGTGGCGTCCGTACGGGTTTTGCATTGAATATTTTTGGAGAAAAAAAATACTACGCCACTGCTTTCTCCTGAAAAAAAACTTTTGAGATCCTCATTTATTTTTGAGCAAATTTGATCACCTGAGTTTTCTTTCTCCGCCGCACGGCTTTCTCTTAAAAAAATAAAAATCGTTTCATTTCAGGATCAATTCTTCAAAAATCTGATGCGGTGTGGAAATGTTTGTGCATCGACTGAAAGCGGAGGACCTCAGCAATGGGCAGCAAGATCCCCTGATCTCAACAGTTCAGATTTCTTTTTATGGGGCCACCTTAAAACTCTAGTGTATAAAACTCCCATTAATACTTTAGAAGATTTAAGAGAGCGAATAGTTGCCTCGTGTGAAACTATTCGAAATACGCCGGGAATATTTCAACGTGTGCGTAATTCCATGCGTAGACGGGCGGAAGCATGCCTATTAAGTGAAGGTGGCCATTTCTAACAATTTTTATAATCAGTGTTAGTATTGTCAATAATTAATGAATTTGATCCGTTCATTTAAACTTACTTTTATAAAATAAAATAAAATTCGTTTTTGTACAAGCTGAAATCCATATTTTTTTGATTCTCATTCATTTTGAAACAAATCTGATCCCTTTATTTGCTTTAAGTCGATGCACAATCATTTCCACACCACATCAGATTTTTGAGGAATTGATCCTGAAGTAAAACGATTTTTATTTTTTTAAGCGAAAACCATGCGGCGGACAAAGAAAACTTAGGAGATTAAATTTGCTCAAAAATAAATGAGGATCTCAAAAGTATTTTTTTTTTCAGGAGAAAGCAGTGGCGTAGTATTTCTTCTCCAAAAATATTCAATGCAAAACCCGTACGGACGCCACTGGTTGAGAAAATGAAAATGTTTGTGCATTAAAAAATGCACCTTGATGCATAGAAGACATGTATCAAATTTTATAAAAACGTCTACAATATTATCTCAGTTATTATTAAAAAACTGATTTTTTTTCAAAACTTCATCACCCTGTATCTCAAAAGTTAGGACTTTTAGGACATACGTTTATAGAAAGTTTTTTCCTTAAAATAAGTTAAAGAATCACCCCCTCAAATATTAGCATGTCTTTAAGGAACACCCTGTATACAGTAGTAGTAGTAGTAATTATGGGGAGGCCGCTGCCGCAGCCAGGCAAGTAGGCCTCAATGGGCCCTTTTTGCCATCCCCTGCTCTCCACGTAACTACATTGCCTTTCCGAACCTTTTGTGACCTTCTAGTGAAGGTTAGTATGTCCGTCCACTCTAGTTCAAAGAGTTCCTCTTGTTGGAGTTTTTCGACTCCGAAGATTTCGAATCTTAGCCTCCCGTACACCTCACACTCGCCAAGGAAGTGAGACGAAGCTTCTTCGTCTTCTTCGCACATATGGCAAGTGGGATTGTCTTTTATACCCATTAGTGATAGGTGTCTACCTAGTTTGTTAGGGCCTGTTAGTATTCCTACAAGGAGGCGTAGTGTTTGGCGATCTCTGCCTAAAAGCCACGTCATCCTTGACTTGCTAAAGCCGGCCACAAAGTCTTTTGACTGCCTGCAGCCGGCGGTATTCCTCCAAGATTCGTTTAGTTCTCTTTCCACCCATTCATCTAGGGCAGAAGAGATTTGACCTCTTGCAATGCCTAGTACTGGCTCCAGCCCACAGAACGGCGCAGCGGAACCGGTTCTGGCAAGCTCATCTGCCACCTCGTTTCCCGGCACCCCCCTGTGACTAGGGACCCATACCAACTCGACCTCCTTTGTTTCCGCTAATTTCTCAAGAGCATCTCCGCATTCCTGTACCAAAACTGCGCTTGGTCTAGGATGACAGATAGCTTTGAGCGCTGCCTGACTACCCGAACAGATATAAATTTTCTGTTCGGGCCCTTCTTTCACCTCTTGCCTCGTAGCTCTTTGATTCATGCATTATTATCATGAGGATATACTGAAAATGCTGCCCTGACTATAAAATCGTTTCGAAAAATCTGTCATCATCTCCCGGTCTATTTATTCTCTGTTTTTGTCAAAAAAAAATCATATTTCGTCAGTTTAGTCGTGGCGCATTTTCAGTAATTTGAAATTTCGCGCTTATTGATATACACTGGTAATTGAAAATTCAATTGACATTCTGAACGATGCGCCAACATTCAGCAGGAATAAACTTAAGAACTTTCACATACAATACATACAAGAAGAACCCAAATGAATGTACCATGGAATGCAAAATCGAAGAGCAGGAATCAACCCAATCGTTATTAATATTCAGATAAAACGACTAGCAACTGATTGCTAATTGAGACACTTGCTGGCAAACCTTCGTTCCATAAATAACAATCGAATGCATCAAAGAACATCCGACTGCAAATAACTATTCCGCAGTGAAACCAATCATTATTCACTGACAACCACCGTATGCCAGTCACTGCAATAAAGCCGAGTTTGCGGTCAGGGCTGAATGAGATAACGGCTGTATCCATTAAAGGTTTCTCGATCTGGCGTTCGATTGGATGATCGCTAACTGCTCTTCATGAAGGAGTCCATTCAACAAATGATATTTTCTTTCATGTTCCCTACAATTCTGTTTCGTCGATGGAGACAGAATTGTGAAGATGATTGAGACAACATGGGAAGCTCGTGTTTGACATTGATTAGCAATCAAAAGAGATGCTAGTTGCACCTACATAATGAATTCTACCATACAGGATCAACTAGAAAATTGTACCGAAATTAAGGGTCATTAAGGGTATTAATGATTGGCAAGGGGGCCAAACAAAACCTGAAACCCTAGTAAGTTGCGATACTTTCCTGAGCAAATAATCTAACCTCCCACCGGCAGAGCATCCGTTCTCGTTCTCATTCTCGATCTCGTTCTCGTTCTCGTTCTCGTTCTCGTTCTCGTTCTCGTTCTCGTTCTCGTTCTCGTTCTCGTTCTCGTTCTCGTTCTCGTTCTCGTTCTCGTTCTCGTTCTCGTTCTCGTTCTCGTTCTCGTTCTCGTTCTCGTTCTCGTTCTCGTTCTCGTTCTCGTTCTCGTTCTCGTTCTCGTTCTCGTTCTCGTTCTCGTTCTCGTTCTCGTTCTCGTTCTCGTTCTCGTTCTCGTTCTCGTTCTCGTTCTCGTTCTCGTTCTCGTTCTCGTTCTCGTTCTCGTTCTCGTTCTCGTTCTCGTTCTCGTTCTCGTTCTCGTTCTCGTTCTCGTTCTCGTTCTCGTTCTCGTTCTCGTTCTCGTTCTCGTTCTCGTTCTCGTTCTCGTTCTCGTTCTCGTTCTCGTTCTCGTTCTCGTTCTCGTTCTCGTTCTCGTTCTCGTTCTCGTTCTCGTTCTCGTTCTCGTTCTCGTTCTCGTTCTCGTTCTCGTTCTCGTTCTCGTTCTCGTTCTCGTTCTCGTTCTCGTTCTCGTTCTCGTTCTCGTTCTCGTTCTCGTTCTCGTTCTCGTTCTCGTTCTCGTTCTCGTTCTCGTTCTCGTTCTCGTTCTCGTTCTCGTTCTCGTTCTCGTTCTCGTTCTCGTTCTCGTTCTCGTTCTCGTTCTCGTTCTCAATCTCGTTCTCAATCTCGTTCAAGTGCTCGTTGTCGTTGTCGTTTTCGTTGTCGTTGTCGTTGTCGTCGTCGTCGTCGTCGTCGTCGTCGTCGTCGTCGTCGTCGTCGTCGTCGTCGTCGTCGTCGTCGTCGTCGTCGTCGTCGTCGTCGTCGTCGTCGTCGTCGTCGTCGTCGTCGTCGTCGTCGTCGTCGTCGTCGTCGTCGTCGTCGTCGTCGTCGTCGTCGTCGTCGTCGTCGTCGTCGTCGTCGTCGTCGTCGTCGTCGTCGTCGTCGTCGTCGTCGTCGTCGTCGTCGTCGTCGTCGTCGTCGTCGTCGTCGTCGTCGTCGTCGTCGTCGTCGTCGTCGTCGTCGTCGTCGTCGTCGTCGTCGTCGTCGTCGTCGTCGTCGTCGTCGTCGTCGTCGTCGTCGTCGTCGTCGTCGTCGTCGTCGTCGTCGTCGTCGTCGTCGTCGTCGTCGTCGTCGTCGTCGTCGTCGTCGTCGTCGTCGTCGTCGTCGTCGTCGTCGTCGTCGTCGTCGTCGTCGTCGTCGTCGTCGTCGTCGTCGTCGTCGTCGTCGTCGTCGTCGTCGTCGTCGACTTAAAGAAAATTAATATGCATTGAGGCTTACGTCGAAGAAGTGTTGTATAACTTGTTTGTGTACGAATAAAGGCTTTCACGGCTGGTGTCTATGTTTTGGTTGCTTTCCAAGTTTTGCCGTGGTCTTCTTCGGCTGAAATCTCCGAACGTTTCAACTGCAACTGCGGTGGTCATCTTCAGTTTCCTGGTCGAAATACTCTTCTTGACGTACTGCAACTGAAGCTCTCATTTCTGGTACGTCATATACAGTGCTGATTTTGCGCGCACTTTCTGTGATGGTGGGTTTGCGCATACTTTCCGGGTTTTGGCTCCTTTAAATGATGTGTGCCAGATCTTTGATAGATATGTTGTTTCTTCCTTTTTGATGGAGTTTTCTTGGTATTTTTGCATTTTTATGGCTTTCGAATACATTCCTGTTGAATAATGATTCGACGTTGCTAGTCTCTCGGTATTTTCGAAAAGGATCTTGTGTTCTACGTGTGTCATCAACAACTCCCCTTATGCTCAACTAGACGATTATCAATGCTCCTTTTTGTCTGACCGATATTAACCTTACCACCACAGTTTCATGGAATCCTGTAAACTGACGATGATTTGAGTGGATTCCTGCTGTCTTTTTCTGATCTCAGATATTTCCATATTGTCCTCGTTAGTTTGAAGACAGTGATGACTTTCTTCTTATTCAGATTTTTTCCCAATTCGGTTGGTGACACCTTGTATGTATGTCAGATAAACAGTGCACAGCTGTTCTCTGGTGACATTTTTCAACTCCCTCGGACGATTAGCGTGATTAGAGTAGCGTATTTGACAACCATAAATAATTGTATAGAGTTTTGACATCCATAATATCGTCGTCAACCCTTCAAGTCAAACAATTTTATTGAAGTATTCCTTTTGTTAGTTTCAGTAAAAAATAATAATTCATAATTAGGTCAAACCACTATACAACAAAAACGTATGAGAGACTAGAATAAATAATCTGCTCTCTAGAACGACAGATCGTCCTTTTCCACCACTACAGGAAGGAAGAAATCACCCACCATACGTCAGTGGTTCCATTCAATTTCGCAGAAACGTATTTTTCTTTTCATCCTGCTACCTCGACTTTGGAAAAGACATTTATCTGCAGCACGATAAATGGAGGAAACTTTTAACAAGGTTTTCATTACGAGCCCTACCTCTGACTCGTTTATAATGCGATCGCGGATGTTTATTTAAAATTTACAGCCTTTGAGTTTTGGGGATTCTTCTTCACTTGTGATTTTTAAATGACAGATTCGTATGATACAAAATAAAGTAAGACAAATGAACTCCCCAGAGAGGCCTCAGGAAAACGAAATGAATGGCTTTGGGGATGTATGGGATTGTTTGAGAAAAATGCTTGAAGAATTTGTTTGGTTTTTAGATATACATCATTTTCAGAACTTATTTCCAAAGCATTTTATTTTTGTGGGCTGTAAATTCAAACCATAAAAGGGCACCAAGAAGCAAGTGTTATATCATTTGAGAGGTTTCTGTATGAATCTTTTGCTGAATTGAAAATTTTCAGTACTCCAGTCCTACACTAAATGTGTATAAAATAATGTTGTAACTTTAATTTCATCTAGCAAAAAGTTTCTTTGGAGTGAACACCTGTTTATTGGAATAATATATTGTAATACTTGGTAATCCGGTTTTTTCTTCGACAATAAACAACTAAACATTCTAAACGAAGCAACAAAAAATCTACTTCCATCCATCAAATCTAAAAAATATCATATTTCAGTTGAATTATCTCATTTCAGAAAATACGGAGAATTAGAGACCTTTTTATAAGAAATAACTTTTTGTTTTTTAAAAACCTAGCACACTCGTTATGAGACAATACAATATTGGTACAATAATGTGAAGATATTAGCAAAATATTCAAATGAAATATTGGCGAGAAAAAAATGTTAATTACACTATATTGGTCCAATATTTTAAAATAATGTTATTCAAATAATCTAGAAGCAATATTACCCTCGAGTATCTAACAGTTGGAAATTGCTTAGTACTGGGTGCTCCCTGACTAGATTTTCTTTTTGTGATCGCGAGCATTGTATGAATTAAGTGCTTAGTGCTCAAGATTTTGAAGCACTTTTCGAGAGTGCTTAGTGCTCGAAGCACGCACTTTTTGTCAGTTCTCGGCACAGCTCTAATTAATGTAATGCAATATCATTTCAATACTCACCATATTGGATAAATAGTATTTTTGTTTGCGTATCTCATATCTAACAATGTAAAATCAAAACTCAGCCAATGTGAGGTGCTACACGGGAATCAATTTTGTTTATTAATTACACCGTAATAGTATCGAGGTTTGATTACAAAACCACAACGTGACTCGTCAATGTTTCCAAACAACCCTTCGTTGTTAAAGTGCATCCCCTATATATGTTCAAATAAATATTTGCTTTCGGTGAACCATCATTTACATGTCTGAGTAAGGGTTGAGAGCTCGTGGGTCAGATTTCGAGGACTCGAAGGGTCGATTATATTTGGGATATCTGTCCCGCAGCATTTCAAGTTGTGTTCACTGCAGCAAATGGATAGTGTCAGAAAAACAAGATTCGGATTCTATTGACAAAGAATGTGGTGCTGTTTTTTACAGTGTTTCAATAGGAGTTTTCGATAATGTATGACCTGTTTGTGCAGAACGCTCTTTTTCTCAGTATTTTCCAATTTGAAATGGAATATAAATAATCTCCCTTATTGTGTTTGAAAAATTGTAAAATTCCAATTGGGTTTCGAGATAAAAATTAGTGGTTGCACCAACAAATTTGACATGCTGGTGTTCGACATCATGCCAATCAAAAAAAAATTTTCTAAACAAAAATACAAAATAAATATCAAATAATTTCAAAAAAATATGGTCTATTTAAACATGGTTGAAACATCTCAACAGAAATCATTCAAAAAATTTTATCATGGGGAAATGATCGACATGGATTCTAAAAACGCACTGCGCTCCCACCATAACTTCCGCCTATTTCAATAATTGGCGTAGTTGCCAGGAGCATCGCTCACTAACGATATCGTGTTATACAGGGTGTAATCTAACCTCTTGCACTCTCTTAAAGACCGGTTGTAAAATGCCATTTTGTAACGAATGGCAGGTTTGTGTGCTAGGATGCCGTATTCGTGCGATACAATTTTTGGTGCATATTTATCTTCGTTTTATGGTACACCGTGTATCCGAACATATTCAAATCATACATTTTCGGAATCAGCATGAAATTTTGAGTATATTGGTGGTAATTTCGAGAGAATCTGATGACTTTGGATTTCTTGCCATTTTTAAGGTTTAATGTTTTTTCGGGTGAAAATTCATTTTGTGCCGATCGACTCGAAAATTACAGCATTTACTAATTTTGGCATGCTGAATCGATTGGCGTTCACAGAATTGCTCTATCTCGATCCGGTCGTCGGATGAAAATGTTATCTAGAGGTTGCAGGTGCCATTTTCCCACCAAAAATTTTTCAAATTTTTTTCTATATTATATTTGTTAAATTCAATATTTTTTTTTATACGCTGAGTGAATTTGAAATCGATTGCTAGTCAAACATAGATTTGGTTGACGTTTTTACGAATGTGTGGGTTGGACCGATTTTCAATTTTATTATTTTTCGTATTTCGAATAGGTTATCTTGTTAAATTGATGGCGTAGAATAAAGAAAAAATTTTGAAAAAAGTCTAGACTTTTTGGAAGTATTTTTTGTTGGCGATTTTATATCCTAGCGCATCTTTTACATTTATCGCATTTTGCGACCATAACGGGACACTTTCGTTAAAGATCCTACATTTGTTAAATACATATGTATATAGAAAGAAAGCCAAAAAAATTTTCGACAAAATGGTGTTATCGTTCTTGTGCCTCACAGTTTACTTGTAGGTGTTATAGGTGGTTTTGTGTGCTAGAATGCCGGATCCTAGCGCACCTTTTAGATTTATCGCATTTTGCGACCATAACGGGACACATTCTGCTAATTCATATGTACATAGAAAGAAAGCCAAGAAAATATCCTACGAAATGATGTTATCGGTTGCTTGCCTTACAGTTCGCTTGTAGGTGTTATAGGTGGTTTTGTGTGCTAGAATGCCGGATCCTAGCGCATCTTTTACATTTATCGCATTTTGCGACCATAACGGGACACATTCGTTAAATACATATGGATATAGAAAGAAAGCCAAAAAAATTTTCGACAAAATGGTGTTATCGTTCTTGTGCCTCACAGTTTACTTGTAGGTGTTATAGGTGGTTTTGTGTGCTAGAATGCCGGATCCTAACGCACCTTTTACATTTATCGCATTTTTCGACCATAACGGGACACATTCTGCTAATACATATGTACATAGAAAGAAAGCCAAGAAAATTTCCTACGAAATGATGTTATCGGTTGCTTGCCTTACAGTTCGCTTGTAGGTGTTATAGGTGGTTTTGTGTGCTAGAATGCCGGATTCTAGCGCATCTTTTACATTTATCGCATTTTTCGACCATAACGGGACACATTCTGCTAATACATATGTACATAGAAAGAAAGCCAAGAAAATTTTCGACAAAATGGTGTTATCGTTCTTGTGCCTCACAGTTTACTTGTAGGTGTTATAGGTGGTTTTGTGTGCTAGAATGCCGGATCCTAGCGCACCTTTTAGATTTATCGCATTTTGCGACCATAACGGGACACATTCTGCTAATTCATATGTACATAGAAAGAAAGCCAAGAAAATATCCTACGAAATGATGTTATCGGTTGCTTGCCTTACAGTTCGCTTGTAGGTGTTATAGGTGGTTTTGTGTGCTAGAATGCCGGATCCTAGCGCATCTTTTACATTTATCGCATTTTGCGACCATAACGGGACACATTCGTTAAATACATATGGATATAGAAAGAAAGCCAAAAAAATTTTCGACAAAATGGTGTTATCGTTCTTGTGCCTCACAGTTTACTTGTAGGTGTTATAGGTGGTTTTGTGTGCTAGAATGCCGGATCCTAACGCACCTTTTACATTTATCGCATTTTTCGACCATAACGGGACACATTCTGCTAATACATATGTACATAGAAAGAAAGCCAAGAAAATATCCTACGAAATGATGTTATCGGTTGCTTGCCTTACAGTTCGCTTGTAGGTGTTATAGGTGGTTTTGTGTGCTAGAATGCCGGATCCTAGCGCATCTTTTACATTTATCGCATTTTGCGACCATAACGGGACACATTCGTTAAATACATATGGATATAGAAAGAAAGCCAAAAAAATTTTCGACAAAATGGTGTTATCGTTCTTGTGCCTCACAGTTTACTTGTAGGTGTTATAGGTGGTTTTGTGTGCTAGAATGCCGGATCCTAGCGCACCTTTTAGATTTATCGCATTTTGCGACCATAACGGGACACATTCTGCTAATTCATATGTACATAGAAAGAAAGCCAAGAAAATATCCTACGAAATGATGTTATCGGTTGCTTGCCTTACAGTTCGCTTGTAGGTGTTATAGGTGGTTTTGTGTGCTAGAATGCCGGATCCTAGCGCATCTTTTACATTTATCGCATTTTGCGACCATAACGGGACACATTCGTTAAATACATATGGATATAGAAAGAAAGCCAAAAAAATTTTCGACAAAATGGTGTTATCGTTCTTGTGCCTCACAGTTTACTTGTAGGTGTTATAGGTGGTTTTGTGTGCTAGAATGCCGGATCCTAACGCACCTTTTACATTTATCGCATTTTTCGACCATAACGGGACACATTCTGCTAATACATATGTACATAGAAAGAAAGCCAAGAAAATATCCTACGAAATGATGTTATCGGTTGCTTGCCTTACAGTTCGCTTGTAGGTGTTATAGGTGGTTTTGTGTGCTAGAATGCCGGATCCTAGCGCATCTTTTACATTTATCGCATTTTGCGACCATAACGGGACACATTCGTTAAATACATATGGATATAGAAAGAAAGCCAAAAAAATTTTCGACAAAATGGTGTTATCGTTCTTGTGCCTCACAGTTTACTTGTAGGTGTTATAGGTGGTTTTGTGTGCTAGAATGCCGGATCCTAGCGCACCTTTTAGATTTATCGCATTTTGCGACCATAACGGGACACATTCTGCTAATTCATATGTACATAGAAAGAAAGCCAAGAAAATATCCTACGAAATGATGTTATCGGTTGCTTGCCTTACAGTTCGCTTGTAGGTGTTATAGGTGGTTTTGTGTGCTAGAATGCCGGATCCTAGCGCATCTTTTACATTTATCGCATTTTGCGACCATAACGGGACACATTCGTTAAATACATATGGATATAGAAAGAAAGCCAAAAAAATTTTCGACAAAATGGTGTTATCGTTCTTGTGCCTCACAGTTTACTTGTAGGTGTTATAGGTGGTTTTGTGTGCTAGAATGCCGGATCCTAGCGCACCTTTTAGATTTATCGCATTTTGCGACCATAACGGGACACATTCTGCTAATTCATATGTACATAGAAAGAAAGCCAAGAAAATATCCTACGAAATGATGTTATCGGTTGCTTGCCTTACAGTTCGCTTGTAGGTGTTATAGGTGGTTTTGTGTGCTAGAATGCCGGATCCTAGCGCATCTTTTACATTTATCGCATTTTGCGACCATAACGGGACACATTCGTTAAATACATATGGATATAGAAAGAAAGCCAAAAAAATTTTCGACAAAATGGTGTTATCGTTCTTGTGCCTCACAGTTTACTTGTAGGTGTTATAGGTGGTTTTGTGTGCTAGAATGCCGGATCCTAGCGCACCTTTTAGATTTATCGCATTTTGCGACCATAACGGGACACATTCTGCTAATTCATATGTACATAGAAAGAAAGCCAAGAAAATATCCTACGAAATGATGTTATCGGTTGCTTGCCTTACAGTTCGCTTGTAGGTGTTATAGGTGGTTTTGTGTGCTAGAATGCCGGATCCTAGCGCATCTTTTACATTTATCGCATTTTGCGACCATAACGGGACACATTCGTTAAATACATATGGATATAGAAAGAAAGCCAAAAAAATTTTCGACAAAATGGTGTTATCGTTCTTGTGCCTCACAGTTTACTTGTAGGTGTTATAGGTGGTTTTGTGTGCTAGAATGCCGGATCCTAACGCATCTTTTACATTTATCGCATTTTGCGACCATAACGGGACACATTCGTTAAATACATATGGATATAGAAAGAAAGCCAAAAAAATTTTCGACAAAATGGTGTTATCGTTCTTGTGCCTCACAGTTTACTTGTAGGTGTTATAGGTGGTTTTGTGTGCTAGAATGCCGGATCCTAACGCATCTTTTACATTTATCGCATTTTTCGACCATAACGGGACACATTCTGCTAATACATATGTACATAGAAAGAAAGCCAAGAAAATTTCCTACGAAATGATGTTATCGGTTGCTTGCCTTACAGTTCGCTTGTAGGTGTTATAGGTGGTGTTGTGTGCTAGAATGCCGGATCCTAGCGCACCTTTTACATATAATGCATTTTGCGACCATAACGGCACATATTCGTTAATTACATTTTTTTTTTCGATGAGGCAAATGTAGAAGAAAATTTCATTTCTTTCAGTAAACATTGCGTTTATTTTGCCACACACATTAAGTACTTGGAAGCGATGTTTGAAAAATTATTCATAATGTCCTGAGGATAAAACAGAACGAATCCCATGTTTTTCTGTAGTATTCTTGTCGAATCAATACTAGTGTAAATTCAGATAACACATGAAGGCATTACTACCAATTTTCCCATTATCGCCGAATTAAATCATATATTTCTGTCCATACATTTCCATGCTATGTGACATATAACATGAAATATTCATAACCAATACTGCCACAACAAAGAAAATATTTCTTATTCCGAATAGAAGCGTGTAGAAAGCAGAATTCTAGTCCTTGACAACTATGAAAAATATAAGTGGCTTGGTGATGAATCAGCCTTTTTCATAAATAGTATGTATACATTTGTTGTTGAAAACCTGGAACAATTTGGTACAATTAATCAATATATGATATTCATTTATATTAATAACTCAAAAAAACTATCAACAGTTATCTCACAATGTTGTTATGTTTTGTGGTGATGAAATATTGCACACACATTTTCTTTTTTTTTTTTTTCTTAGAGTAAATCCATTTTGAGGCACCAAAGTTAGAAATGCATGAATTTTCTGAGAAGGTGCTGCGTGTATCACAAGTTATTATTGATAAGAAATGATAAATATATTATTGAGGTACCAACTATTATACAGTCTATCACATATATGTGAATTACTGCAAATTTACGTTACGGGTTAACGTGTTGGTTGCCTGAATACGTGATCAAAATACATTAAATGGCCATTGTAACTAACGTATTACTAGGCTATGTGGATGTCAATAGTACTCAAAGGGTTAAGAAACCTGCAAAATTTATAGAAATACAAGTGTATTACTCGATACAATAAAAAAACTTCTCACCTTAAAATAACTCAATTAAAGCTAATGAATATTCCTACTCGGATGAACTTCCATAGTAATTCTATTCACTTTTTTGGAGTGAATAGGTATCACACTCATTTTCACACTTGAGTCATTACTTTTCGTTATTTATTTTCACTTTTTTTATATTTTTTGCATATCTCACTTTTTATTTACGAGGAATACTGTAGAAAGCAGCAGCTCCTCGTGTTGTTTCATCACCATTTTTCACATCATTGAGAGCGTGCTTAATATCTTCAGTAGAATAAGCCAACCCTGCTCCCTTTTGGGTGTTCCTTCGGTAGTTCCGGACTATCTTTTGCAATATAACCAACAGAATTGCGTTTCTTCGTTCCCTAAAATTATTTTTTCAGAAACTAGACCACCCATTACTGGACTAACTCTACGGGTTGAGTCAATCCAAAAACCTTATTAATGAATAACTAATCATCAATATTATGTTATAGTGATGAATAAAAAAAAACTGGCAAATTGTTGGAATCAAATGAAGTCACTTTGATAGCACGTTGTCAACAGAAATGCGCCTTGAAAAATTCTCCAACTTGTCACAAGAATAAAATAACACCAAATGACGTTATTGATGTTGTTTTGAGGAAAACATACACCAGCTGTACACTAAATTTCTAGACAAATTCATTTATTTCAACCACCCTCTTCGTTTTCGCTTAGCGTTTTTCGGATTTTTTTCTTTTTCCCGACCCCAAAGGGTCGTAATGTGACGTGGAATGGCCCTCAACCTTTCTCAAGAATTGTTTTTTTTTTTTGTTAAAATTGTTTTTTCCGTTAACCAGCTGTCGTCCCCTTACGAACGGCAGCCCTCAAAAGTCGAAACTTGTGCGAGCCAAGGATTAACGAGGTCTTACCTTTTAACGTGCGATTCCTAGCACTTTCTCGGGCCATCAGATAAAAATCTGTACTCGCTAGGATTCGAACCTAGTCGACCAGCAGACAATGGTTTCGAACGTAAAAGTCTCAACCACTGAGCTACATGAATAGCGATATAAAATTCACCTAGGGTACTTTTCTTGTTCACTTCATTCCTTGGTGCTACGTTTTTTATTTTGCTCTCTTTTCTTCCTATTTATTTCTTGATCCACATACTCCAACCCCGTTTTTTACGAAACTTGCGATCAAGTTCATTTCATCCACCGAGTATACCCTCACGAGCAACCCCAGTGGTCTTTCAGACAGAGACTTTTGTCAGGTAGTTATTGTAACGAAAATGCACTTGACTCTTTCTATATAATTCATTTCACTGGTACAATAACTATCTTCATTTGAAGTTAATTCAAGTTAAACTCACGTCGAGTATTTTTTTGTGGTATGGGCCGTGTCAATTTCATGTTTCTCTGATTTTGTCAATTTTTTCTTCGACTGGCCTTTGATTTTATCACTGATTGTTTTTTTCAATTTTTCCACTCCTTTTCCACCTCGTTTTCGTCATTGATTGTATGTATCCATCTCTGTCTAGGACAGTTCTCTTACTTTGTTTCCATCGATTCGCAACACCACAAGTTTGTCTTCCAGAATCTTCAAAATCCCTTCTTCAAAGTTTTCGAATTTTCTAAAAGATTGTCCTTCACACTCTACGAATTTTCCTGAAGCTTGTTCTTCATGCTCTTTAAATTTTGTTCCTTCAGCTTCCTTGAATATTCTTGTAGTTCTTCTTTCAGACTCTTTGAGGTTTCGTAAAGTTCTTCTAGTAATTTCTCTTGGAGACTCTCAGAATTTCCTTGAAGCTTTTCCTCCAGACTCTTTTTCGACCCGAAAATCTCTTTGAAGTGCGGCCTTAATAACAGTTGTTTCGATTTCTCTCTCCTCCAATTCCTGTTTCAATTCTGCGACCTTCAAATCCAAGAGGTGTACTCTCCTCGAAAATATTTTGCCTTTGAACAAGGTATCAGTCTGTATGACACAAAAAGTTTCTCCTGCAAGTCCGACTCCGTATATTCAACTCAGGATTCAGGTTTTTCACAATATTTCCACCGATATTTCTGCATTACTCCCAATTATTTAAAAAATGTGAGAATTCATTCAGACTTTTCAAAAATTCAAGTCCTTTAATGTAATGAATGAGAGATTAATTTGATCTGGAATTTCTCAAATATAATGAAAAATGTTTCCAAGCCATAATAAGAATAGACGCTGAAACTAACACATTTGATAGCCGCCCTCTCATTTACGAAAATGACGTCATTATCATCATTATCGGTGTTTTATATTTCTTTTCTAAATAATCCTATCAGACGTTGAGCCTTTTTACTTCGGTTAATAATATGTTTGTTCCTTTTTCAGAAGGAGAATACGGGAAAGACAGACACACGACTGTGAGCAGTTTGCTTTTCCTCAGAGACAAAGTATAATTATGGAGATGGTTGAGAAGCGCATTAAAGTATACACGCTGAAAGCCTTGATCCATAAAACAGTTTACGACTATTTAAACTGAGCCTTAAGTGAACACATTGGAAGGAAAGTGAGAAAGATGGGATGAGGAACGACCATTACGTTCTGATACCGTAGGAATTCCTAGTTTGGTATTGAATATTTTATTTGGTAGCATTTCATGATGATTGTTTTGAACAATTTCGATAACGGCAAGAGGAGTATTGGTGAAACTCTATCGGAACTAAATAAAAAGTCACTCGTATATTTTGTTATGAAATTTAGAGTCTAGAAGGTAGTAGAGGTAAATTATCAAAAGTCATCATAATACAATATAAATTTCATCAGAAAGCCAAACAGATACTATATCTCCAATAGAAAATGTCTTACCTTCAACAAAAACCAGTAGTTTTTCTTTGAAAACATCACAATACGATACCAGTCTTCGCAACGTACAGAACTTCCAAGAATCTCAATAATTCTTGAAAGGAACTATGTGTTGCTATTAAAACATATAAGAAAAGTCACTGGTAAATAAAAACCAAATCCAAAAAGTACAGAAAATGTAAGGAATCGTTATTTTTCTAACAAGTGCACCAATCGAAAAAAATATCGTAGAGTATTTGAGGATAACTGATCTTTTAAACACTTGCTCTATTTTAAAATCGCGCGCGTTTGAAAGACCTCTTTGTCCACTTATACTTCAAAATACTATTATTCGAGATGGTTTCCTTCTGTTCTATGGAGTCGTCCAAATAACCTTCAGCAACAGCAGTTGACTCCCAGCCTCCAAGACGTTTTTTGTTGGTTATCCCTTCGCCTGAATTTGCAAGAAACGTTGCCGAGGATCCTCTAAAACTGTGACCTCTGTAACGTTCTGGTTTAGGTAAGCCTAAGTAGGTAGAAGTAGGTAGCGACCTCTGCATTTTACCAAATGTGTTCACGTCTAGGCACTGAACAAAACATTTGCCTTTTTCATAATTGATAAAAAAACGACTTTGCGTGAATGCGCATACTTTCTATAGAGCTTCAAAAAGGTACCATTATTTATGTCTTCGGATATAACAAAGGATTTTGAAGTATGGTTTTTCGAATCGAAAATTTTCACGATAAAATAGGTTTTCTTTATCTGGATTATCGTCAAATGTGATTTTCATAAGTTTCGCAATGCGAAGAGCACCGGTTGAAGCGAAATGGTACATACTTTAATCATATGATATATCTCATCGGGGGCTAGCATAAATTTTGATGTTTTCTTTGGTGGAAATCTGCGCTTTTTGTGGTTCAAAAACCAATATTTGCTTTTTTAGGAACCATGTCGATTTATGAAACTTGCTTATGTCCAGGTTTTGTTTTATTTTAACAAAACATTTCACCATCGAGTAACGCGACCGTAGGGTATTGGATTTCAGTACTTTACTCATCTCGGAAAAATTCGCCAAAAAAAAAGCTCTTTTATGAAGCTAGCCAGTCTTTTTCCTCACACCAGTTTAAAAATTTGTTGTATTGCTGACGGAAAGCGTTTGCGGACAAAAAGTGTTCGCGGACAAAAAGTGTTTGCGGACGAAAAGTATTTGCCTTCAAAAATAGTCAATTTTTCGTCCGGAAATTAGTACGTAAAATGTAATATTTTGTAGAAGTCGACGAAAATAGTTATTTATGTACCAAGGACGAAAAACTGTCTATTATAGTCAAGCCTGCAAATTGATAGCTGAGGCGCAGCTGAGGCTAGCAAGCAGGCGAGACAATAGACAGTATTTCGCCGAGGTGCATATTTCATTTTTTAGTCGACCTCTACAAATTACCTACTAATTTCCGATTTTCGAATCGACAATCGACTGTTTTTTTAGGCAAGTATTTTTCGTCCGCAGACACTTTTCGTCTGCAAACACTTTTCGTCCGCAAACGCTTTTCGTCCGCTGTGGTCACTTTGATACGGCATAGTGACCACAGCGGACGAGAAGTGTTTGCGGACGAAAAGTGTTTGCGGACGAAAAGTATTTGCCTTCAAAAATAGTCGATTTTTCGTCTGGAAAATAGTACATAAAATGTCATTTTTTGTAGAGATCGACGAAAAAATTATTGTTTAATTTTGAATTTTTTCTTCAACATTTTGTTACACCAAATCTTCAGTCCGCACATTATATAATGTCAAAGCCGAACTCTCAAACCCACCCGCTTTCAAAATAAACTATCGACTCGTTCTTTTCGAAACAAACTTGAAGGCGGCCAATCTTTTTAATCGCTACCCACCTAATTAACTTCCAAATGGCATTCAACGCGCACAAGGAAGAGAAAGAACTCCCTAATCCAATCCTTTCAGCGTGAACTGTTGAAAGTCCCGAAGTACGTTCAACAATTCCAAAAATGCAATTATCTCGGAATTATTTATGTTTTACCGCAGAGCGAATGATTCATATGGATTATTCGCGCCTTAGAACGCGCAAGATGAATATCCGTGGAAGTTTCCGACTAATAGACCGGGAGATGACAGATTTTAGGTGACGATTTTCTCGTTTATGCCTTTGAGGGGACTGAAAGATGACGAAAATGAAAAATTTGTGCGGTCTCCGCTTGGCTTCCATATGGAAAATTCAATTTTCATTTGCACAAAAAACCTAACCCCACTTCGGCATTCTGACCTTTTTTATGACAATTATTTTCGTGTTTGCTATCGGCTAAATAGGATAGAACAGAAATGCAAGTGGATAAAAAATCGCATAAATTACGTTATCGTAGCAAGGCTAGCATTTACTGTTCGTTTATCAATCGTTGCGCGTCGCATCAGTTCGATAATTGTGAAAAAAACAGATTCAAACAGCTACTAATATTGTAGAAAGTTTTATAAATACAATTAATAACACATTCGCGGATAGAGGGTTTCCTCCCACTATCCGCGGGAGGAAACAGGGGGCTCTGAAAAAGCCACTTCCAAAAATATTAAAAATTTAATATTTGTTGACCAAAAAGTATCCTCCACCAACCACAAGCCAAGCGGAATATGCTGTCTTGTCCTAAAATCTGTCATCATCTCCCGGTCTATAACTGAGTGGGTCGAGACTGGAATTTGGGAAATTATTTCGATAGCATCCTTCAAACCTCTCATAACTAGCAGCGGAATTGGTTGTTTAGGGAAAAGTGGTAACTGTTAACATTCTTCTGAAGTATAGAGAAAACCTTAGAAGCAAGAAGGAATTCTATCTATTTACAGGGCAGGATATGTCAAAAATCATCTTGTGAAATCAGGAATTTCGTTTAAATTAAAAAAAAAACCTCAACAACAAATAATAATATTGTGGCCGGAAATTTAATACAAAACCAATGAGGATAAAGCCGATAGATTTTCCATCTATTTTCAGTCTGTTTTTGGCTATGTTTACTTACAAAACAACTCAGGCACATGAAATAGTGAGAACGCCCCATTTCCCCAAATATTTCTTAATATAAATCAAATCTTACTTCAAGAGATATCAGACTCAATTGAAAAACTGAAGTCAAAAAAATGTGCAGAAACTGATATTATCCCCCTTGAATTACTTCTCTCCTGTTCATACAGCTAGGGTTCTGTCAAAATCCAATTTTTTTAATTTAGTGCTCTTTGGTGTGGACAAAATAAGAATTTTGTCATTATCATTGGAATACAAATGGTTCAGTATAGTCAAGCTATTCATATTCAAAATATTTCAAAACAATGCTATTTTCAATTTTCTTGTATTATCTCTTCAAACTCTATGAGTATAAAGCCATCTTACCTCACTTTTTGCCTTTTCATATTTTTTTTTAACCACCATATCAATGATCACGTGACATGTGTCAATATCGGTTTTTAGGTTATCGGACACGCACAAACTTTTCCTCAGATTTTTATTTTTTTTTAATACTCTCATAGTGAATTTTTTTTTTATATGGTACATACTTTTTGGCGGTCACTGTATATAATAATGCATGGCAGAACTTGATAAAAATCGCATATTCAAGAAATAAATAGTTATTTATGCAACAAGTGCAAAAAGTAGGTGTTTATTGCACGAGTTTCATACAATATTTTTTCTACGTTCATGCAAAAACTAGAAAATGTTTCATTAAGGTGGCACTAAACTGTAAGGAAGACATTGTTTGTTTAAATCTATCTGCTAAAAGTAATTCAAAAACATTTTGTGTAATTCAGATGATATTCGAAAAAAATATTTTTATTTTTAACAAATTGCATTTTCTAGTAATTTCATAGTCCATTATGTGATGAATATGATGAAACATGCAACTATTTAAAACGTAATACAATCTCACAGAAAATGGGCTAAATTTGGCGTCGATTTGATAGTTTATGTCTGTCATGATGACAGAACGCTATAGTAGGATGACAGATGAGTGCAATAAACTCGTTATTGCACTCAGTGCAATAAAGTACCAGTTTTTCAACCAAATATAGTTCAATAAAGTTTTATTTTTTGCATGAATTAATTTATAGTTGTGGATAGATATTTTAATGGAATTAAACAACTCAGGCTGAGTTCACAATATGGTTTAAATACTTTTGCTCTACTAACTACGTTTGCCGTTTTTCCAAGTATTTATCTCCACAACGCTAATATCAATATCTATTTCCCATTGGTTGAAATGTAAATGACAAGCAATGATAAAGAAATACCAGAAAAAAAAAAAGAAATCCTACATTATCCCTGCTAATGAAAAATGAAACAAACATAAAAAAGCCGTATTCGCACAATATATTTTTCTCTCGTCTGCAGATATCCATTCATCATCGCGTATCCTATTTTGTATAATTTGTCACGGCGAACGCGATACATAAAAAACACTATACGTCAGAAATAATGAGTGATATATTACAACTTGGGAACAAACTCGCGATATGTTCAAGGTTCCGGGGGATGTAACACATGCGTCCTTATGGCATCATAAGTTGGGAAAACATCCCCCGTTGATAGATGCTCTTATCCATTTCACACGCGTGTGGGCTGTACAATCAGCACTTGTGGGTTCATGTTTTATTGATGGATAGGGGTGCTTTTCGCAGGGAGAGATTCGATGCAGTATTTTGATTAAATCGTGTAAACAAATGAAATCACAAATATTGTATTCGACCGATGAAATTTATACAGAAATAATATTTTCGTGCAATCGCACGCGAAGTCAGTATTTCGCGTTCTCAGTACAGTCCGCGAAATTTAAATTCGCGACCGTTACCCATAGCAACGGCCGCGAAACCAAACGTCACTTCCAAATTTAACATTTCTAAAATACTACAAAGACAAGGATTATTTTTTATTGAGTACCAACAAATACATACGTACTTATATTAATTAAGATGAATATTAACATTAATTGTACAGTTTGTATTATTACTTATATTTACTCCAGAAGTTGAAGCAACTACATCTAGTGTTTCTGAATAATGGTTACTGCCTACATTCAAACCAGATACTACATCGCCAGAAATTGAGTTGGAAATTTGCTTCTTATTTCCGATAGAGTCTTCCACATATCCTTCCGCTACTGTCGTGGACTTCCATCCACCGTGACGTTTAAGAATTGACATATCAGCCCCAGTATTGGCAAGCAGCGTGGCAGAACTTCTCCGAGAACAGTGACCCGTGTATGTTTCAGGATTTGGTAATCTGAGATACTTAGCAATCATACGAGGCATTTTCCCAATGGTATGCACTCCAACAACTTGTGCGGTGCACTTTCCGTTTACGTATCTCAAGAATATACGATTATTAACAATATGGTTTGGTCGAAGAGCTCAATATTTACGATAAATTTTTATGAAATCAATATTAGTTACAGTGAAAACACGCCTCTTATCCGTCTTGGTATCAGGAACGGTTACTATTAATACAGCATTCTCTTCCTGAATATCTTCAATGGCCATTTTTACTAACTCATCTCGTCGCAAGGCACCAGATATTCCCATTATCAAAACTACCTACAAAAATCAGTACAATAATTAAAACAATTGTAAATAACTTCTCTTAACACTTACCTTCAACAATAAGTATTTTTCATCATTAGCTTCTTTCAGGAATGCATAGATTTGCTCACGCGTAAAAACTCTAGACTTTTTTGCTCGATAACCTACAGATTTTCTTTTCAGAAATGGTACTAATTTTGAAAACTGCTTAATGTCGATATTATCTCGTATGTTCAGCATACACTTCAGCATGAAACAAATGCTCCATAAAGTTGAACTTTTTACAACATTTGATTTCTGCATCAGATAAGCCGATAAAATGTTTTCAGACATCGTCTTAACATTCTGTTTGTCACACCAATCTTTAAACTCGCTGTAACATTTTTCGTACTGCCGCTTAGATTTTTCGGGTATTAAAACGGAAAGCGCCGAATTTACAACGCTTTTGAGTTCAGGAGGAGTGGAAGGTACTGAAATATCGCTATCAGTATCAGAGGTATCAGACATTTTGCGTTTTGTCAAGAACTGTCAAAATATTTTGTATATATTGAAACCATTGAAACAGATCATTTCCATAGCACACCTGTGACATTGTTAAATACATTGAACTGCTGTTGATTTTAGAGCAATAATATATTTATTTACAATTATCTAGTTTAATAACTTTAACGATTGCACAAAAAATAGTGTGTATGCAATGGCCGCGAAACTTTTTAACGACCTCAAGATTATCTTGCCTCGGCCGCAAGCGGCCTCGACGATAACTGTTCTTTCGGTACGTTAAAAAGGTATTTCGCGGCCTAAGCATACAAATAACTATTGTCCTACTTTTCCTATCTTGGTATGAAGACCTAGGACTTTTTTTATTGCACGGAATGATACACAATAGCGCTTTCTCTTCAAACGATCCGATACCAACCAGCGAAAGAAGATTTGAACGGGGAAGCATTGTGGGCAAAAATTCTAGGATGGAATTCCAATGACTTGGTAGAACTCAATGTTTATAAAACCCAAGAATATCTTGAAAGGCCGATTTCACAGTTACTAGCGAAACTAAGCAGTTGCAGTTGAAATGTTTAGAGATTTGAACTGAAAAAGCGAACGGCAGAACACGGAAATCAACCAGAACATTGACGTATGCAGTGAAAGCCTATATTCCTATACCGTCAACTTATTATTCGAAGCTATACTGACGCCAAAGTATTCCAATTAAATTATTGTTTTTTGAAAAAATTGTTGAATTAAATATTGTTTTTTCCGTTAACCATCTGTCGTCCCTCTACGAACGGCCGCTCTCAAATATCAAAATTTGTGTGAGCTAAGGATTGACGAGGTCTTACCTTTCAACGTACGATTCCCAGCACTATCCGAGGAAAATAGACCTCAGAAGGAGGTCGTCTGTAAGTCACCCACTCAAACCACCACCTTGCCCTGGGTTGCTAGGCTTCAGATATCGATGACCCGCGCTCTAACGTTCAAGCTGTCCAATCCAGTACGATTAGGTTCCGAAACAAAAATCGATTGTAGCACCACCAAAATTCCAGGGGTAAAACATATTTTTTTTTTATTTTAGTTCGAAAATATGAATAGGACATTCATAAAATCTGTTGTGAAAAACAATTTTTTTTTTTAATAACATTCTCCTTATCTGATTTATTTAATGATTTCATCAATGAAAACTAGAGAGAATTAAAAAAATCAGTTATCTGAATGAAAATGCGAATTATCACTTTCAGATTTTTTCTTTTCAGTTAGAGTCCTTTCACAATATCTATCAGATGTAGTTCAATGTCCAGAGCGGCTTGTGCCGGGGAAGTAGTTGTTTTCTGTTAGATATTATGAATAAATCATATTTTTCAATTTTCATGGGGTATGTTCTCCTTTTCAATATTTTTTTATTTTTTTTTTTTTTTCGTTCAAAAATATATAAAAAAAATTTGCTGATATCTTGTAAAGTATATGATTTGTCGGAAAAACAAATCAATAGGGTGAAAAACAATTCAATTTTCCACAAAAATTATTCCTAGTAATTTCTTATGGAATGCGCTCGTTTTCTCAAAACACGTGAGTGAACTCCGACATCAAATTTCAGGTTCACCCTTATCCGCCGCTGAAAGTTCTGGCGGGGCCGACTATTTGATTGGTCATAACTCTGCTAAAAACGATCGGAGAAAGGCAAGTAAGAATTCATATCGTTTCTGAAGACTTCTACTTTCTTATGCAAATTTAATATGCGAGTATTTGAGTACCTAAAATGTGTTTTGTCGCACTTCACGGTTCACGCACTTCAAAGTTGTTCTGTGAATAATATATTCTTCTTAAATTCCAGTTGGAAACTCATCTCAGTTTGGACATCATCTGGATAAACGTACGTAATTCTAACAAGTAACGAAGTTCTCGCTTGGAATTTAATTTCATCTTGAACCTCTTCAAACCTCCTAGTACTATTGATATTAGCTGTTCAACCGTGAACTTTGAAACTTCTCGATCCCACAATTCATAACAATCAATTGACGAGTTTCACGGAGGGTCGCTTACAATCGAACAAACCATTTCTTCTATAAATCAAACTCCATCCGAACGTAAACAATACCCCAGCTTGTTCGCGAGGGACCGCATGGAACATGAATCTTGCACCGACTCACAACCGATCCGCTGCGGTTTCTTAGATGCACTATCGGATAAGCTCACTTTCCACGTTCTGACGCGGCCCAAGGTCTGGTAACACCGGGCCGAGACGTTGTTCGACCCTCAAAGGGAACCATCCTGAAGAGGATGGTGAAGGTGGATTACAAACGAGCGAGATTCAAAGTGGTATGTAACATAAAGTGACAAAGGTTCTTGGTTACGAGGCGACATGATGGAAGGAAAGTACTGCGGGAATGTGATAATGGAGAGAGGACAACTAAGTGAAGCGTTACTTCACATGAATATGTATTTTCAACCCACATATTAATCCAGTACGATTGGGTTTTGAGACAAGAATCGATTGTAGCACTACCAAACTTGGTATGCTAGTAGTTGGAACCATGATAAACCCGAAAAACAATTGTTTACCAAAATTCCAGAAGTGAATATTTTTTTTTTTTCGTTTAAAAATATATAGAGTTTTGCTGTAATCTTGGAAAGAGTATGATTTATCGGAAAAACAATTAAACAGGGTGAAAAACTATTCAATTTTCCACACAAATTATTCCTAGTAATTTCTTATAAAATGCGCTCGTTTTCCCAGAAAACGATATTTCAACTTCACCCTTACCCGCCGCTGAAAGTTCTGGCGGAGCCGAATATTTGATTGGTCATAACTCCGCTAAAAATTATTGGAGAAGAAAAAGGAAGAGTTTTCTGAAGACTCCTACCTTCTCATGCAAATATAATATGCGAGTATTTGAGTACCTAAAATGTGTTTTGTCGCACTTCACGGAGATGTTTGCGGATGATCCGATAATCATGAATGATTTAGTAAATATGGAATTATTATACTAAAGCAGCAACCCATACCCTCTTTGGACTATTTGCAACAATTTTAAAGTAGTGTGACAGGTCCCACTTATACATGCAAAAAAAAATGTTTTACTCCTGCCTCATTTTCAAGTTACCCATAAAATCGGCATTCTCTTCACTAATGTTGAAAATAATCGCTTATTCACATTTAATAACACTATTGTGAAGTGCAAACCTCAATCTTGAAATCACATACTTTATTTTTTATGTAGGATGTGTATGAGCGATTATATTCAACATTTACTGAAGATATTGCCAGGATTATGGGTGAGTAGTTGAAAACTGAGGCAGAAGTAAAACCCAGTTTTTTTTTTGGGCATGTATAAGTGAGACTTGTCTCAGTAGCCTCAAATCGTTGCATGTGGTCCAACGAGGGTACTGATTCCTGCTCCAGTATAATTATTTCATATCAACTAAAATATCCATGACTTCCGGATCCTCCGTAAATATCGTAGAAGGGTTATGTGAAGTGGGACAAAACACATTTTAGGTACTCAGATACTCACATGTTATATTTGCATGAGGAAGTAGAAGTCTTCAGGAACGATATGCACTTTTTCTTCTCCTTCTTCTATAATTTTTAGCAAAGTTATGACAAATCTAATTTTCGGCCCCGTCTGAACTTGGCGTGTTATCGTGAAATGTGACGTCGGCGTTACACCAGGTTTTCTGAGAAAACAAGCGTATTTCATGAGGTAATACTAGAAATCATTCTTGTGGAGAATTGAATCATCTCTCAACCTATAGGAATTGTTTTTTGATGAAATTTATATTTTCTGAAATAACATCAAAAAAGATATATTTGTTATATGTTAAATGAAATTTTTTTTAGGTTTCACCCCTGGGTTTTTGGTAAACAATTTTTTTTTCTAATACTACATGATGTCGAGATGTCATGTGCCGAGTTTCAGAGTGCTACAATTCATTCTTCACTTTTTGCTCGAGTTTGTTTGTCTGTATTCATATATTCATCGTTAGAGACACTTTTTCTTGAAGACTTCCATGATATGCTTTTCAGTTACCATCTAGTGTTCGATTGTAGAAAGATGCAAGATTCAACTTTTCTATAACAATGAAAAGTATTCAATCACTCCGAAAATTCCACGTAGAAGCATGCTCACGCACGAGTCTTTCCGCCCTAATGCCCGCTAATTACACCGAACATAATTACGACAAGCTTTAATTAGTGTTCCATCTGAAGCAGCTACACTGGCAGAATTCCTGTTACATTAGATGAAGCAGTGTTATGTGTTACATTACATGCAACCACTCACCTACTTTATATAATGTATACTGATATTACACGACGCGTAGTCGAAGTCAGCTTGAGTGGAGTCACGCCGACAGAAAAATGCGGTTGGGTGCAGGTTGATATTTCGCCGATGATATTCGTCTTTGGTTCTGCAGCGCCAGCCAAAAAGTATGTAACATATGGAAAAAAATATATTTTGACTCATGTTGTTCTTGTTTCTTTTTGGATTTGTGTGATTCGATGATATTTTCAAAGTGCTTTGCTGTGGACAGCGCAGTAAGAAAGTATTGGAACTGGCTTCTTAAAGGTTCACGCGCACTTAGAAGAAGCGTCGCGAACGGAAGCGGCGCGAAGAAAATTGTGAATTTTTCGCCCGAGGAAATGACATTATGTTATATATTAATTAAAGAAATCTGCATGCATTGTTCACAATAAGCTTGTCAAGAGAGAAACAAGATGTCCTGCACTACCAGGACGAAGCTTATTGCCATAATCCTATGCAATAGGAATAATAATAAGTATATCATGATAAATAATTTTTGAACTTTACAAATTTTAATTTTTCAAATTTCAAACATATTTCGACGTGCTGATTCCGAATCCTTGAACGAAAATGTCGAAAACTCATCAGAAATATTTTTCGCGACAAAAAAACCATTGGAAAACTAATTCAGAGCTGACCAACTCGAGAACGGTTAGACATAGACAAAATCTGCGAACGCCAGTCGATTCAAAATGGCCGAATTAGTATGTATTGTTATTTTCGAGTCAATCAGAAGAAATTAAAAATTACTCGAAAAAGTTGCAAGGGGTTCACCCCTAAAAATCATCAAAAGTACCAAGTTGTCACATCGACTTGAAAGTCGCACTGTGTACGTAAAATTTCATGCTCATTCCAAAAATGTATGATTTTCTATGCTCAGATATAAGATTTAGCCGGAAAAGGGTGTTTAAGATTTTGACGTCAGAAAAATCATCAAAAAACTGATTCAGACCTGACCAACTCGAGAACGGTTAGAGATAGACAAATTCTGCGAACGCCAATCGATTCAGAATGGCTGAATTAGTATGTATTGGGTATGTATTTGGGAATTATTTTATGTCCTTCTGGATCTTATTTTTATACATAAAAGTTAAATTATGTCCATGCAACGTATCCGCGTAATTGAATGGTAATTATCTTTCAATGCCCCCTAAAACTTTTTCATTATTTTTTTTTAGAAATAATTACTTCACTGATTTCATTAGGTGTTCAAAAAATGACTAGTTGTTTCCCCCTCGCTTTTAGTTAAACCAAATTTTGTGAAAATTATATCTCATGAGCCAGAATTATTTTAAAGAATAGAATCTTAAAATGAAACATACAACCTTTCAAATAGTAGAATTTGAAAACAGAAACAAGAGTGCTTTTAGAAAAGTTGTAAATGAGTCACAACCTTATTCCTCAAAATATGAACACAGTGAGGGTTGTATATCTGTGAATTTCGCTTTTCTAATGCGTTAAAAAATATAAAAAATGAAACAAACTCTCAGAAATAATTGATCTGAATAATATACGGTTGTTAATTATTGTAATTAAACATTTTTTTGTTTTAATTTTTTCAAAATATTTTTTACGGTTTTTTGCCTCTCCTGAAAAGTTGTTAGATATGAGTCACAACCTTCGTTGGTGGTGTCGATATGACAATGATATTCTTATAGAAGAAAGGAAACATTGTTGCATTGAAAATTATACTCGAGAGAATGCATTGAGGATAAATATTATAGGTCCAAGAACAGGTCCCTGAATTATACCAGAAGACACATTCTGCCATCTTGAACAGATGGGGTAAACTTGCTCTAAATCACCGATTGGAAATAAATGCGAGTATTCAGACTAACCATCGGGAGATGGTAAGTTTTGTGTCATATTTTTAATAATAATAATAAATACGTGATTTATCGATGTGTAGTTTTACAGTGGAAATGCATTTCTTTTCGAAATATTTTGGTCCGAGTTCGAAATATTCTCAGTGGAATCTGAACAGGATTTTCAGTGGTCATTTGAGATAAATATTTTTTTACCTATATTATTTACCATAGTTTCTTTAACAAAGTTGGCATCATCAGGAGCAATAATCGATTGTTCGCCTAATGGCTTTTCGAAATGGAATTTATACTAAACAAACCGTTCATCTCATACAGTAGTGACGTGTCCTGCTGGAGTAGAGATTATTTCAACCTATCATTGAAGAAACCAAAAATTTCAAAATCCTCAACTCAAATTTCAGTGATGATTAAAAAAACTATCACCGCCGAAATAGGTTGCGAAAATAATAATAATATTTCTCTTGTATGTCTCGTTTCCATAACCCAAACTTCATAACGGAAACGAGCGGCCTTATGAAGCGAGGACTTTTGTCAGAGGAAGTCTTCCAAATGGAAAATACAACAAAGCGATGCATGTAATGTCACGTGTGCTTTTCACGTTCGCCCTGAAAAGCCGCTCTCTCATCTGATAATGCGAGCTTTGATTTTCCCGTGGATGTCTCTCTGGCCGGGATATGAAAGGACGGAGATTTCATAGTAGGCTCGGTCTTAATTCATTGCGACGTGCAGCTTTTATTTCTTGATTCCCTTCCGGCTGAGAATTTTCCTCCTAATGGCAGCCGACAGCTGGATTTTTCGGAACGTGAACTCGTTTTAGCCGAGTTTTTTATAGAATGGGGATGTTGACGTATATCGGGCCCTTTTGTCACATGGAAATGATCACGATGGTAGACATTTTGTTTTGAATCCTCGAATCCTCCTATGACAACCACATAATTCAACAAAATCAAGGTGGGCGTTAATTGTCGTGTATTTTTATTTGGAGTAGCCATAGAGAAACGGTTGCTATTGGGGAATTCAAAGGACCCCGCAACAACCCTTACAGGGTGTCAAACATGCAGAGAGAAGGATGTTACTTACCTTCAAAAAATCAATAGTATGGCGATTATTTCACTACAAAAAGTTAGGGAATATAATTACAATCATAATATTGTCGACTCGAGTTGTAATGAAACGTTCTAAGACACCATATATAGGGTTATTAACAATTACATAATTTTTATGTAATTCTTTGAACAAAATCAGTCAAGCGCAAAAGCTGGTAGACTTGCAGAATGAGTGAATATCATTTGATTTTAATATTGGGTGATCTGAGGTTACTTTTATACAAATTTTCTTTTCTGATCGTATTTATTTTAATTTTTTTAAGAAACATCGATACAAATCAAACGTAAAGTAGAAAACTAAATATAATATGATCAAAATATCATAATATCAATATATCAATATCAAAATATCCTGATACAGGTTTATTGAATGTTATAAACGATGCTAATGTGGATATGGAACAGGAACCTGTAGTTATCGAATAATAATTTTATTACATAGTTTCATTCAATTATAATTAAAGTGACTCACATTTGTCCTTTTAGTAACCATGTGCATACTGGTAATTACAATGTCTCAACAGACAAGGCATGAACAACTAAAAACAATTTTCAATGAACTAGTCTCCCTTTTGATAGCTGCATCATTACGCCATTGACCATCAACTATTGATCATATTTAGTTTTCTACTTTACGTTTAATTTGTATCGGTGTTTCTTAAAAAAATTTAAATAAATACAATCAGAAAAGAAAATTTTGAGTGACCCTGTATAAAAGTAACCTCAGATCACCCAATGTCTACCAGCTTTTGCGCTTGACTGATTTTGTTCAAAGAATTACATAAAAATTATATAATTGTTAATAACCCTGTATATGGTATCTTAGAACGTTTCATTACAACTCGAGTCGACAATATTAAGATTGCAATTATATTGCCTAACTTTTTGTAACGAAATAATCGCCATACTATTGATTTTTTGAAGGTAAGTAACATCCTTCTCTCTGCATGTTTGACACCCTGTATCTCAAAAACTGCCCATTTTTGGACTTTGTGCCCATTGAGATATTTAATCAAGACATCGATATCTAATTTCACCGAGAGCCATTTTCCATAAGGGTTGTTGCGGGGTCCTTTGGTAAGCAAACTCAGAAAGATTGGAGTACTTTTTTTATCGGCAGTTGAAAATGAGCCAATAATCGCTTCTGTTTTATTTCACCGGGAAGACCAATAAAAATTGTGCAAATTTCTATTCAAAGCGAATTTTCCAGCAATGTCATTCGGGAAATTACCTCCAAATACGAAATGGACGGCGAATAGCCGAATTCAAGCATATATAGCGGGAAATAGTTCAACTGATTTCATAGTTTAGCAATTTTCGGATAGAAAGCGCCGCAGTATATTTTATTCATAGGAATCATAGGATATAGAAATGTGATTTTGATAACATCGGTAGAAGTAGTAGTATCAGGGATAGAAGTAGCAAGATCGTGAAAATGGAAAGAAGAGTACGAAGACACTGTGTTGTTTGGGTTTCGGAGATTATTCAAAAGCGTATCACGGAGAAATTTTTTAAGAGAAATATATAACAATCAACAGTTGGATTTAATGTGACGAAAGTTTTCCTAAAGAATAAAGGGCACATGCCAAGGAATTTCACTAAACTTCTTTCTAATGCAGATAATTCATTCAACATTTCTAAAGTCGCGTGTTTTTCACTTGGAATTTGACTATCTAGCTTTCTCTCCACGTGGTGGTCGATGGAGTATCATTAGATTCTAGTGTTCCACAGGGATCCATTCTAGCACCAACACTGTTCCTCTAGCACCAACACTGTTCCTCTAGCACCAACACTGTTCCGTCTTCACATTGATTAATTGTTGGGAGCTCTCTTTTCCAAGTCTTCGATATCAGCCAGTGAATGCAGTAATTAACGGGGAAAATTGTGAATGAAAAAAATACGGATTTAGCAAAAATTCTAGAATGGGGATTCAACAATTTGGTGGAATTCAATGTATGTCTTTTCTCTAGAAATCAAGAAAGGCCGATCTTACAGTGGCCAGCGTAACTACGTCAAGAGTACCCATACCGATGAAATATTCCATTTCAATGATCAGTACCATCAGCAGTACCCTTTTATGGGTAGTCTAGTACCAGGAAGTATTTCACTTACCATCAACTGCTTATATGATTTATAAGGCACAAATTCGATTTGTCCTGGGATACTGTTTCCATTTATGTATTGCAGCATCCAACAACACAACAAAACTTTTAGATTATCTTCAAAAGAGAGCCATTTGTCTCGTCGGTGATACTACGCTCACAAGCTGATTGAACAAAGCAAATAGTAGTTATTGTGAATATGAGTTTTTCTTGGCGTAAAGAAAATGGTATTCGTAGCTTCACAGAGTACCTAACAGTTCACTAATTCAGAAATTTGAGGAAATGAAAAGTTTTTCCCAATGGACTAGTTATTCGAAAGTTAACGTTAATAATGATAATAACGACATCAACAAATATGCCAAATACATTCCATATTGGCAATGAAAATCTAAGTGGTTAACTTTTTTGACGGCGTATTGGGTTAACATTTCCTACTCGTTGAAAAAAGTATCACTTCAATAACATGATACATGAATAACTTTTCTTTACGACTATTTTATTTTACATCAGAATCCACGGGAACTGAGAGGTTCAGACCAATGACAGAACAGCAAATGTACCAAACAAATTTCTCAAGAAGGCTTTGCTTCACTGGACTTGTCACGGCTTGGCATCTGCAAATGTCAGATTGACTGTTTTCTTTCTTAGTTTTAACCTTAGCTCCTGATGAAATCTTCTTGCAACAAAGGTATTTCGAATAATATACATCTGAACATTCCACACAATCTCGGTTTTTGGTCAAACAGAGTTTGTTCAGTCATATGTCATGCACAAATTTTGTAAGTACCTGTGTGGTCCAGTGGTACGGACCCGCGGAAAAGTTAAAGGTTGTCATAAGAGCGTTAGTTCGAATCCTACTGGTGGAAGTTCTATTTTTATTTTTCCCCTCAAGCATTTTTTTTTTCCGTTAATCAGCTGTCGTCCCCTTACGAACGGCAGCCCTCAAAAGTCGAAACTTGTGCGAGCCAATGATTAACGAGGTCTTACCTTTTAACGTGCGATTCTTAGCACTTTCTCGGGCCATCAGATAAAAATCTATAGTCGCTAAGGATTCGAACCTAGCCGACCAGCAGTCACTGGTTTCGAACGGAAAGTCTCAACCACTGAGCTACATGACCCTACAACCACCAGCTGAGCATTCGTCATAAATTTATAAATTTTCGTGTGGTCGTAGAGAAAGTATAGTTCTTCTGGCGTATAATGAACATTATACGCTCGTTGAAGAATATAGAATATGACGAAATGTTCATATTTCTCTCTCAAATCCGAACGAAACACCCCAATTAAAACGCAATTCTGACCTCGTACATCGCAGTTGAACAAAATGCCAATATTCAAAAACGAAATGGTATGGAACAAAAAGTTTCGAGCGTTCCGACACTATTTTTTCAGTGTGATTGCAATAATAGCGGTGTCCATTTTTCACTCGGAACAATGTGCGAAAGAGCCTTTAACGATTTATCATTTTCCAGTTTTATCAGGTGAATTTTTTCTCAGTGCTGCAATTCGGTTGAAATTCTATTGAATTGTTTGCTGATGCAAATTGCCAATGAATTTCGTTGGTGAAGGAAAATCAGAGAAGGAAAGGTTCATGGAAGAAATCATGGATTTAGAGAGGGATTTTGCGGTTAACGTGAAATGGGGTCCTAATTATCATCTAGATGAAAAATGGAAAAACAACTTCGTTTTTATGAATGTTACTAATATTCTGTTGGTTTTTTTTTCAAGGAATTCTGATCGGACCGGCTATTTTCCATAGTTATCTGGACAACGTCAGATATCTTCCTAAAGTCATCATCGATTTCAAATGACTAATGTACAAGTGTTTCACTTTACTATGCCAGTATCGGAAACTTTTCGTACTGTGCCCCTCAAGAGAGACGCACTACTGTGCGCCTCTCCTGTTACCCCACCGGTCGCATTAACAGACCACGTGGCAATGCGACACATCGATAACAGCACATGTCGATATCCCTTCCTCGAGCGAGTAAAGGAGAAATTGTAATGCTCTCTCAACTTATAGCAAGCTATTCTTTACGCTCTCATGAATCCACCATACCCAAGATGAAAACTTTCCGATACTGTAGTTAGTTGCTGGTTCTTGTTTACCTTAACTACATGTGCGGTACCAGATGAATACGATGTATTCTTCAACAAACTTCACATAAGTTATTGTAATGAAATTGCACACAACTTTTTCTGGAGTGGACAAGGCCTGAAAATAAAAAAAATGTAACGGAAAATCTAGATCTAAAATTTTGGGGAATCGGGTTGGTATTTTTAATATTTTTTTCCAAGTAGTTATTTTTTTAAAGTATCAGACATCCAAGTTTTGTTTAGAAGTGTAACCTAGATATTAGTTACTGCTGGTGAAAATGTTGAATCTCGATATAATCTATTTCACTTGAAATTACATGATTTCAGAATTATGTTTTCGGGCATAAAATGCTTTTCAATTCAAGTTTTCAATAGTTTTTCGGTTACAGAAAATGTTCTGTTTGACCGCCTTTTGTTTGCAAGGCGAACATTGTTTTTGATATATTAAAAAAAATATATTCACTTCTGTTAATTTTTGAATATTCTCCAAAAATTATTCTCCAAGAAATAATCTCCAAAACACCATTTCCAAAATACACGGCTAATCACTCTTATCTTGACAGCATTGTTTATTATACAAAATGATGCAGTTTTCCATCAAAAATTTCATCGAACAACAAAATAGGATTCTGGTGTTTTTTACTAATTGTTTTTGATTATTCAAGAGAGTGTTTTCACTTGATTTCAGTCAGAATAACGAATTTATAGACCATCAGATAATGACATATTTTGCTCGTTTCAGGGATTTTAACCACTGAAAATTATGTCAGTGTTGAGATCAAAACATGAAAATTTAGCGATCGGACGTGTGCTAGGCATATGAAAAAAAAATTCCTAAAATTTTCCGGCCGGAAAATTTACTTAAACAGCTGATTGGCTTATGGGAATTTTCTGTCGGGTTCTTAACGATATCAGATTTCATTCTGCCGATTGCCATAAGCGAGAAAATGCGTCAGCGACCGAGTTTTCTTTTACAAGATGGCTCCCTTATTTTCACCCTTTAAGGACATTCAAACCTTATGGTTTTGATTTTTCACTATTAGATTGTAATGTGTTAAAATGACATAAATGAGAGATTGAAAAAAAAACTATTTTTTTACACAAAATCGTTATTTATGGTACTAGTGTGTTATGTTGAAAATAAGTCACGCGTCACACGTCCGATCGCAAAATTTTCATTTTTTGAGCTCAACACTGACATAATTTTCAGTGGTTAAAATTCCTGAAACGAGAAAATGAGTCAGCAAAATATGTCATTATCTGATGGTCTATCATAATAATGATCATATTGACAGCTACATGAAAGACAATCTGGTCATAGAAAGTGAATAAAAATACTCAGTCACATCAATGAAATGTACAGTGGTGAAAGGAAATTCCTACCTCAACAAAAGTTAGGTATCTTCAAGTAGAGTGTTATTAACAAGATAATTTGGATTTCGTGAATTTCTGGTGAGGTTGACAGTTTTTCTCATAACTGAATTACCCTGTATTCTTCATGATGGAATACTCTGAAAAAATTCAGCAGGAATTTTATGTCAATCCAAAATACTGAGTGTCCACTCAACCGCCGTTGTGAATAAAATCTACAGTGTATCCCAGCTGAAAATTGTTATCCTCCTTATCTTCGAAGTCATAGAAATAATTGAAAATCGTAAAGACCTGTCGATTTACGACAGGAAAATCTTCCACCAAATACGTCCTCAATGTTCTGTCAACCCCCCTCATCCCAGCAACCCCTACTTCAGAATTTAAGGGTTTTTCGCACATTTCTCAACTTTGGATTCCAAATGTACCCATAAAAATAAGTCTATTGGTTAAAGATCCGGAGATTTTGCAGGCCCTTCTATTGGTCCTTGCCTTCCCATCTGTCTCCCTGTGAAATTTCCATCTGAAAATTGACGTTCAAGTGCAACAAAATGTGGAGTAGATCCAACTGACGAGAATCCTCATTGGTGAAACTCGTTCACAAATTCTCCAGATATTGAACGTGTGAGACCATATTCTAGGTCCATATGGAGCTCCTCCTTTAGATGGCAATTTCACAAAAGGGGATGGATTGGAAGGCAAGTGGCCTGCTTGATCTCCTGATCTATTACCATTAGACTTTTTATTTACGTCATATCACCCAGCCCAATTCTCATGATGATCTATGCAGAAGGATTTTAGACGAGTGTCAACAGAATTGTTTAGGAATATCAGGAATTGTGCCAAGACAATCCGAAAATCGCTTATACTGCTGTATGGAACTGAACAGTTCACATTTCAATCTTTGCCCGTTATGATGATAACATTTCAGATAATGAAGATTAAAAATATCTTGATTACACTTACGGCCACATGAATTGTTATTCGATTGATTGCAGCTGTTTGCTGTTCATTACGAGAATAAGTTGTTCGGCAGTGTAAGTTTAACTGGAAGAGATTTATCATTGGCGAAACTTCCAAGTCTGATAACTTGAAAATCATTTACATCAAGATGGGTTATAATAACAATACGGCGTCACGCATAAAATCTCTCAAGTTGCTGGCATCCTCAGATATACAAAAAAGCAGTAAATTGTTTTCTCGCTGTCTGATGTCGTTTATTATTACCTTCATAATATCAATGGCCTTTCGAGATTTCCTAGGGGGATTTACGACTTTTTCTTTAATGAGTTGATTTTAGTGTGAGTGTTTTTGCATCGTTTTCAGAATCATCTTTAATCAACTGAACAACAGTTTTCTGTTTAACCATTTCTGCCTCGATCAGGTCGAACTTTTCTCAATACCAACCGATACACTATCTACTATAGAATTTTTATGAAAGACTCCTGACAATTATGGTTATTATGGATGACCCAGTATAAATTATAGATATTACAGATTTTTTCGATGTAGCAACAACGTAACTTTTATTTTTTATAGCTACTCTTAAAATTTGGCATGCGTTCATTTATTTATAACCCTGTATTCGTGAAGACTTTTCGTATAATTGGTTGCTACCTGGTGATAAAAAAAATGTTTCTTGAAAGAAACTGAAGTTCAGTTGATTTTGTTTTGAGATATGCGTGAAGTAAAAGCGGGTAATTCTCAACACCCTGTATCTCAAAAACCAGATAGAGTAGTACAATATACCAAAAGATTGGAACATTTAACAGAATGCTATTTTCCAAACAAAATAGTAATAACAGAATTATGTTCGAAAAGTACAGCGATAAACTTATTACAAATTACAAAAGCTGAACTCAATGTAGGCATAAAATCGAAAAACTCCTCAACTTCGCGTCGACTAACAGCAACAATCCCCGTATAACTCAATCAACATCGCCTAATCATAATTTGGATGGACAGTCGCAATTTTTTGAAACGTCCAACAAACTTTCGAAAGTGCACCAACCGGATTATAAAAATTCTGGCGTGATTAATGCCCTGCAACGGGCAGCGGTGACGCAATTTATGTACTAACAGCCAACCCCTAGATTGTTGTGAGATTGAAAAATTTTACGGTTAAATCTGATAAACGTTGTCGTACGGCCAGACACATTTTTCCACTTCGGGACTCGGAGAGGAAGGAGGTCCACCAGCTGGGATGTTTGCTGATGCGGAATTGGTATCGGAATATCGGATAGTTGTGTTTCGGTCTGGGGTAAATATAGGATCTTGAATGATTTATTGATGGCTTGAAACGTGGCGGACGATATGGGTGATATTCGTCTACAATATTCAGCCCATCTGCTGATTGATTGATCTGAAAACAGACTGTAACAATTCAAATCTTAGAATAATTTTATGCAATGTAAATATTCAAGAATAATCCATGTCTTTGGATACATTTTCAATAGACATTTATTGTAATGCCCACTATAAACAGTTAGTTTTGCCTTATCTGTGCTGCTGGCAGCATTGAATAATATCAAAAATCAGATATCCTCCACAAAATCAAACTTTCAATCAATTCATAGATTAGTTGTAGCCTTGAAATGAATAAGGGGCTAAATGGCAAAAAAATTCTTTCAAATTATTTGATATAAACTTTATAAAACATTATAACAATATTTCCAATTTTTTACATGAACTCAATTATGGAATAAATAAAAATTTGAATTGATTTTTCATGTAGGCGCTCTGGTTTAAGAGAGAAGATTTGAACAACTTTTATATTCTTAGAAGGTTCTAAGACCAATATTCTTTCTTCTTACAGTGGGCTAAGTTCCTTCCATACCAATGTTTATTTCACCATGAGCTGAGTGCCAGAATATGAAAATATTCAAGAAAAACAATATAACACAGGTCGATCTGTTTTTTATAAACGAACAATTTCTTCAAAAAAATCCTTGATTTTCTTCTTTCACATATAAGGAATAATTTTTTTTTAGGTTTTCTTTTTTCTCATTGTTTATTTTGCTTTTACATTCTGATGGTGGCAAAGTAATATTTCGAATAGTATTTTCTGGAACATTTCCTTTGAAAATCCTCGTGGACTTACAAGCTTCAAAATCGTTTAAAGTCTGACGAGTCTGAGTGCGTCCCAGTCTCAATGAATCCTTTAATCCAGTACGATTGGGTTTTGAGACAAGAATCGATCGTAGCACTACCAAACTTGGTATGCTGGCAGTTGGAACCATTTCGTTTGAAAATAAATAAATAAATTTTTGCTGTAATCTTGGAAAGTATATGATTTATCAAAAAAACAACTCAACAAAGTGAAAGACCGTTAAATTCTCCACAAAAATGATACCAAGTAATTTTTTATGAAATGTGCTCAAATTTCAGGTTCACGCTTATCGCCGAATATTTGATTGGTCATAACTCTGCTAAAAATGATCGGAGAAGGAAAAGAAAAAGTTCATGTCGTTTCTGAAGACTCCTACTTCCTCATGCAAATATAATACGCGAGTATTTAAGTACCTGGAATGTGTTTTGTCGCACTTCACGGAGATGTTTGCGAATTATCCGAAAATCATGAATAATTCAGTAAATATGGAATCATTATACTGAAGCAGCAACCCATACTCTCTTTGGAAGTTTTTTCTTTGGCATGTATAAGTGAGACTTGTAGCACTAGTCTAAAATGGTTGCATATGGTCCAAAGAGGCTACTGATTCCTGCTTCAATATAATTATTTCATTTCTATCAACTAAAATATCCATGACTTTCGGATCCTCCGTAAATATCGTAGAAGTGTTATGTGAAGTGGGATTAAACACATTTTGGGTACTCAGATGATATTATATTTGCATTAGGAAGTAGAAGTCCTCAGGAACGTTACACACTTTTTCTTCTCTTCCTACTGAAATTTGATATCGGATTTCAATCAGGTTTTTTGAGAAAGTAAACTGAGAAATTACTGAGTATATTTCTCGTGGAGAATTGAATCATCTTTTACCATGTTGAAATTGTTTTTTGATAAATCTTATACTTTCCGAAACAGCAGAAAAATTATATATTTTTTTTTAATAAAAATTTTTTCGGTTCCACCCCTGATTTTTTGGTAATTTTTTTTTCTAACAAATCATGATGTCAAGAAGTCCTGTGCCGAGTTTCAGTACTACGAATAGGTTTGATTATAATTGTAATATTTTCATTACTACTGCTGAACAAAATTCAAGGAACAACCTAATTTAATTGAACATGATCTTATTATTTTAATAGAAAAACCACTTTTGGCTTCTGAACGCCATAGTAACGAAAATTAAACTTACATTTTCTCCAATCGCAAAACTCACCTCCGTCTTTCCTAAGACCATTGTCAAGTCGATTGATATTATATCTTTTATATTACTTCTTAAATTTCGGATATCGCAAATAGAAACTTTCGCCCATAAATCACATAATTTGACAATAGTGGCTATGGAGCGGAAAGTTTCTGCGGATTATGCAAGGTGAAGTTTAGGCCAACTCTCCGGCAGCTATAGTAACGGACTAGAAATCCACAAACAGCCCTATATTGTGACCGAGTTTGACCTTTCGTCCGTGCGGTTTGCCTGGCTTACAGTTCTTGTAAATAACAATGTTCAGCCAGCGGGCAGTATGAAGATTATCTGAGACTTAGGCTGGTATGGATTACTGAATCAGTTTAAGGGATGACGTTATGTTAGTGAGTGTCTCAGCAAACTGACTGCTGAATGGTTTCGTGGATTATATCTTGATTGTGACAATGTATTCAGAAAAATACACCTTGCTTACAACAAAACTCGACTTGAAGTATTATGAAATGTAGGAATCGTTTGTGTCACTTCTTTTTTTTTTATTAGTGTTACATATGAATTATTTGAGACTGAAAATGCTTTTATTCTCTACTAACTACTCAAATCGAAAACAATTGCAAAATCACCAATATCGTTAGTTTCACTCTAATAAAATTATAGTTTGAAAAACAAAAGAACACTTTTTACTTCCAGCATACACTGAAAAGTTAAAAATTGTTTTCTAAGTAATAACTCAAATGCAAAATAATAGTTTAAAGAAACTAAAGAACACGCTTTACTTCCAACATGGGCTGAAAAGTAAAAAATAATTGGCAATGTAATTCATCAAATGTTATTTTGATTTGACAATACTGAGCGTTCAAGACCTCAAAAAAACTTTGTCAAGTACCCCACGATTTTTTAACATTTGATTAATTACATTGTCAATTATTTTTTAATTTTCAGTCCATGGTGGAAGTGAAGCGTGTTCTTCATATTTTTCAAACTATTATTTTTTATGACTGAAAAATCGAAATATCTGACCCCGAAAATCTCCAAATACCAATTTTGAATGGATTCTGACCATAATCACAAAACTCTTGGGCCTCTTCTTGAATTCGTGAATTTTGACAAAAAAATCTCTGACCCCGAAAACCCCCACACAGTGATTTTGAATCGAATCGGACCAGTCACAAATTTCGTACGCCATCTTGGAGCCGCCATTTTGTATAAATGAATAAAAGAATCAAAATCTCTGATCCTGAAAACACTCACCAATTTTCAAATAAACTTTATTCAACAATTTTTTTTACACATTCATTGAAAATAAATGAAAACAATAATAATATTTTTGAACTAAAAACAGACGTTTTTACAAAATCACTCTCAACACTAGTGTGAAAAAATACTTTCAACACTATTGTTGAAAGTAAAATTACAGATGAAATGATGGATACTCAGTGCCGTTTTATGCAAAACGTACACAAACATATCTTCGCAGAAGGAGTTTTATAAGATTCTGGGGAACTCCTCCGTTGTATTGTAATGAGTTCAACACACTGAACGTGAGTAAAGTTGGTCACGTTCCACTTCCTTACTCTGCTACTGTCATTGAAAACAGATTATACTATCAGACTGGGAGATGATGACAGATTTTAGGTGACATTAATGCCTTTGAGACGACTGGAAGATATAAAAGTGCTGATGAAAATGATGGAAAATATGAGCGGTCCCCGCGTGGCTTTCATATGGAAAATTCACTTTTCATTTTTAAAAAAACCTAATCTTACTTTGGCATTCGCATACCTTATGCCAATTTCTTTATGAACATTTCATGATGAAAACTTCCATATTTTCAATTGGCATAAGGGTTGCAAGTGGTCAAAGAAATGATAGGGTGAACTTATGACCCAAAAACGAAATTTTTGGTGAATTTGTCGTTGTGACCAATTGAAAATATGAAAGTTTTCATCATGAAATATTCATAAAAAAATTGGCATAAGGTATGTGAATGCCAAAGTAAGATTAGGTTTTTTTAAAAATGAAAACTGAATTTTCCATATGAAAGCCTCGCGGGGACCGCTCATATTTTCCATCATTTTCATCAGCTTTTTTATATATTCCAGTCCTCTCAAAGGCATTAATGTCACCTAAAATCTGTCATCATCTCCCAGTCTGATAGTACAATCTGTTTTTAATGACAGTAGCAGAGTAAGGAAGTGGCACGTGACCAACTTTACTCACGTTCAGTGTGTTGAACTCATTACAATACAACGGAGGAGTTCCCCAGAACCTTATAAACCTCCGACTGCGAAGATAAGTTTGTGTGTACGTTTTGCACCAAACGGCATGATTTATCGTCGGCATACCGAGTGAGACACAGACACCCGCCGCAATTAGTTAGCTCCTTGACTTTCGGAGATAACTTTCAGCCAGCCTTCGGTAAAGTTTGCGGTAATCTGGGACATTTCCTTAACTAACGACCTACCTGACGTCCAACCAGAATGTTAAATTAGCACTTGCTTGTACTTTATTTTGTTTGAACTTCAGATAGCGGCTGGTTTACGGTTCCAAACTATTTGAGTGCATAAACGATTGGATTCAATAGTGAAGATGTTTGCGAGTGTATCATATTCTGAACTGCGATATCTGACTGGTTATTTTATAGCATTCTCCTGATACTCGTATTGAAAGTTAGTTGAGAATTGGGCATGAATGCGATAAACAATTCCTTAGTAATGTAGAGTGAATCAGTGCATTTCAGTTGTTAAGCACAGTATAAGTGGCACGAAAAAGCCAAAAAATTATGAGGGCGACATGACATGAGAGAAAAAAATTGGTCGGTTTGGTATTTAGCTAGATATTCTTACAAAAAGATGTTCTACACGTTTGGAATTTGTAGAATACCATAATTCATTCAAGCATAGCAACAACAAAAAAAGCAGGAAAGAACTTTGGCACAAATATAAAAAGGCAGATGTCCAAATTTTGGGTTTTAATCAAAAGCAGTTGTGTTGTATGAATGAACTCAGTTTTTTTTGAACGTCCAAAAAATTGTTTTTTTAATAGGGTTTATCACTATTAGGAAATTCAACTAATTTGGATTTGTTTTTATACGCAACGATTGCAAAAAAAATTCTTGGACACCCACCCAAAAATTGTGAAAACTTGAAGGCAGTTGTACACATATCAAATAAAATATAAATTTTTTCCCAATCATGTATATTATTAATTGCCTTCTTCATCGCTATCATAATTGTTTATTATTGCGTGGGCTCAAGTAGAATTATTAGCATATCAAAATGTAATTTCGAGAAATATTCATAGAATTGAATGAAAAATATATTTAACATAGTGAAACTAACAAGAACAAAGTAAAAACATCAAAATAATTGATCAGCGCTCCGGGGCGGCTTAAATGGTATTGGTGGCGCATTCGCTTCCAGAGCTGCAGGGAAACCCGGAAAAACCTGCAACACCACATCATCTGAAGAGTTGGAATTTCTTGATAGAGAACTTCTAAAGAGGTCCGATGAATTGTGACAATCTGCTCTACGGTAAAATAGGATGTATGGTGTCTTCGAAGGCTCCAAAAGGTCCAGTTCCAAAGAAGGTATTCTATTTACGCAATTTTCATCAAATTTGTACCAGCCCGTTTCATCTTTGGCTGAGGTGTAATAGTGGCCAAAATCTGCTCCAGAACCAAAGTGAACAATGACTGCGTAAAGCTCGTAATTGCAGTCGGCTAGATTGGGGCGTTCTTCTAGCTTGATTCGTTGAAATAGTTTGATGCATCTTTGGGTTGCTGAGTCATAACTGAAGAGCTTCAGAGTTATGATCAGATTTGCAGGTGTTTCAACTATACTTGTTATTTTATGACTGTCTGTTGTTATGGCACAGCTTTGTATATAATTTTTTTCCGCCCAGAAATGAGTCTAATCGTTAATAATCACAATTTTTTTCTCATCATTTTGAACATTTCACCACAGCACAAAGTTTTTCTTCCAAGCTATTCGAAGCTTCTGAATTCTTTTTTTCAGAATCTTTCAATTTTCCTGAATGTTTTCTTCCAGGTTTTTCCAATTTTATTAGAGTTTTTCTTTCAAATTATTCGAGTTTTCTGAAAGATACCCTCTCCATACTTTCTGTATGGATTCTTTGAATCAAGTCGGCCACCGTTTCCCTCTGTGACATTTTTTGTTTCTGGGGCATTTTTCGAAAAAAAAAATTTTGATTTTTTTTGTATGTGTTTCCCTCGTTCTTCCTAACTTCGGTACGAAACTACAGATGGTGATTCGTCAGGTCCTTTTGAGAAAAAAAGTTCCCATGATTATATGTCCGGAGTTACTTCGTTTCTGAGATACAGGGCGTTGAAGTTTTTTTTAAAACGCAACTCCGGACAAAATATAATCATGGGAAATTTTTTCCTCAAAAGGACCTCCATCTGTAGTTTCGTACCGAAGTTACGAAACACGAGGGAAACACATACAAAAAAATCAATTTTTTTTTTTTTTTGAAAATCGCCCCCGACACTAAAAAAGTCACAAAGGAAAACGGTGGCAGACTTGGTCCAGAGAATCCATACAGAAAGTTTGGAGAGGGTATCTATCAGTAAAAATTTTGCCGATGGGCACTCTTACTACACCGTTCTTTAAATTTTATTGAAATTCTTATTTCAAAGCATTCGAATTTTCTAGGAGTTTATTTTTGAAATTCTTCAAGTTTGGTCAAATTTTTTCTCTCAAACTCTACGAATTTTGTTGAAGTTTTTCTTTCAAGCTCATCGAATTTCCTAGGAGTTTTTCAAATTTCCATTTTCAAACTGTTCGAATTTTCCAGAAGTTGATCTTCCAGTGATTTGGTGTTTTCGTCGAGTTAGTTTTTTATCGAACTCAAGTCAATTCCAGGAACTTCGAGTAAAACGTTGTCGGTGTCTTCTCCTTGAGTCAGTCAGCCTGAAAGTCTTTTCTGGAGTCCGGCTGGTAATTTTGAGTTCTCTCTTTCCCTATTCCTGTTTCAATTCCGCTTACTTTAATTCGACCGGGCGTAGTATCATCGACAAAATTTTGTCTTTGAGAAAAGTACCGTTCGTTTTTACACAAAAAGTTTATCAATTTGTTTCACGGAGGCTTGTTTTACGAGCCACCAGTCTGTTTCGCAAACACTTTATTTATTTTAGAAATCCAACACCAATTGTAATGAAAATACACTTAACTCTTCTCACATTTTCTTTAGTTTCAGATTCTGGAAAGTTAGATGACACAAAAACAAATGTCTATAAGCAAAGTTTCTCTTCGATGTTTATCTTACAACTCACCTGCACTTTTTTGTAAGCGTTTATAGCCCTATAGCAGTTTCAATGGCCATTTCAGGAATTTCCGTAGTCATAAAAATGACGCATCACCATCTCACACATTCATTTATTGTATTTGATAACACATTAACTGCCCACCAGAGCGTAAATCGCCTTAATCCTCGCCCAGCTACGGCGAGAAGAGTATGCTACGCGGCCCAGGTTCCATTACCACGTACGATAATAATCTCCCGATAAATCAGCGACGAATGGAGCAATTTATTGCCCTATTAGTCTGTAACAAGACGAGAACAAATAGCAAATATTGGACCCAAATATTAGCCCGCCACCTAATAAGCTCTGGCTGCCTTCTCATGAATTATTCAAAGTGTTGAGATTAGTTTGGTTTTCGAAAAAAAAAATCAGTGGAGCTTGTGTGGGCCACTGGTTATAGGTGTAGATGCTTCGATAAATAATTCTGGTCAGTTTGTTGGTGCATTGTGTTTCGACAGATAAGAAAATTGAATACAATAAAACGAGAATTATTTTTTGTTTTCTGAAGCAATAACAATATTTCATTTATGACCCTGAGGATGACATGAACAATAAAGTCGAAACTTTGGCAACATTCACATGACCATCTCATTTTGTGTTACAATCCAGTGATTCCAGTTCGAAAATATGAATAGGACATTCATAAAATCTGTTGTGGAATCACCTGCGACTGAAAGACAAACCCTAGTCGCCATCCTCCATCGTTCAAGATAACCTCTTGGGAGGTATTCATGTTGAAAAGAGGAACATTCTCCATGAAATTTCAAAAATGAAAAATGTAATTCATTTGTAATATCTAACAGAAAACAACTACTTCCTCGGAACAAGCCACGCTGGACATTGAACTACATCTGATAGATATTGTGTAACTGAAAAGGAAAGAAAAAATCTGATTCCACTTCTCAACATCCATAATCAGTACATGAAATTCATACAGAAATAAAGAAGTAATTGTGTTTTGAAAATAATTCATAGGGACAAATTCTGAAGAAAGTAATATAAATGCAATAAAATGAGTCTTTTGTAATTGAAATCGGATTTTGGGTCCGACATAATTTGGAAGAATAGGAGAACGATATTGGTGACTTTAGCAAGACCCATAGTTGATCAGATCGCATTTACAATGTCACCAGGTGAGTGCTGTTGGAACTATAATAATAATAATAATATATGTATTCATCAGAAATTATTTCGAGTATCAAATAAATGAAATAGTAAAATTGAAAATGTTGAAGTACCCTTCTCTCCAAATATTTCCATCATGTGGAAAATATGAGGCAAAAATCTGACAGAAAACAACAATTTCCCTGGCTAATACCACAACGGGCATTGATTTACATTTTACAGATATTTGTGCATCGTTCTTTCAAGACTCAGTTGCAATTGCTTATTGTAATTATACAGCAAATTATCCTTCATTTGCAACTCAACTCAATAGCATTCATACAAATTAAATATAGATACAGATACACACACACATAAACATATAGATATTTACAGCCACTAGATCACAGTATAACATTCAAGATTCAAGTTCGTGTATAGTGATCAATAAATTCATGAATATCTGTGCGAATGCTACCAATCCATTTCTTAGCAGGAATGAAATTATAGCTTTTCGGGCCTAGATATGAATACATTCTTTGAATTATACTTTTTTTCGGTCTTGATGACCAGTCTCTAGGTCTCGCGAAGCCCTACGTTTAATTAACCCACCAATTCAATTTCAAAACTTTTATCAGAACTTTGACTACACCACTGGATTCAAGGAGTCTCGAAATATCACTGATTAAAATTTCATCGAAATCTGTTGATGAATAAAAAAATAAAAATATTATGAGATAAAATAACATTTTCCTGAAATTCCATTAACATATTCTTCAAAATTTATAATTTTATAATTTTTTTAATCATGAACAGATTTCGATAAAATTTTGGCCAGTGATAAATCGAAACCTCCTGAATACAGTGGTGTATTCCGAATTTTGATGAAAGTTCTGAAATTGAATTGGAGGGTTCTGTAAACGGCATATTTTTCAAATTTCATTTTCTCATAATTTTTTTATTGATTGACGCATTATAAAGTATTTTACAAATAAAATATTTGAGAATGTCGCGAAAAAATCTCTTTTAATTTGTTTAGATTTTTGACCTTGAAAATTAAAATTAGTTGGAACTGGAAATAAAGATTTATTCATGAAATTTGGTGTCCTAGTGGACTTTTTGAATGTCTACCTAACGAAAAATTAATTATTCCAATCGGTTGAAAAATGTAAGTTTTATAAGGATGCTTCTATCTCAAATGGGTCACACTGTATAACATTTACTCTTTTCCATTATTTTCTTTTTGAGATTTCTCATTCTTGCTACTCGAACATAAAATAAAAGTAGCTTCTCTTTTATTCAGGGAATTCAAGCAGACTCCATAGAAAATTTATATCCCCTGTTTCCTCCTCGTTATTTTCCAATAGATACAAACTCGTTTGTACTCAGTAGCTGACACATATATTCAAACGTTCAGGATTGTTTAACTTCACATAGATTAATTGTGCCTGGGGTATTGTACAAAAATAGATCTGTTTGTAACTACAAAACTAACAACCATTTGTTGGGGCCGTATTGAGTCTACTATCGTAGCAATAAAGTTGTATGTAGACACGATTGATTAGTCTGGTGGATGTTCAGAGGAGACAAGAAGAGTAAATCTTTAAGAATGGATAGTAGCGAAATTATCACAATCCTATTACTATAAGAGAACACCAATCTAGACTACTACTATTATGAGCTTTACGCAGTTCGATGGCTATGAGGAAAAATATTGTATGTCCATTGTAGAAAATGTGATATCATGACTATTAATTCAATCGAGGGGAATTATTTATTCATATTGCACATCCACTTGAAACTGTTCACTGAAGTTTTTGACATGACAGTCGAGACATTTTTAGTGAAAAAAACATAAATTGATAAATCTTTAAATTGATTTTACTCAAAACTACATTTTTTGACATTATTTGTCCTCTTACCAACCGAGTTATCATTTATTGTGTTTCAGTCGATTATGGTCACTTTAGTAAGACAGTTTTATTTATTTTTTTATTTAGCATATACCGCATCAAACATAAACGGTCATTAGCGGTGGTACAATACATTTCAGTTCTGATTTTTGTTCGAAAAGGATATTCATCGTTCAAGATAACCTCTTGGGAGGTTTTCATGTTGAAAAGGAGAACATTCACCATAAAAATAAAAAAATGTGATTTATTTGTAATATCTATCAATATTATACAGTCAGTGACATTCAAAACAATAACAACAATATAAGAATATATCAAATGTCTTTAGTGAGATTTGTTAGTTTCAGAAAGGTCATCATAATACCAATACTACCTCTGTAAAGGCTCTTTTGAAGATCGGCGGTCTGCCGGCTATTGTTCGTTCTCGTTGATGAACTGGGCATTCTGACAGAATATGCTTGACGGTGAGGATGGTGTGGCAGTCTTCACATCTTCTTGCCTCCTCGTTTAAGAGAATATGCTGGTGGGTGAGCCTTTTATGTCCCATGCGCATTCTTGACAAAATAACCTGACTCTTCCTACTTGTCCCATATTGATAATGTTCGGTTATGTCTGGGTTTATTTCCTTCAGTTTGCCATTTGTGTTTTGCCAATGTGTAACCCACAGTCTCCTGGTATATTCTTTTATTTCTTCTCTGAAGTCATAGTGAGGTATACTTCGAAAAAATACGGCTTTGAGGTCATCTGGGGTTTCCTTTGCAGCGGTATCGGCCCGATCGTTACCCAGGATTCCAACATGTGAGGTGATCCAAATTATTTCCAATTCCTTATGACGTCTTCGCACTTTGAACAGTTTTCCTTCAATGCGTTATAGGATGGGATGTCGTGGGTATAGTTGTGTGATTCCTTGTATAATAGCACTCAGCGAGTAGGAAATATCACAGTTTTTTCGTTTCTGGCCTGTGACAAGCGGTAGGTGAATTTGAAGGTAGGTGTGATAACTGCAGCACCATTGAAACTTCTTCTTATGATTTTCAAGGCATTGGTGTGAATACAGCTATAGCCAGTGTACTTAGCTTTCAGTTCGTGAAAAAGGTGTTTATACACGATGATGGGAGTTGTGGATTCAGGATATTTGATTAGGGTTGTGTCGCGGTGGGGGATTTCTACAGTCCATGGTAGGGGTTGGGGAAAATAAAATATCTTCTTTTGAACTAGACCTCTTGGAGACTCAGAAGGTAACATATACCCTATAAACCTAGAGCACAAATTCGTTATGTTTGAGAAAGCTCGTTGTGGTCTTTGATTATTTTATATTATCGACTCATTAGTGAGATAGGATAAATCTCGATGGTCGCGATGGCGTATTTATCCACCCGGAACAGGAAAAATAAGCCAGTACAACTCAACTTCCCGTAGGCTACAAATCGCAGTTACAACGTTTTGGAATTTATCAGGTTACAAATTCCTCCAACCTTCCATCAGAATGGTTTCTTTCAGCAAAGTCAGACACCGATATTGATTTACATTCGGTAGTTCATTAGTTGAGTTGCTTAAAAATAACCCATTGTAATTACTAATTAGTCTCGAATCGACTGACTGAAGCGAACGCTTTGTCGCTCTGCGTTCGCTGTATTTTTCTTCAAGACGGTGCTCAACTCCAGGTAATGGGATAATTCAGTGGGTAGTTACCCTTTTTAATGAGGCCGTTTCGCAGCAGTCATCAGGGCTCGATTTCTTGTAGTGCTGCCGGGCGAGTTTATGAGACATTTTTTGTTGGGATCCTGGGAAATCATGATTTCAGTTTCCTCGGGATTCTGTGGAAAAGCCGTCTCTCTGAGAAGACAGGTTGATACTACGTCAGCGTAAGGAAAATTTCGATGTACAGCATCCTTTATACAGTTGGCATCATATGGGAAAAGCTTTTATTAATGATTTATTTTGAAATCCAAATCAAAAATATGGTGAGTGGCCTACTGGCATAGGGTAACGTGACTTTCGCTTAAATTAGTAGACCACAAGCCAATATAACACCACTGGAGTCTCGAAATATCACTGAGTGTAATTTCATAGAAATCTGTTGATAAATAAAAAATTGAAAATTATGATGTAAAATGTCAATTTTCCTGAAGGTAATACTGACAAATCAGTCTGTGATGTTAAAAATTGTTGAAATTGTTATTTCCATTAACCAGCTTCCCCCTTAGGAGCAAGCCTCAGAAGTTTTCGGGAGACTTGTGCGAGCCAGGGAAGATGCAGCTCTCACATTTTAACGTGCGATGCCATGCACGAGGTCGGTGGGCGCGGCGATTCAAATCCGTCAGTGTATTGGCTATACTGGGGATAGACTAAGGAGAGAAACAGAAAGAGAGAGAGCTTAAGAGAAAGAGAGAGATAGAGAAGGCAACTTCTTTCCGAGAAGAGGCTTGTTTGGCCCTTTTGAAGCGAGAATTCGAGGCTTTTAATTGCTTTCTTATTCTCCTTTGGGCAATATTAATAATTATCCACAAGGAGAAGGAAGTTTTACATATCGACATTATTATGGCATAATTCTTTTAAAATTTTCCGAATTCATTATGGTGACATTTCCTAACAGGAAAGCAAAATGTCAAGGTGCATCACTGATAGTTATCACAAAAATTCTCAGAATTCAAGGAATAATCATCACAATTTCATAATATTTTAATAAAATCACCTATATCCTCTTATGACGACGAGTTGGTTCAGAAATGTCCAAATGGAATTATTCTAACCTCTAATTTAATTACTCACACCTAGAAACAATTTAAAATTTCGATAAATTCTATTATTTTTTAATGTTGAAATATCCACTAGAACTGTTTCTAACTCAACTTAGCCTTCATTTCTACATTTTTCTTCAATGTTGTTTCGATGATGACAAGAAAAAGGGGTTCTTACATTAATTTTAAAAATTTTGAAATATTGTTCTTTCGGAATGTAATATTCTGATGTTATGCTGCTTGTAAACCCTCAACGTATTTTTTCAAGATGTTTGTGATCATTTTTGCTCTTTAACCTATTTCCATTTAGTTATTAGGAACTCTAAACACGTGGATTCTCTTCTCAACTGAACCTGATTGTTACACTGAAATATGAAACTGGCAGAGTTCCTAATAAGGAAGTTGAGATTTATTGCTGGAATGAAGCCGGCCCTGGACACCCAGGAAAATAATTCTGAACATGTGGATTCTTTTTTCAACCGATCCTGATTGTAACACTGAAATACGAAGCAGGCAGAGTTCCTAATAAGGAAGTTGAGATTTATTGCTGGGGTGAAGCCGGCCCTGGACACCATGAAAATTTTTTCTGAACCTTTGGATTTTTTCCTCAACCGATTCTGATTCTTTCACTGAAATATATACCTGGCAGAGTTCCTAATGAGGAAGTTGAAATTTATTGCTGTGGTGAAGCCGGCCCTGGACGCCAGAAAAAATTATTCTGAACATGTGGATTCTTTTCTCAACCGATTCTGATTGTTACACCTGAATATGAAAGTGGCGAGTTTATAATAGGGAAGTTGATATTTATTGCTGGAGTGAGGCCGGCCCTGGACACCCGGAAAAATTATTCTGAATATGTGGTTCATTTTCACAACTGATTGTGATTATTATACTGAAATGTGAAATTGGCAGAATTCATGAGGAAATTATGAAATATTTTCTTGGCTATATCGGACCTGGAATCGTGAAAAATTATTACCAGTCCCGAAAAATTACTAGTTTTGCTAAATTCTGTGATCTACTTATTTCCTAAAGGAAAAAAATAAAATTATTATTGAACTTTATTGCCAAAGTAACTAGGCTAGCATTTTTATTGAAGTTATAATGTATTATCATGTGCATGGCAATTTTTTTTATTCAGGGTATGAATCTAACTAATGACCACCAAACTAATTATCACTTTATCTATCTAGCAAAGTAGTAACTTGATTTCATATGAAGTATTTCCTTGTTGGGACATACCTATCCAATTAATACATCAACCGTCACCAAATAAAGTATTCAATGATGTCTGTCTGGTACGCGGTCCCTTGAAATATCTACTCACTTCGAGTCTTTGTCGTTTAATCAAGGAGCAAGTCTATGAATTGGTCCCTTCAATCATATCTCTCCGTCGCATCATTTCATCCTATTATGCACCTGGCCAAGTTAATATACATTTATATTGGTCGCAGGTGGGTCTTGAATGGTGGATAATGAGGAGGAAAAAGATTGTGAGGATTTGAAAGGTATTACAGATAACTAATGAAATTATAAAGATAATCATTGTCCGGAGGTAACAACCAATATTCTTCGACCTTCAACAAGTTACGCCCGAGGCTTGAACGAAGGAAAAAAGTATTTCGTTCTTTCCTTTCATCTAGTAATCACTATAATCATGATCTAGAATAAGTTTATTTTCATGCCTGATTTCAATACTTTCATAAATATAATCAAGTGACTGGAATTTTAGCCCTTAGTCAGTGATACTCATTAGGTGAACTTCATAACATTTTCATTAATTCATTATTAATTTTAATCAAATTCATTATTCGAAATGTCGAAAACTCGCCAGAAATCATTTTTGCGCAAAAAAAACATTTTGAAAACTGACTCAGAGCTAACCAACCTGAGAACAGTTAGAGATAGACGAATTTTGAAAACGTCAATCGATTTAAAATCGACGGACAAAAAAGTCGAGTATATCATGATGAATAATTTTTTGACCTTTTTTAATTTTCGATTTTGGATTATTAAATTAAACGTATTTTGACGTGCTGATTCCGAATATTTGAACGAAAATGTCAAAAATTCATCAGAAATATTTTTAGCGCCAAAAAAAAATTTGAGAACTGATTCAGTGCTGATCATCTCGAGAACGGTTAAAGATAGACGAATTCTGCGATCGCCAATCGATTTAAAATGGCCGAATTAGTATAACCTGTGAAAAATCGGCGGACAAGAAAGTCGAGTATATCATGGTGGATAATTTTTTGAAGTTTTTTAATTTTCATTTTTGAAATATCAAATTTGTGACCTCAAACGTATTTTGACGTGCTGATTCTGAATTTTAAACTAAAATGTCGAAAATTCATCATAAATATTTTTGGCGCCAAAAAAACATTTCAAAACTGATTCAAAGCTGACAAACTCGAGAACAGTTAGAGATAGACGAATTCTGCGAAAGCCAATCGATTTAGAATGGCCAAATTAGTATACACTGAGAGATTGAACGGAAAAAATCAACGGACAAAAAAGTCGAGTATATCATGATTCATGATCGATAATTTTTTGAAATTTTTCAATGTTCAATTTTGGATTATCAAAGTTTTGTCCTCAGACGTATTTTGGCATGCTGATTCCGAATCTTTGAACGAAAATGTCAAAAATTTATCAGAATTATTTTTGGAGTCAAAAAAAACATTTGAAACTGACTAACTCGAGAACGATTGAAGATAGACAAATTCTGCAACTGCCAATCGATTTAGAATAGCTGAATCAGTATACACTGAGAGTTTGAACGGAAAAAATCGACGGACAAAAAAGTCGAGTATAACATGATTCATGACGGCTAATTTTTTGAACTTTTTCAATATTCAATTCTGGATTATGAAATTTCTGTCCTCAAACGTATTTTGACGTGCTGATTCCGAATATTTGAACGAAAATGTCGAAAATTCATCAGAAATATTTTTGGCGCCAAAAAAACCATTTGAAAACTGATTCAGAGCTGACCAACTCAAGAAAGGTTAGATATAGACAAATTCTGCGAATGCCAATCGATTTAGAATGGCAGAATTAGTATATACTGAGAGTTTGAACGGAAAAAGTCGACGGACAAAAAAGTCGAGTATATCATAATGATTTATGATGGACTATTTTTTGAACTTTTTTAATTTTCAATTTTAAATTATCAAATTTAATGCCCTCAAACCTATTTTGACGTGCTAATTCCGAATATTTGAACGGAATTGTCGAAAATTCATCAGAAATATTTTTGGCGCCAAAAAACCCATTTGAAAACTGATTCAGAGCTGACCAACTCGAGAACAGTTAGAGATAGGTGAATTCTGCTATCGCCAATCGATTAAGATTGGCCGAATTAGTAAATACTGAGAATTTGAACGAAAAAAATCGACGGACAAAAAAGTCGAGTATATCACGATTCATGATGGATAATTTTTTGAACTTTTTTAATTTTCAATTTTGGATTATCAAATTCTTGTCTTCAAACGTAGTTTGACGTGCTGATTCGGAATCTTCGAACGAAAATGTTGAAAACTCATCGGAAATATTTTTGGCGCCAAAAAAACCATTTGAAAACCGATTCAGAGTTGACCAACTCGAGAACGGTTAGAGAAAGACGAATTCTGCGAACGCCAATCGTTTCAGAATGGCCTAATTAGTACATACTGAGAATGTGAACGGAAAAAATCGACGGACTAAAAAGTCGAGTAAATCATGATAGATGATTTTCTTGAACTTTTTTTATTTTTCATTTTCCGAATTCCAAATTTTTGTCATCGTACGTATTTTGACGTGCTGATTCCGACTCTTCGAACGAAAATGTCAAAAACTCATCGGAAATATTTTTGGCGCCAAAAAAACCATTTGAAAACCAATTCAGAGCTGACCAACTCGAGAACGGTTCGAGATAGACGAATTTGTGCGAACGCCAATCGTTTCAAAATGGCCTAATTAGTATATGCTGAGAATGTGAAAGGAAAAAATCGACGGACTATAAAGTCAAGTAAATCATGATAGATAATTTTCTTGAACTTTTTTTATTTTTCATTTTTCGAATTCCAAATTTTTGTCCTCGTACGTATTTTGACGTGCTGATTCCGAATCTACAAACGAGAATGTCGAAAACTCATCGGAAATATTTTAGGCGCCAAAAAAACATTTGAAAACTGATTCAGAGCTGGCCAACTCGGGAACGGTTAGAGATAGATTAATTCTGCGAACGCCAATCGATTAACAGTGGCCAAATTAGTATTTACTGAGAGTTTGAACGGAAAAAATCGACGGACAAAAAAGTCGAGTATATCATGATTCATGATGGATACTTTTTTGAACTTTTTTAATTTTCAATTCTGGATTATCAAATTCATCGTCCTCAAACGTATTTTGACGTGCTATTTCCGAATCTTTGAACGAAAATGTCGAAAATTCATCAGAAATATTTTTGGCGCCAAAAAAACATTTGAAAACTGATTCAGAGCTGACCAACTCAAGAACGGTTAGAGATAGACAAATTCTGCGAAAGCCAATCGATTTAGAATGGCCGAATTAGTATATAATGAGAGTTTGAACAGAAAAAATCGACGGACAAAAAAGTCGAGTATATCATGATTCATGATGGATACTTTTTTGTACTTTTTTAATTTTCAATTTTGGATTATCAAATTTTTGTTCCCTAACTCATTTTGACGTGCTGATTCCAAATCTTTTAACGAAAATGTCAAAAATTCATCAGAAATATTTTTGGCGCCAAAAAAAAAAACATTTGAGAACTGATTCAGAGCTGACCAACTCGAGAACGGTTGGAGATAGACCAATTCTGTGATCGCCAATCGATTAGGAGTGACCGATTTAGAATATATTGGTAGTTTGAACGAAAAAAGACGACAGACAAAAAAGTCGAGTCTATCATGATTCATGATGGATAATTTTTTGAACTTTTTTAATTTTCAATTTCGGGTTATCAAATTCATCGTCCTCAAACGTATATTGACGTGCTGATTCCGAATCTTTGAACGAAAATGTCGAAAATTCATCAGAAATATTTTTGGCGCCAAAAAAACCATTTGAAAACTGATTCAGAGCTGACCAACTCAAGAACGGTTAGAGAAAGACAAATTCTGCGAACGCCAATCGAATTAGATTGGCCGAATTAGTAAGTACTGAAAATTTTATCGAAAAAAATCGACGGACAAAAAAGTCGAGTATATCACGATTCATGATGGATAATTTTTTGAACTTTTTTAATTTTCAATTTTGGATTATAAATTTTTTTTCTTCAAACGTATTTTGACGGGCTGATTAGGAATCTTCGAACGAAAATGTTGAAAACTCATCGGAAATATTTTTGGCGCCAAAAAAACCATTTGATAACCGATTGAGAGCTGACCAACTCGAGAACGGTTAGAGAAAGACGAATTCTGCGAATGCCAATCGTTTCAGAATGGCCTAATTAGTACATGCTGAGAGTGTGAACGGAAAAAATCGACGGACAAAAAAGTCGAGTATATCATGATTCATGATGAATAATTTTTTGAGCTTTTTTAATTTTTAATTTTAAATTATCAACTTCATTGTCCTCCACCCTATTTGGACGTGCTAATTCCGAATCTTTGAACGAAATTGTCGAAAATTCATCAGAAATATTTTTGGCGCCAAAAAAACCATATGAAAACTGATTCAGAGCTGACCAACTCAAGAACGGTCAGAGATAGACAAAATCTGCGAATGCCAATCGATTTAGATTGGCCGAATTAGTATATACTGAGAATTTGAACAAAAAAAATCGACGGACAAAAAAGTCGAGTATATCACGATTCATGATGGATAATTTTTTGAACTTTTTAATTTTCAATTTTGGAATATCAAATTTTTGTCCTCGAACGTATATTGACGTGCTGATTCCGAATCTTTGAACGAAAATGTCGAAAATTTATCAGAAATATTTTTGGCGCCAAAAAAACCATTTGAAAACTGATTCAGAGCTGACCAACTCAAGAACGGTTAGAGACAGACAAATTCTGCGAACGCCAATCGATTTAGATTGGCCGAATTAGTAAGTACTAAAAATTTGATCGAAAAAAATCGACGGACAAAAAAGTCGAGTATATCACGATTCATGATGGATAATTTTTTGAACTTTTTTAATTTTCAATTTTGGATTATCAAATTTTTGTCTTCTAACGTATTTTGACGTGCTGATTAGGAATCTTCGAACGAAAATGTTGAAAACTCATCGGAAATATTTTTGGCGCCAAAAAAACCATTTGAAAACCGATTGAGAGCTGACCAACTCGAGAACGGTAAGAGAAAGACGAAATCTGCGAACGCCAATCGTTTCAGAATGGCCTAATTAGTACATGCTGAGAGTGTGAACGGAAAAAATCGACGTACTAAAAAGTCGAGTAAATCATGATAGATGATTTTCTTGAACTTTTTTTATTTTTCATTTTTCGAATTCCAAATTTTTGTCATCGTACGTATTTCGACGTGCTGATTCCGACTCTTTGAACGAAAATGTCAAAAACTCATCGGAAATATTTTTGGCGCCAAGAAAACCATTTGAAAACCAATTCAGAGCTGACCAACTCGAGAACGGTTCGAGATAGACGAATTTGTGCGAACGCCAATCGTTTCAGAATGGCCTAATTAATATATGCTGAGAATGTGAACGAAAAAAATCGACGGACTAAAAAGTCGAGTAAATCATGATAGATAATTTTCTTGAACTTTTTTTATTTTTCATTTTTCAAATTCCAAATTTTTGTCCTCGTACGTATTTTGACGTGCTGATTCCGAATCTTCAAACGAAAATGTCGAAAACTCATCGGAAATATTTTAGGCGCTAAAAAAACATTTGACAACTGATTCAGAGCTGGCCAACTCGGGAACGGTTAGAGATAGAGTAATTATGCGAACGCCAATCGATTTAGATTGGCCGAATTAGTATATACTGAGAATTTGAACGAAAAAAATCGACGGACAAAAAAGTCGAGTATATCACGATTCATGATGGATAATTTTTTGAACTTTTTAATTTTCAACTTTGGAATATCAATTTTTTGTCCTCAAACGTATATTGACGTGCTGATTCCGAATCTTTGAACGAAAATGTCGAAAATTCATCAGAAATATTTTTGGCGCCAAAAAAAACCATTTGAAAACTGATTCAGAGCTGACCAACTCAAGAACGGTTAGAGATAGAGAAATTCTGTGAACGTCAATCAATTTAGATTGGCCGAATTAGTATATACTGAGAATTTGAACGAAAAAAATCGACGGACAAAAAAGTCGAGTATATCACGATTCATGATGGATAATTTTTTGAACTTTTTAATTTTCAATTTTGGAATATAAAATTTCTGTCCTTAAACGTATATTGACGCGCTGATTCCAAATCTTTGAACGAAAATGTCGAAAATTCTTCAGAAATATTTTTGGCGCCAAAAAAACCATTTGAAAACTGATTCAGAGCTGACCAACTCAAGAACGGTTAGAGATAGACAAATTCTGTGAACGCCAATTGATTTAGATTGGCCGAATTAGTATATACTGAGAGTTTGAACGGAAAAAGTCGACGGACAAAAAAGTCGAGTATATCATGATTCATGATGGATAATTTTTTGAACTTTTTTAATTTTCAATTTTGGATCATCAAATTTTTGTCTTCAAACGTATTTTGACCTGCTGATTCCGAATCATTGAACGAAAATTTCGAAAATTCATCAGAAATGTTTTTGGCGCCAAAAAAACCATTTGAAAACTGATTCAGAGCTGACCAACTCAAGAACGGTTAGAGATAGACAAATTCTGTGAACATCAATCGATTTAGATTGGCCAAATTAGTATATACTGAGAATTTGAACGAAAAAAATCGACGGACAAAAAAGTCGAGTATATCACGATTCATGATGGATAATTTTTTGAACTATTTAATTTTCACTTTTGGAATATCAAATTTTTGTCATCGAACGTATTTTGACGTGCTGATTCCGAATCATTGAACGAAAATGTTGAAAATATCACAGAAATATTTTTGGCGCCAAAAAAAACATTTGAAAACTGATTCAGAGCTGACCAACTTAAGAACGGTTAGAGATTGACAAATTCTGTGAACGCCAATCGATTTAGATTGGCCGAATTAGTATATACTGAGAATATGAACGAAAAATATCGACGGACAGAAAAGTCGAGAATATCATGATTCATGATGGATAATTTTTTGAACTTTTTCAATTTTCAATTTTGGATCATCAAATTTTTGTCTTCAAACGTATTATGACGTGCTGATTCCGAATCATTGAACGAAAATGTTGAAAATATCACAGAAATATTTTTGGCGCCAAAAAAACCATCTCAAAACTGATTCAGAGCTAACCAACTCGAGAACGGTTGAAGATAGACAAATTCTGCAAATGCCAATTGATTCAGAATGGTCGAGTTAGTAAGTATTGGAAATTTCGAGTCAATCGAAAGAAATTAAAAATTACTCGAAAAAGTTGCAAGGGGTTCACCCTTAAAAATCATAAAAAATACCAAGTCGTCACATCGGCTTGAAATTCGCACTGTATACGTAAAATTTTATGCTCATTCCAAAAATAAGATTTAGGCGGAAAAAGGTGTTTAAGATGAAAAATAAAATTTTCTGAGATTTATTATTTTTCATTATAGTACTCGGAAACACTATTATTGCCCTATCTCACAATACTGCCACATCAATATAAATCCGAATATATTCTATATTCTTGTTTTTTTTTTATTGCTATTATAGGGTTGATTGAAAGTTCACTACCCCACTGCATTATCACCTCACTGTCCAGGCAACTGAGGAAATTGGTATATTCAACTAAGTGGTATACATGTCGTTATTCAATGAAACCGCTCAGTGATTATTTTTCAGCACTGTTGATCAACATATAATTTATCAGTTTCTCAATTCGTTTTATAATGCGTGATGATAGATGCGTAGGCTTCAGAAAAGTGATTAGTTGCTAATTTTCTAGTAATTAGGTTCTTGCATAGGGAATTTTTATTGCCACCAAAGAACATAGGTAATTTACAGAGATATTTTTGTTATATAATATGTGAAACTACGTTATTATTTTATTCCTTTTTGGTTCAACGAATGATACTTGCAAGATTGTTGCTAAACATATATTTTTTGTCGTGAAATTACGAAACTTGTTGTATCGAAAATACTGAAACAAATCTTCCGAACGAAGTACTATTTGAAATGCCAATAGATTGGTTTGGGTTTCCCAAGAAGTTTGCATTTTTTATCAAAATATACCACAATAGGCGAGAACACGAAATTTTAAGAAAGTTTTTAAAAGTTTTGAAAGTTATACAGGGCAATGCCGCACTACATCGCGGGGCTGGCTTTGGCAGTCAGATTTTTGAACCACCCTGTGGCCAGTGATAGTTTTAAAATCTCATTTATCTATTTTCATGTCGTTGTTATTGTTTTATTTATATTTTATTTAATTTGAATAAAATTTATTGAAGTTTGACTTTTTAAAAAGATAAAGGTTGTTATAAAAGCGTGAGTTCGAATCCTACTGGTATAATTGTTACTCTTCCGTATAAATATTGCTTTGTAATTTATACTACTTTTTGGTAATAAAGGCAATAATTTTGATGGATAGCTATAAGTACCAGAAACTGAGCTTTCGTCATGAATTTATAAAATTTCCTGTAGTAGTAGAGAAATTATAGTGTTCTACTCGCGTATAATGATAAAACTCGCCTACGGTTCGTTTCGGTATCTTTATCCTCGAGAATAATAGCTATCATTATACGCTCGTTACTATACTATTGTTCATATGTGTTTAAAATTAATAATAAACAATAATGAAAACCTCCCTTCCCTTTCCTTCAAGCTATTTAACTTTACCAAACCTTAAAAAAAAAATCAATTTTCCTTCAATCCTGTTTTATTCACTATGATGTTTGTGGTCAGAATTAAAAATAAATGCCTTCAAATATTTAATAGTATATATTTTTTCAAAAAGAAATCATAAAAATTGATCACAAGAACATAAAATGTGATGAAAACAATAATTTGCGGTTTTCTCGAAATCACTAATTTGCAGTTACCTATTTGTTGTACTCACCCCACGATTATTTCTCCACAATTTTTTTTTCAAAAGTATTATTCCTATAATGTTGAAAAACATCGGTTTGATAAATGAAATGTCGAAGTATCCTACTCTCCAAATATTTCCACCATGTGAAAAATATGAGGCAAAAATCTGACAGAACACAACTACATCCCTGGCTAATATCACGACGAACATTGAATTACATCTGACAGTAATTTGTAAAACTTTCTTTCCTGAAGACCCAGTTGCAGATGTAATTAAATGTACGTCGTGGTATTAGCCAGGGAAGAAGTTGTTATCTGTCAGGTTTTTGGCTTTTATTTTCCACGTGGTGGAAATATTTTATTTATTTGATACCTACTCTGTTCACTTGATGGTCTTTGCTACGAGAATTGCTTATTGGTTTCACCGTGGGTGGCGCTGCGACTGACTTTTACTGTAAGTCGCTGCTTCATTTGTGAGAAAATATTAGTTATACAGCGAATTATAATTCATTGGGCTGGGGCAGGACGACTCTAATGTTGTCCGACCTGTCACTGACCAGCGGCAAGAACCACGAAACGCGTCTGTAGGTGGCCTTCCCAGCCAAATGAAGGATAATTTGGTGTACAATTACAATAGGCAACTGGGTCTTCTTAGAAGAACGTTGTACAAGTATCTGTCAGATGTAATTCGATATCCGTCGTGGTATTAGCCAGAAGAGTAGTTGTTCTCTGTCAGGTTTTTGCCTCTTATTTTCCACATGGTGAAAATATTTTATCATTTCATTTATTCGATACTCTCCGGCAAAAATTGTCGAAATCGGTTTTATAACCATAAAACTATAAGTGTAAAAGTGTCATGGTATCCAGTATCGTACGGTATAACATAATTTAATCATAAATCGACTTCTACTGATACATATGCGCAGTATACGTTGTTGTCAGTATGCACACTCCTTTCAAAATCATGTATAATTGCAGGATAACTTATAAAATACAACTTGAGATAACTTTATGGCAATCCAATAGGCATATCGAGTGTTAGAAATTTCATAATAATAAATCACAAACGCATTAAATCTACCTAACGAGTTTACCGCAAAGTTTCTCCATTCCTCATCAAGATCGTTTCAATGCATGAATAATGAATATGACCATAATGGGACTTTATTTAGACGAATATCACCTTTTTTGTAACAGTCATACGATTGGAAATAGCTTGCACATAGTTGTCCGGTTGTGCTAAAGTACATAGTAGGAGGTGTTTTATTTTAGAAAAGTTGAGGGTCACGGCAACAGTCTTAACCCACACACACTTCGGGGTTTTATCGAATAGCGTTTAATTGTTACATGTTTTGCTGATTTTATGGACCCTGTTTGATTATTAGCAAAATAAAACATGAAGAATTATTTCAATTCGTTGTAACCTTGAAAAATTTTGGAATTTTTTAATTAAACAAGAAATAGTGAGACAAATTACAATTTTTTTGTTTTTTTTTTTGCAAATATTTCCAAAAGTTTTGAAGGAATCGTTTTACAGTCGATAGAACTTTTGCAGAGAATTATTAAATCTACACTGATAAAAAGGATTTTTTACATCAATGCAAAATTGCATTGATTCAAGTCGATTGTATTTTTGAATAGGTCCAACCATATATTGGTTTGATTTTTTGACGGAATCCTCTTGACCACTTGAAAGGAAACTGTTTTGAGACATATGAACACTTTCTTCACTGAATAATGGGAGTTGTGTGGTGCAAGAATATTTCAACTTTGATAATGAACACTATTGTGAATACTTTCTTTGTTCGATGGTGTGAGTTGGTTGAGGCAAGCATATTTCAACTTCAATAACGAACAATATTCTTCTTCATAATGCAATACATTTTTTATTCAAGGTTATCTGCATTTGGAGGTTCAGTACAAATGTGCACTTGGTTATAAAAATATACCATGGAAGCCATGTTTATATGGTACAGTTCAACAAACAGAGAACAACTGCGAACAATCGAGGTATAATGGTTATATATGAGAATACTTTTGTAATATTTTATTTTCTGAAACTATATAATCAACGTAGGTACCTATTCGATGACGCATAGAAATGCGATCGAATATAGAAACGTCAGCGTCATTCGCCATCATCACACACCTGTTGAAAACCAAAATATTTTCAACCTACCTTCACAACTGGTCCATAAATGACTTAAATTCAAATCGTGCAGAAATAATTGGACCTCCATATTGCAATTCTTATGCAGCACATTTGCACATAGCCACTGTGACAAATACAAAAATAACAACTCAAATTATGATTCAGACACAACCCACAAACCAAACGCGGATAACAGCAAACAGGATAGAGGTCCCAGTCGCAGTCGCAGTGCGCGCTTTCGCGTGGGTTCGCGCCGTTCCGGTAGCGGGGTTTCGCGTGCACCCGCTAGAGCGAAGCTCATTGGTTGACTGTGCCACGTGCTGCTTCCTCCTGATCTTCGCCAAGAAATTATGTTCTTGAATCATAAGGGGCATTTTTCACAAATAGGTGTTCTCTAGGGTAAAGAGTTGGAATGTATTAATGCAAACAAATTTATTTAAAGAGAATTTATGTAAAGAAGCAAATAGTTCAATAAGTTTGAAATAAGAGTATATTCATCAATTAGAAATAATTATTCTGTTCAGAAGAATGTTCTGTTCAAGAGGATATATATATATATATATATATATATATAACATTATATTTCCAATATTTCAACAATGGTTACTGTCATCATCAGGGAGCTACAAAAATGGATGAAACTATGGTAAAATGGTGAGGATGAGAGTCCAATACTTACAATGTTAGTGAGATTGGTCGCTTAACAACGATGTTGAAAAATTAAACAAGACTAAAATCATGTGCAACATGGGGTACTGAATAAAAATTATGTAAAACATTTATAACAATTAAAAATCTAACATTGTAAGTATTGGACTCTCATCCTCACCATTTTACCATAGTTTCATCCATTTTTGTAGTTCCCTGATGATGACAGTAACCACTGTCGAAATATTGGAAATATAATGTTATAAGAGTACACTTGCGTTTTGCTGCTGCCCCCAAAAATTGTCAAGATTTGTTTCTAACTAGTCAGCAATAAACTACCTCTCTTCTCTCTAACCAAACCAAACTAATTAAGCTCAGAATATTCTCAGTGAAATGAGATATATCCTTTGGGGTTGCAGTCAGAAAATGTGGCCTGGTAAAGAACAACTCTTTGTTAAATTGTGGAGCTTTCGAAAATATTTATTTTCATTTTCAACACATTAACGTGAGATTAGTTTGAAGAAAACAGAAGCAAAACAGCATTGTCCCTTTTTGTGTGGTGACATAACCTTACTTTTGTAAGTGATGACTAAGGAGACTATGATATGTGCAAGATAGCAAAGAAGTAATTTTTCTCACCGGGGTTTTCATTTACGAACTATCTTGTAAAAAGTAGCATAGGCCATTTGGCTCTTTTATTTTGTGTGAACAGAGCCTCTTATTTTAATCTACAGCTTGGTCTAGAGTTTTGACCTTGTTAACAACCGGTGAACTACCTATTTCAAATTCGATATTTGACTATGTATAGCTAAAGTGTTAAAACATTCTAACCTCTTTGCAAGGAAAAATGCACCCTTATAACAGCCCCCAATAAAAACGAAAAGCCCCTGAGCGCCCAACACCCAGTAAGAAAATTGCTATATTATTCGCAAGCATCTCGTTCGCCACAACTTATCATTAGAGACATTTACATACTTTTCTAATAACACGGCGAGCTCCCAGCCGAAATTCAAATGTGAATAATGGAGCCGGTATTATATATAATATTCGAAAACAAATTTGCATGTGGAAACAGTAGCTACCTCGCACGCAAATACGTAATCTGTCACAGAAGAGACGCGCGCCGTGAGCAGAGCGTGTGAGTACTTGTGTTTCAGCGATATTTTCATAATTGCGTTCTTTCGCGTTTTTATCCCTCTCGCCCTCGACAGACATCAGTTAAACGTAATTTGTACTTTGGGGCTGTCACTTCGCGTGGCGCGTGTGATAAAGGGGAAATTGAAAACGGGGGCGGGACTTTCAAATCTGCGGATGGATTATAAATTGTACCTCAAGCCTCATGATTTTTTTTAAAGTTCCGGTTCCCACGAAAATGATAATCCTGTATTGTTCGAAGAACATCGTGAGAGCCGAGGGAAAGTAGGTAGGAATTGGTGTCCTTCTTGAATTTCTGAAGGCTGTATGCCTCAGGGAACATCTCCCGAGGCAGCGAGTTCCAAAGATTTGCCCGAGGAGGAAACATCTAGTCATTTTTTGTACACCTAATGAAAGCAGTGCAGTAACTATCTCTAATGAAAAATAATGAAAAAGTTGTAGGGGGCAATGAAAGATAATTACCATTAAATTACGCGGATGCGTTGTATGGACAAAATTTAACTCTTATGAATAAAAATAAGATCCAGAAAGTTCGAAACTTATGCCCACGTATGATTTTCGGTGTGAGAAGACGACAACGAGTATCACATAATTGAAGGAGATTGGATGGTTACATAAGGTGAACAGGAGAAAGGTTCATTTTAGTACCTTTCCATGAAATAACTCCCAAATACATACCCAATACATACTGATTCGGCCATTTTGAATCGATTGGCGTTCGCAGAATTCGCCTATCTTTAACCGTTCTCGAGTAGGTCAGCTCTGAATCAGTTTTAAAATGGTTTTTTTGGCGTCAAAAATATTTCTGATTTTCGTTCAAAAATTCGGTATCAGCAGGTCAAAATACGTTCGAGGACAAAAGTTTGAAATTGGAATAATGAGAAATGAAAAAGTTCAAAAAATTATGTATATACTCGACTTTTTGGTTGGTTGATTTCTTTCGTTCAAATTCTCAGTACATATCAATTCAGCCATTTTGAATTGATTGGCGTTCGCAGAATTCTCTAACCATTCTTGAGTTGGTCAGCTCGAAAATCAGTTTTTAGGTGGTGTGTAACCAAACGTGTAAAGAGTAAAATATATTGAAGAATTTTTAGTTAAAAAAATACCACACACAAAGTTTTAGCATTTCCTCAAGTCGTAAAATGATCAGGTCAAATTTACTCATATCCAAAATATCGGAAAATATCAAATTACAGCCTCCTTATACCGAGACATATGTTATGAAAGTTCCTTTTTCCCTTAGTTCTGAGTTTTGAATACGAAGGGACCATAAATTTAACGACTCTTTTCAATAGCTAGTTTAATCTTTACGTGTGAATATTTTTGTTAGGGGCCACATCCGGTGGTCTTCCATGAAGAAACACTTCTTAGAATGGAGAGGGTAGAAAGATTGGTTTGGTAAATTCTCTATTATTTTTCAAGACAAAAATTAGTCTTAGCTTTCAATCCATACAGAAAGCATGTAGTTCGTAAATTTGTGTTATTGTTATATTTTCCGCGTAAATTCTGTTCTTTCTCATAAGTACATTTTGTTTTAAGTATTTAAATATCGGATAACCACTTAATTTCCGTTATAATTTCCATTATTATTTTTATTATGAAGTCTCAAGTTTTAGAACGATCTTTCTCACCTCTCACCAGTTTGTTTTCTCAATCAACTTGTATTACATTCTTCATGGTTTCATTCTATTGAATTCAATTTATGTTTGATTATTGTTACATCTCGTATCATTTTCTATTTATTATTCACTTTCAAATAATGTTATTTAAAAAGTAAAATTTTCACTGTCGAATAATTCTTAAATTGTCCTTAATTGAAGTATTTGTTTTCTATTATTTATTTATTATTCCATTGTTCAATAGATATAAGTGTTGTTGATTTCTTTGTTTTATTTATTTAATAATTCACATATAGGCTTTTGTAAGCCTTACTGAGTTGAGACTTGAGCATTTCGAATAAGAAGTTTGAACAGAATAAGTGCTATTTCGAGGATAAAGTAAATTTCGCGAATAAAGCAAAATTCGCGAAAAGTTAACTTCTAGCCAGTGGAGGAAGGAATCGCTGGAGATGCTGTCCAAGGCACAGGAGAGAAGAATTAGACATGACAAGGTAAGAGAAACATCTGAAATATTTGTGAGGTATGATTCTTAATTCTTGACAGAGAGCTCACCGTTCCCATACATTATTTTATTGCTTTAGTATAAATGACTTCGCTCGGTCAATCAGTTGTGACAGAACGCTATTGGTTATTATAATAGCGATTTGTTATAGGTGTTTTTGCCGCCGAAAATTTTTATGATGAGTTTTTGACATTATTGTTAAAAGATTCAGAATCAGCACGTGAAATTACTTTCGACGACAAAAATTTGAAATTAAAAAAATGAAAAATAATAAATCTCAGAAAATTTTATTTTTCATCTTAAACACCTTTTCCGCCTAAATCTTATATCTGAGCATATGAAAATCAAACATTTTTGGAATGAGCATAAAATTTTTCGTATACAGTGCGAATTTCAAGTCGATGTGACGACTTGCTATTTTTGATGATTTTTATGGGAACACTTGCTACTTTTTCTCGAGTAGGTCAGCTCTAAATCAGTTTTCAAATGGTTTTTTTAGCGCGAAAAATATTTCTGATGAATTTTCGACATTTTCGTTCAAAGATTCGAAATCAGCACGTCGAAATACTTTCGGGGACAAAAATTTGAAATTCGAAAAATGAAAAATAAAAAAGTTCAAAATATTATCCATCATGATATACTCGACTTTTTTGTCCGTTAATTTTTTTCAAATTTCCAGTGAGTATATACTAACTCGGCCATTTTGAATCGATTAACGTTCGCAGAATTTGCCTATCTTGAACCGTTCTCGAGTAGGTCAGCTCTGAATCAGTTTTCAGATGTTTTTTTTGCCGCCACTAATATTTCTGATGAGTTTTCGACATTTTCGTTCTAAGATTCGGAATCAGCACGTCAGAATACGTTCGAAGAAAAAATTTTGAATTTCGAAAAATGGAAAATAAAAAAGTTCCAAAAATTATGTGTGATGATATATTCGACTTTTTTGTCCGTTGATTTTTTCCGTTCAAATATTCATTGTATACTTATTCGGCAATTTTGAATCGATTAGCGTTCGCAAAATTTGTCTATCTCTAACCGTTCTCGAGTTGGTCAGCTCTGAATCAGTTTTAGATGGTTTTTTTGCCGCCAAAAATATTTTTGATGAGCTTTCGACATTTTTTTCAAAAATTTCGGAGTCAGCACGTCAAAATACGTTCCAGGACAAAAAATTTAAATTCGAAAAATTCTGGTTGGTCTGGAGTTGGTCTGGAGTTGGTCAGCTCTGAATCAGTTTTATATGTTTTTTTTGCCGCCAAAAATTTTTATGAATATATTCAATTATGAGGATATTTGAAGGGCCGGAAATATTGTTACAGACCTGAAATTTGATAAAGACTTCTCGAATTGTTCGAGATCCTTCGATGAATTAGATGGAAAAATCTAGAAGCACTGTTGACTGTGACTAATACGTTGCAGAAGATCAACATGTTGTTGTTGTAACTGCTGGACTAACCGCGCCTCCTGTTCCTCTTGTTTTTGTTTACTTTTCAGTTCGAATTGATGTAAAAGCTCTTCTTGTTCTTGTTTTCGTTTGGCTTCTTGTTCCTATTCTTGTTTTCGTTTGACTTCTTGTTCCTCTTGTTTTCGTTTGGCTTCTTGTTCCTTTAAAAATTCAAGGATATCTGCTGATATCGCCATCTTGTAATTATTTGCTCGAGTATTCACCATCAAATACTGGAAAACTGCCTTACTTTCCTTTCTTCAGTAACACTTATTCCGTCGCTGTCACCAATTGTTGCGTCTTCGGGTTTAAAAATGAGTGTGCACTGGTATGGACTTGCCTTTATTATGCAAACTTCACTTGAAAACACTGGAATACAAGTCACTGTCAAAACTGAAATTCTGATACCAAAATACTTGTATCCAAGGTAACTCAAGGTAACTAACTCCATCTCACAAATGCATTGCTTTTATATAAAAATAAAGTTCTAGAAAAATGAAGAAATCAATGGAACACAATAAGAATGTTCGACGATTGATCCAGAACAAAAGTTAGTGCTTCTAGATTTTTCCATCTGATTCATCGAACGATCTCGAACAATTCGAGAAGTCTTTATCAAATTTCAAGTCTGTAACAATATTTATAGTGTCCATTTTGTACTTGGCGCACTTATGAGCTCAAAAAGTTGGTTATGTTATAAGAATAATTGTATTTCTGAAAACCAACTTCTTCTCAACTCATCCACACAAAGGCAAGGCAAATATTGGATTATTAGTTCATTTAAAAACGATGGGTGAAATTAGTTTGTTCAATCACGCCTTAAACAATTTTTTCTTTCTCTTCAGATATCTGCCAAGCAATGAGTACGTTAAGTACGAATAAGCACGTTGAGTACAATAAGTAGGTTGAGATCAATAAGTACGTTAAGAACAGAACTTTATGTACGGTTAGATTTGTTTAGATCCGCAACAAACCCATTATACCCATTAGCGCCTTAATACCTTGGTTAAAAATATTTCTGTCATGAGAATATTTGAAGGGCCGGAAATATTTATAAGCTGAGTTCGGCTTGCTCACTCTTTTGACTCTATTCACTCGGTAAGCACCATATGCGTTCGGGTATAATGAAAAGCGTCCAAGAAGTGCGAATTTCAGCGTTCGGGTTTTGTGACGGGAGTGGATAGAAGTGACTCCAAAAGTACCACCTCGACCTATGAGGGCACAAGCTAGAGCAGCTCTTTTTCTCTCTGGGTCTCTGGTTTTAACCTAAAAATGTTATGCAGTTCGAGCAAGGTCAAGTCGAAGCACCGATAAATCATTATTTGAAAATAGGTGATCAATTGTGTTAGTAGATATACACTTTGATATACAGGTTCTCTTTATTATCAAAAAAGTCGTTCGGGAACTTCGGACACAGAAAACCGCGGTGCTTCAAAATTTGCCACCTGTCTTTATCCACTTTAGCTCCACTCTCACTCCGCTCCAACTCCTTATAACCAATCCGAACTCACCAATAGTGTCCATTTTCAGAATTAGTCATGTGATGACTTCAGATTCTAGGAATTGAGGCAATGTTATTCAATGTTTCTACATCCATACCGAATTGTAATAAGTCATCAATATTGTTGGAAAAAGCGCATTCAAACCACTCCAGGTGCGATACCCACGCCTTTGAAAGTCGCTAGTTTCCATTTGGGAACAGCAAGCAATCAAACTAGACTTTCAAGAGCACTCACTTGCATGAAACATCGAATTTATCTCAACGCCCACCAGCAGTTTTATCGTCATGCATAATAACATCATCGTATATAATGTGGTTGATCCCAGATGATTTATGTGAGCATTTCGTGTTCGAGCCGGGGTGGGCATGCGCATGCCGCCTCCGAAATTAATTACTGCACAGAGTAAGCTATAAATGTTTAACATAGTAATTTATGAATATTCAAAGTTGAGATTTACATTCGGTGTGATTGATGTCAGTCGGATATGTGGCGCTTTCATTCTGATCGTTTGTAATGTAGGGGTTTGAGAGTGATTGGAATCAGTCGGTTACAAGTCTATTAAATAATAAATTGATGGATGTAGCAGTTACTATGTGGTAGGAGATCATCATGAAAAATGAAAAGTAAATTTCTATGTTTTTCATATTAAATAATACTTATATTTCTGATTATTTTTTTCGTATGATTTTCAACCAGAATGTCCAATTTAGTTAAGTTACCTCGTATAATTTTGACAATATATTTCCTTGCTTAACAACCAATCAGTGGATTTCAAATTTTGAAATTCAGCCAATAGAATCGGAACTACATTGAAAATATAGCTTGTCGCTGTATCTTCACGGTGATAAACCTGCTTAGTTTTTGTTTTACTATCTGTCAAGTGAAAATAATGATTTAAATTATAAACGTCAAATTTATGTGTTTTGACTAGTTATCTTTATTTATCAATATGAGCGATCGTTGGGGACAAATGTCCATTGGTATCATAGATGAGGCCGTGAAAAAGAGTATTCCGTTGAATACGGCTAGAAGTAAAGCATCAATTACCAGGTGACACGATTTTTCTTTCAAATCGATATATTGTCGTCCTAAATATAATTCGTGGTATGATTAAAAACCTATAATTTTTTGGAATATCAATTCATTGGCAATCTCAATGCAAGAAAATACAACTCGTCCTGCGGACTCGTTGTATTTTCAGCTTTGGGATTGCAATTCATTAATATTCCAAAAAATTATCGGTAATAATCATACCACTTATTATATTACCCCTGATAATACCTGATTATACATAGAGTAGCTCCACCAATCGAAAATTTTAAAATAATTTCATTTTCATAGTAACCACATCGACATCAATATACAACAAACAGAACTGTCAAATTGTGACGTTTATCAAAAATTGTTCAAAAATGAGTCGATTAGGAGATTTATCATCAAATGCAATAGACGAAAGTATACAAAATACTGAGCCTCTTAATACAGTGAAAACAAAAAAGTACGTATGGAAATAATTTCTTACATTTTGCAGTGAAAGAAACTATGTGCTAAATGAATCAATTTCCACTGAAATGAGAGCGTCCATTTTGAAAGATTGGGCTTTCAATATGCGAAAATGTAATGGAGAAAATTATAAAGAAAATGTGGTTAAAACGATGTTGAACATTACGGCAAAACAAGTACAAGAAAAATATATGAAGGAGTTTAATAGAGTAATTGATCCATTCTCTAGTCCCATATTTTTAGCCGCACGAAACGCAAGAAATTCATAAAGAAGGGAACTTCAAATGTTACCGGACAAGAGAAAGGTTAGTGCATCAGCATTTAAAGATAACGAGAGAATGATAGAAGCGTGGGATGAAAATACACCGGAAGGATTACAAATAAAATTTTTCTTAATTGCTTCTGTAGAACTTGCGTGGAGAGGAAATGAAGGAGCGTCATGCTTGACTCATTATTTTCAAAAAGAAACTGGAAATGATGATACTCCAACTGGTAGAATACAATATAATCCTATTTCTACCAAAACCACACAGGGAGGAGCAAAACCATGTGCTAATATTAAATGGCTTGTACCTAACCATAATGAAGTAAGTCGTTGTCCAGTAAGACTTCTAGATAAGCTAATGATGAAAAGAAGCGAAAACATCAATATTAAAACAGATAGGTTATTTCTGACAGTAAATCCCAACTGGGGAAAAGAAAAAACCCTTGGCTGGTACAAAAATATGCCAATTGGAGTGCATGAAATTAGTAAATGGACCAAAAAGTCTGCAGAATTGGCAAATTTGAATATAACAAACAAAATATTTTCAAATCATTCTCACCGAGCCACTGCTGTTTCACAATTGGCCAAAGCAGGTGTATCAGAACAAGAACTTATCAAAATAACAGGACATGGTAATAGCAATTCTATCAAACCCTACCTAAATAAGATGAGATCCAATTTTAAAAACGCTGCAGGTTCAAGTAATAGCACCTCCAGTATTTCCAGCACTTCAATGAGCAGTGGCCACGTTTCCTGCGCCAAAACTAAGTCAGTTAAAAAAAACGTAGTATATAATAATTGTAACTTTCGTTGCACCAATTTGTATTTAAATTAATGAATTGTTTATATTTTTACTTAATTTACTCAAAAAATAATCGTATCAAATACAATACGTACTTCAAAATAAATACGGTTATAACCTGATTATTTTGAAGTACTTATAGTATTACTACTGATTATATAATTGATTAGATTGTCTGTGGAATCTATTGTTGAATGTTCTTGTAATATTTATTTCATGCATACTGTTTAGATGATAGTTATTAGAGTTCTTCCCCATATTGGAGCTTTGTCCATTTTCCATGAGAATAACTTGTAATGGAAATAAAATTGTTACATTATTTCAGTTTTCTGCTGTGAACTGTGTATTCTGTACGTGGCATCATACGTTGAAAGGTAAGAGCTGCGTCCTCTCTAGCTCGCACAATTCTCTCGAAGACTTCTAAGGATTTCTCGTAGAGGGGTAGCCGGTTAACACAAACAACAATTGATTATCTGTTTCAATTAATTAATTAATTAATCAATTAATTCACTCAAGGATTACATCCATCCTATTATTTTTCAAACTAGAATCCATGTATGTTATCGCCAACCTGACTTGTAAAAGTAGAGGAGTGTTTGAGCGTTGAAAATGGAGCTTAAGAGTTAAGAGAAGAATTTGTATATAAGCGCTTTCGACTTGCTTCATCTTCAGTGCTTACCTGAAAGTAAATACTTTAATTGAAGAAATTCCCCTTCACAAAAGGATTACTAACTTCAACTAATAATTTCAATACTTTAATTCAAAATATTAAAAAATAATTTATATTGGCACTCCTGCAACATTTTCATTCCTATTGGTTCACTCTTCAAGTTGGTACCAATAATTTTCTTTGACAATTTACTTGACAGCTTTGACACAAAGTCACTAGTTGGTTTTCATTCAATTGAAATATCCACACGACCTTGTAACTCCAACATGCATTTCGTTGGTTTTTAGACTTAAATGAGTTTCAAATTTAAACAGATAATGTTTTTACAAATTTCGATACTTCATGTTGCCTGACTAGTGAGTACTCACTAAACTTTCTGAATTCCATAACCTCAAAATTCAATTTCAATTTCAATTTCAAATTTCTTCAATTAGAGTATTTACTTTCAGGTAAGCACTGAAGATGACACAAGTCGAAAGCGCTTTAAATAATAAATTTATACACTTATATACAAATTCTTCGCTTCATTCATCACTGTTATAATATCTATTAATTTCAAAAAATTGTCTAACTACAATTTTCAAAATTGTTTGATCAAGAAATGTTGAGTCCGATTTTGCATTCCATGTACCGTTAGTGTGGATGCATATAAAACGTTATATGCCACGTAGGCGGTGATGAATCTCGAACTAATTTTGCCAGCCTGGAAAATTACGAATCTCCTGAGTCTCAAGTAGTATGAATAAACCCTTCCATGATCAATATCGAATACATTTTATTCTGTGTCTGACACATAGGGAGAAGCCCATTACCCGCTTTCCATGCTTTCCATTTACATCGGATTCTGTGTTGAATATCATCCCTTGAGCAGCAGGTCTCTTTTGAAGTAACAGTGAAACACAAAGTGAAAGAGAAGTCGTTCAATTTTTAGAGGAGTATCATTTGTTCTACGATGTGAAAGTATTGTTACTTTGTAGTAAGGTAACGTGAAGTCATTAGACATTTAATTACTTGTGCTCAATTAGCGTTTCACGTGTCGTTATACTCGGTACGGTGGAGAAAAGTACACCGTCTTTTGTTTGTTCGCATTTGGAAGCAGTCGTATGGTCGTTAGGGATATTCCAGAGGATAGCGTACGTAGTTGGCTATGTTCAATGTTGCTTCATAAAACACTCACGAATGGAACTGTACAGGGTCTTCCTCACAGTATCCTAGAAATTATTGTTAAACTAAGAATAACTGGTGTGAACTGAGTTTCACTATTTGACTTGACTTGAATATCTGAATAACTGCCAAAACGTAATAACAATAAAAATATATGAATGCAAAATGAACAAAACTGGAGCTAGTAAATTACAGTACAATAATATTCACTTTATAATAATGTCCCACTCTTGAACGGCAAAGTAAGTTTTATTTTTGGAATGCCCTGTATGAAAATGTATAGCATGTGTCACAATTTTAACTAGATCGCAAGAATCCTATAGACTTTCGTAGATATTCAAAATTTTATAAAAAACTAGCCACAAATAAAAATTATTGAAGAAAATAAAATGTGGTCATCTCAAGCCAACTGAAATTGTGATACGCCGAACCTGTGGAGGTATTTGCCTCAGAATTAGGTGGGCTGTTACTACCAAATTTTTATTACTCTCACGATCTTCCTCGACTATGAAATAATCCGTATTTTTTACGTTTTATTAGATGCCGACCCTGCACTTTCTACTTCTGCTTTGTTGTCATCAAATTCCGACACGTTTTCATCTACGATATGCTTTGAGCCGTTGCTTTGGAACGGTTCCGATTCCATAACGGACAAATCACCTAAATCAGCCATAAACCATTATTATCTAGCCGCCTTTTATCAAGTAGTTTGATTTTACTTGATGTCAAGTCGAGTAGTTCACAGCGTAAATCGAGTCAAGTCAAATATCAAATTTTCAACAATTTGAGTATTGAAGTTAAGTATTAAAGAAAAAATTCAAGCTACTTGGCTTGATGAATCCCTGGGTGCGAATAAGATTGAAGAAACAGAAATATCTAAGACACCATAACTACGTCATTTTCACTCGACACGCGTTTCGCATACTCTGGAGCTTACAGCTTACTAAACCAATTATTTTGATTTAATGCTATGGATCACGACCATCAATTTGATGACAAAATTTTGAAATGAACTGAACAGGTTCATGACCATGGACTTCTCGATGCATTCGAGAGTCTGGAAATTGCGAAGTGTAAAAATAGCATGAATGCCGATAAGGGCCCCATTCCATATAGCTCATTGTTCAAGTCAATGAAAAAAAAAATCACAATTAATTATGTTTTATTCGTTGGGTGAACTAATTATTTTTATTTTTATATATTTTGCTGATAAATATCAATAAATATATGCCAGGTGACCATGAGGTGAGGTGCGCCCCCTATTTTTTCCTCAGTTCTGAAGATACAGATTTCAAATTTGGTATATCGCTATAGTACTTGAACACGCATATTTTGCTGCCACTACTGAAGATTCACCACTTCCGGTTTTTTTTAATGATACCCTGTACATTGTTTTCCATTATCCAGAAAAGCATGACATTTGTGATAATACTCTTCTTTCAAATTGAAAATCGGTTGAGAAAGGGCGGAGATACGGTTGATTAATCGAACATAGTCGGCCATGAAATTCAAACTTGAATCATCACAACCGACAAACGAAGAAGAAACCGAATAAACGTCTAGAATGTCTTGAATCTTACAGATACTTCCTGAAAATTCAAGATCTTCGTGGAATAAGCTAGAACATAGTCTCCGTATTGTTCTAGTACATCTAGTACTGAAAATACAATTAAGTAAGTTTTCAAAAGTTTGGTCAACACGGAGAGAGCGTGGTGACTTTCTGGAATATTCTAAAATATGATGAAGACATTTTTCTACGACCACATGGAAACATACCCATTCAATGGGCTTTATCGATTAATGAAGTAGGCCGATTGTAAACACTTTTTCATTTCTACACCGCGAACTGTACTGTGATGATCATTTCAGTAGAGGATATTTCATTTCTCACGACTTTCATGAGCTACTAGACTGTCATTTTTATGTTCATAAATGATATAAGATCGAATCCAGTTTATTAACGTCTTATAATTTGAGATTTCACATCTGTATTTACAAAATTCGTTTAAAAAAATAAGGAATCGAAAATGAGTAATAATAGTGAGGATGATCTGACATTGACACCGTTAATTTCAACATAAAGATTGATGACAATCGAATTCTATATTTTCGATTAGTTGGCAGAAAGTTTAATATATCAGTTAATTTCATTATAACATTATGTGAGCTCGTAGCAGCGAGTGAAGAGTGAGGGAACAATCAGGATTTGTATAGTGGGTGGTGAGGGTTCAAATCCCAAGTAAGCCGCATTTTTTTTCTTTTCTGAAATCGATTAGTGTTCAATTTTTATTATAATTGTTAATATTTGTATCTTCAATTCCTCTTTAAGTTTGTATGTATTATGGGAATCATGACGGCAGGAAAGTTTATGATAAAAAGTGTTATTAAAAATATTACTGATTTGTTTATGAATCAGATGGTCGTAGAAGAAGTATAGTGTACAATTTGCTTCAAATGTCCCATTTCTTGCTCATTGTACAATATTCTATTCTATAATATGAGAAAGAAAATTCTAGAATGTTGTTGAAGCTTCTGGAAGGTTTCAGAAAATTCGAGATCTCCGTGAAATAAACTAGACCCCGGCTTCATCCTCGATTATTATAAATTGCATAATAATATCGTCACATTAATAGCTATAAGTGCAGTGCAGAACATAACCTTGCACACTGATGGATTCTATTCATGACCTGCCGACCTATTCCCCTAAGTAACTCGCAAATAATTCGTTGTCACGTTCAATCGCCTCTTCGCCAAAAACGTCATCGAAATTCAGGCAAAATGTTTGGTAACGAACATGCAATAATTCTGCGAGAGTGATGTCAACCGACGTTCAGAATCGATCAACAATGGTTTAAATTTTCCGCCATGTACGATACATTTACGTGTTCTGTCCAATCGATATTCGCTTATCATTATAACGCTTCGACGTCTGAGTCTAGTAGCAAAATTAGTTAAATAATCATTATAGAATGGCCGTTCCGGACGTGTGTTGATTGACAATCCATATTGCATTAGTATGTTTATTCAATCAGACGTGACGAATGTGACGACAATTTTGAATTATTGATCGCCACGGAAAAGGTATATTGTACCCTTTTCTTCCCTCGGGGTTTTGCTAGGCAGATGAATTTCATACACGTGGAAACTTCGAAACAAAAGCTGAAGTTGGACAGAATTCGAAGGTAGGCCATGCATAATATACAGTTACTGAATGATTCATGCTAAGACCAGCAAAAACTAATGTGCATTGTTGATAACAGACAAATAATAATCAGTAGATAAATTATCAGTGGTCTCAGGAAGAACAATCTAGTATACGGTAATTTTCACAAAAAGAGGAAAAGCATATAGGTCCGCAAACGCTTCGTTACCAATTTACGGGATGTTGAAATTTCAAGTTTTTTTGTTGTTTTTCTATATAGATCCTGCAAGTTTTGACATATTTGGCTCAAATTGAAAACACAGATTACAACGCATTGGAAAGAAGGACTTCAAAAAAACAAAATGATGATGAAACATCATTGATTATTCTTCTCTCACAATCTCTCACTGGTGGCAGAAGGGTTGAACAAGTATTGACTCTGAAAAAAGGAGGACCATGTGAATTATTTAAATAATAAATTATTTTGTATCGTGCGTACCATTGAATGGATTGTACTTGTCTAATTCAAACTGATAATTCTCGAAATTGTCGAAGAACTCCAAAAAATCTTGCAAAAAAAAATATTTTTATTACCCTGTATCTCGAAAACCAAGCCGTTTGGGACATATGTTTATATGAACTTTTCAACTTTCAGAGAATCTCCTCCCGAAATTTTTCAACGTACTTAATTAACACCCTGTGTATAAGAAGTCAAAGATGACATTCAACAAGTATATCTATTATAACGGTTGTATTTCATTTTCATCTTTTTTACCGTGGAACATGGCAGTGTGAACGGGGCACCAACTGAGTTGTAGGTTTCTGAATATGAGTTACAATGTTTTTGTTGATTAATTCTTATTTTACAGCTCGAAGAACGCTGCTGAATACTCCACCAAGTCTGAATAATATTTTATTTAATAAATTCAGTAAAAGATATTTATTTCTTTCAAAATTAAGTTGGTTATAACTCAACTGTCAAAGTCAAGTTTGAGTTATAAATAGTTATTTCTTCTTCTTCTTATTCTTATTTTTTTTTGGATTGACAATTAGATCAATCAGCCAGTTCCGACAAAGTGAGAATTCTGTCTAAACCATAGATGTTATTTATAATGATCATGCAGAGAGAGATAGTATAATTGAAGCTTTCATGCGTAGGCAAGTTGTTGGTTTCATTCTATCTATGAGGTCTGTGATCTAAACATGAGCCAACAGTTGGTAAGCTGTTCTTTGATAGTGTGACAATTGGTAACACTATTTGTAGAAATTGAGGAGGGGATTAGATTTTGTATTTCCGTTATTCTCCATTTCGTCCAATTCTGTGTCTGGTCTCACTTGAAGAACTCGATTAAAATTTTTATTTTTGAAAATCATCCAATCAGTGTCTATTAATAACATTTATAAAGATGTAACTACATTTAAAATTCAAAGTGGAATTCATTGGAATAAATATTTCTGTCATTTATAATGCTTTTAAAATTATTTTATTTCCAATAAATTTTCATGATTTCTCAAATGGCGTCAAAGAAAATGTTTTACAACAATTTCTCCTTTTTTTTTGTGTAGTTCGACCAGATTTGAATTCAAAATTTGATTTAAATCTAAAAATAATAAGCTTATTTAAAATTATGAGCTTATTTGAAAATATAAGCTTTTTATAATTTAAAAGCTTATTTAAAAGCTTACTTAAAAGCTTACTTAAAAAAACTTATTTCTCGCCATTTAATGAGCGGCGATGTTAGTGGCCGATTGCCAAATTACCACAATTGAGAACAACTATAGCTACCTATGATAGCTGAACTGGCTGAATTACATACTCGATCAGGTGTCCAGAACCAGAATTCAGGAGTGTTCCAGAGCTGCTGTCACTGTATATAAGAACCAAGGAACCCGAAGAGCTTGAAATATATTAACAGGAGAGGATATTGGTTGATTATTTCTTATAACTGATTGGTCAAGGAAAATATGTAAGGTTTAAATTCATTTTACCCAATATTCCAAGTAAGTTGGTATGACCATTTGAATAACATACAATAGTCCAAAGAAACAAATTTCTTCACACAACCTGATTCAATCATTACTTCTAGACTTTTCTAGACCTCATCAAGCCCTGAACTCCGTTTAATGAACGTTCAATTCATTAAATACTATTTTTATGCAACCTGATTACTAGCATCATTAATACATTTTTTCAAGATCGTCAAGCCCTGAACTTGGCTCAACAACATTTATTTGATTAAATACTATTTTTTTAGTAATTGTTTTATTTGTATGTCTGGAGTATTTTCTCTTTCAGTGTAATAAAGACTTTCTACAGAGACTGGCTTTGATTATGAAATACTATATCAGAATTTCTGTGGATGGCGTCCAAATGACAACTTTTATTTAGTTATTTTATTCTCACTGCCATAAATTGAATTTCTAAGAATATCTTTGGGTTAATTCACCAACAATCGTACCACGACCTTTGCCTCCGCAATAAGAGTTAGCCCTCCGCATTGTTTATATGAGGTTTAGGTGAAAAACCCCTTAAAAAGGGAATACCTTATACTATTATAGATCAGTTTTTCCACTACTACAGATTATAAAATAAAAGTTAACCGTTGTGTACCTATTTCGTCCACTGCTGTCGAATATTCCAAGAATATCACCCATAATAACTAATAAGTGAATGACATCAAGTGCTCTTGGAACAACCGAATTTGTGTCATGAAACTTCAATGATCCGATTCGTAGTGCCGCAGAATTCCAACTTAGTTGTTCTCTACGTTAATTCGATTTGTAGCAACGGGACGGGAGGTCTATTTAATTAAAACTAGTCTTGCTTTAATAGGTTCATTATGCCGGGATATAAAGATGGATTATACGTTTGTTATCTGGAATGAACTCACTATGTATTTCGGTTGTTTTACTCACTCTAATGTAATGTATTCGTTGTTAGAATATTCAGTTGCGCCAGATTTTCTCTTTTATGTGACTCAATTTGGAATTCTTTCAATCAGAAATTACATATACTCGTCGCTAGATAACATGTTTCCGAACTTTCCATAACTATTATTCATCTATCTTTTCCCTCTCCTACTCCCTCTCCTCTCCTCTCCTCTCCTCTCCTCTCCTCTCCTCTCCTCTCCTCTCCTCTCCTCTCCTCTCCTCTCCTCTCCTCTCCTCTCCTCTCCTCTCCTCTCCTCTCCTCTCCTCTCCTCTCCTCTCCTCTCCTCTCCTCTCCTCTCCTCTCCTCTCCTCTCCTCTCCTCTCCTCTCCTCTCCTCTCCTCTCCTCTCCTCTCCTCTCCTCTCCTCTCCTCTCCTCTCCTCTCCTCTCCTCTCCTCTCCTCTCCTCTCCTCTCCTCTCCTCTCCTCTCCTCTCCTCTCCTCTCCTCTCCTCTCCTCTCCTCTCCTCTCCTCTCCTCTCCTCTCCTCTCCTCTCCTCTCCTCTCCTCTCCTCTCCTCTCCTCTCCTCTCCTCTCCTCTCCTCTCCTCTCCTCTCCTCTCCTCTCCTCTCCTCTCCTCTCCTCTCCTCTCCTCTCCTCTCCTCTCCTCTCCTCTCCTCTCCTCTCCTCTCCTCTCCTCTCCTCTCCTCTCCTCTCCTCTCCTCTCCTCTCCTCTCCTCTCCTCTCCTCTCCTCTCCTCTCCTCTCCTCTCCTCTCCTCTCCTCTCCTCTCCTCTCCTCTCCTCTCCTCTCCTCTCCTCTCCTCTCCTCTCCTCTCCTCTCCTCTCCTCTCCTCTCCTCTCCTCTCCTCTCCTCTCCTCTCCTCTCCTCTCCTCTCCTCTCCTCTCCTCTCCTCTCCTCTCCTCTCCTCTCCTCTCCTCTCCTCTCCTCTCCTCTCCTCTCCTCTCCTCTCCTCTCCTCTCCTCTCCTCTCCTCTCCTCTCCTCTCCTCTCCTCTCCTCTCCTCTCCTCTCCTCTCCTCTCCTCTCCTCTCCTCTCCTCTCCTCTCCTCTCCTCTCCTCTCCTCTCCTCTCCTCTCCTCTCCTCTCCTCTCCTCTCCTCTCCTCTCCTCTCCTCTCCTCTCCTCTCCTCTCCTCTCCTCTCCTCTCCTCTCTCTCCTTCTCCTTCTCCTTCTCCTTCTCCTTCTCCTTCTCCTTCTCCTTCTCCTTCTCCTTCTCCTTCTCCTTCTCCTTCTCCTTCTCCTTCTCCTTCTCCTTCTCCTTCTCCTTCTCCTTCTCCTTCTCCTTCTCCTTCTCCTTCTCCTTCTCCTTCTCCTTCTCCTTCTCCTTCTCCTTCTCCTTCTCCTTCTCCTTCTCCTTCTCCTTCTCCTTCTCCTTCTCCTTCTCCTTCTCCTTCTCCTTCTCCTTCTCCTTCTCCTTCTCCTTTTCCTTTTCCTTTTCCTTCTCCTTCTCCTTCTCCTTCTCCTTCTCCTTCTCCTTCTCCTTCTCCTTCTCCTTCTCCTTCTCCTTCTCCTTCTCCTTCTCCTTCTCCTTCTCCTTCTCCTTCTCCTTCTCCTTCTCCTTCTCCTTCTCCTTCTCCTTCTCCTTCTCCTTCTCCTTCTCCTTCTCCTTCTCCTTCTCCTTCTCCTTCTCCTTCTCCTTCTCCTTCTCCTTCTCCTTCTCCTTCTCCTTCTCCTTCTCCTTCTCCTTCTCCTTCTCCTTCTCCTTCTCCTTCTCCTTCTCCTTCTCCTTCTCCTTCTCCTTCTCCTTCTCCTTCTCCTTCTCCTTCTCCTTCTCCTTCTCCTTCTCCTTCTCCTTCTCCTTCTCCTTCTCCTTCTCCTTCTCCTTCTCCTTCTCCTTCTCCTTCTCCTTCTCCTTCCAACGGAAGCGATCCATAACATACAGTGGAGGTGAGAAAAAAAACTTACAGTCGAACTCCACCAAATAAAATCTTTATTGTATTATGTGGGTGTGTAGAGGACACACATCAGCACATTAAGGGATGTAGTCAGAAGACTTACATCAGCATTAGGACATTTTTCGAAGGATTCATCCTTCACCTTCAGCAAAATGGTTAACAAGAGATCATATGTGGTGGAAAAACTATTGAGACATTGCTTAAAAAACTTAACGACTAGTCGTCAACATGACGTATCCCGCATGAGAGCGGTTCCCTAAATGTTAGGGGTTGTGGTTTGACCTCGCCAAAAATATCATACTTAAATTTAAATAATTTTTCAGAAAATTGTGACCATGCACGTGTTACTACTTGACTCGAGTCAGGGAACCGCTCTCATGCGTAATGCGTAATAGTGTATGAAGGGGAAGCTGTATTTTGTCATACATGGTATAATTTATCCGGCCAACCATCCCGAAAGCCAATCAATCTTCGCGGCACCATCGATTTCCCAACAATCAGACAAGACAAATAGACTCGACTTGGATACCAGTTATCGATTTTTTATTAACGCTTTCATCAGAGTGTCCGCTGAAAACACGCCAAGCTAATTTACTCTGAAGTGTTCCCTGTAATTTTCTTACCTCGCTCGGTAGTTATTTTCAGAACTATACGAACCTGCGAGGCTCTATGGAAGATTTTTGTCTGGTCATTATGGGTAACTGATGGTCTACGGAGATATGTAAATATGTTTAGTTCGGGTATATATATTTGGTAGAATCTAATATCGGGTTTGGTATTGTTTGGGCTGAATTAGACGGCGTTTTTTCTCATTCTTTCATTAGGCGCAATAAAAAACCGATTGAATATCAATTTTACCGTTTAGGACCTTTTGACAGGAGTTTCAGAGATATCGTCAACAATTAACTTTTTTTTCTGGTTAGCACGACACGTACAATTTTATAATTTTCAAAGTTCGTTATGAAAACCAGAGGTACATAAGTTATTTATTATACAAGGAAAAAAAGTATTAGATTTTAGCTCGAGGTTGTGTTGTTGAGAATTATTGACATGTATCTGTTACAGTCATAAAAATAAATGAGTTTATTCATAATTATATTTTTTATTTTAATTGCCTTGAGTTTCATAATTCTTTTCAAAATGCTTCTAGAATTTTAGGATTCATTAGTACATTGCTTTAAGCTACAAAATAGGGGTTGTTTTATGAGGGTAGAAGAGTTTTGAAATGAAATTGGTACATATTTTAGGTAACAACCTTCTTAAATTAAATCATCGTGATAAATCATTCATTTTTCAGAATGACCAACTGGCTCTAAGTGTGTTGATTGATTTTGAGAAATGTATAGGGTATATATATAAATATATATAGTAGAACGGTAGTCTTTGCTGACTAGTTAGGATGCAATTTGGAAAGATTATTTGGGTAAGCAGCAAGCAAAACGTGTACTCTTTTAACACTATATTTCCAATATTTCAACAGTGGTTACTGTCATCTTCAGGGAAGTGTGTCTTTGAGGTTGATTGCAAAAAGATGTGATGAAAGTGATACAACAATTATCGAAAAGGAAACATGAAGTTGATGATAAAATAACATTAAAAGGTCAATAATTAAAATAATTAGTCAATTAATATACATTTTTTAAAATTTATATGGATAATTTCCACGTGTGGACATACTCAAGCACGTGTCTATCATCTTGGTTAGGAAACAGGAAAAATTATATATATATATATATATATATATATATATATATATGTATATACATCTATATATATGTATATACATATATATAAAGTATCCCAATTTTTGTTGCATTCCAATGAATAAAAAAATTATGAAAACAAGAAAAATTGTCTGGGTTAGATTGAATATTAAGACCTAAATTAGTTCTCATTGGTTTGAAATGAGAAAATTATGGCATTTCAATTGTTCATATTATATGAAAAAAACTGTCATCCTACTTCTTCTGGAAAGTTCCGGATATGAAATAGAACGAAAAAAATAATAGAGACAGAAATGAATGATGTTTTCGCATCATGCCTATATGAAAAGTAACTCCTGATGGCACTGCTAATCGTCTCACTCGTTCCTGAAACATCAATCAAAATTGTTATCTGCCTCCCACGTAGATAGATCCGTAATGAAAATACGAAAATCTCCGTTGAACGTGAAGCAATGCCGAGATGGAGAAATATCCGAAGATTGATGTATTCCCGCAAGTCAATTAAAATACTTTTTATTCAGAAACAATGAGGTCGACCTCATCGTTCACATCGTGAAATCGGTATGGGGTAGGTGAAAATCGAATGAATGAAAGAGATTGAAATGACAGAATAGTATATTCTGTGACAAGGTTAGAATGAAAAATTTGATGCGAGTGGGAAGTAGGAGCATAACATATTTTCATTGTAAACGAGTAACAGATTGTGCTTTCTCCACAACCACAAATTTCACGTATAATCAAATGGAAACCAAACGAAAAATCAATTTGACGTTTCATTTCACATCTTGTCACTATGATGCAATTATCAAAAATATTATTTCCTACGAGCGTGCGGAAAAGTAACTTTTCCGCTTTTTCGTTTTGAAAGTTGTACTTTTCCGCACTATTTTTACTTTTCCGTACAATTATTACTTTTCCGCACGATTTTTGTATTGTTGAAAATGAGGATATTTAGAACTAACTAAATGATCTATGTAACTATTCTGTCTTATTAGTAATTTTGTAGCATTATTATAAAAACTTGTTTATTAAAAACCTCGTTTTTTCATGAATAAGATGGACAAAAACACTCGGAGGAAAAATATTGTACCTAACTCTTACGGAAAATGTCTTTCAGCTTTCCATGTCGATTTGAAGATTTTCGAAAAATTATCACGTTCGCTCTGGCTCTATGATGGAAAAATCATCTTTTATAACTTTTCTCAGTAATTATGCGTCATAAGTGATCTACAATTTTGATTTTTGTTCGAAAATATGAATGGGAGATTCATAAAATCTGTTGTGGAATCATCTTTAAAAGTTATTTTTTGGCATAGACCTGTCACGGGCATTGCATTTTGATTTTTATTCGAAAATATGAATGAGCGTTTCATTAAATCTGTTGTGGAATCTGGGGCTGAAAGACAAACTTTAGTCGCTATTTTCCATCGTCCAAGATGACCTCTTGGGAGGAATTCATGTTGAAATGGGGAACATTCTCCATGAAAATTGAAAAATGAAAAATGCGAATTATTTGTGATATCTACCAGAAAACAACTACTTTCCCAGCTAAAACCACACCAGAGAGATTGATAAAATTGGAAAGCAGGCTTTTCAGAAGCCATTATACAAATCAAGGGTGGATATGAAGGAAATATTTCTTCTGCGGTAACACTTTAAAAGTTATTTTTTGGCATAGACCTGTCACGGGCATTGCATTTTGATTTTTATTCGAAAATATGAATGAGAGTTTCATTAAATCTGTTGTGGAATCTGGGTCTGAAAGACAAACTTGAGTCGACATTTTCCATCGTTCAAGATAATCTCTTGGGAAGTATTCATGTTGAAAAGAGGAACATTATCCATGAAAATTGAAAAATGAAAAATGTGAATTATTGGTGATATCCAACAGAAAACAACAACTTCTCCGGCTAAAGCCACGCTGGACATCTGATAGATATTGTGAAAATATTCTAACTGAAAAGAAAAATCTGAAAGTGAAAATTCGCATTATCATTCATATAGTTCATTTTTTTATTTTTCACTAGTTTTTTTTAAATTCATTAAATAAGATAGGGAGAATGTGATTAAAAAATATCACTCATAGAAATCGTTCATTTCATTGAAGCAAGGTTCGCTTCTCTCGCATTTAATCCTCAATACATTTTGGTCGACAAACATCTATTTCGCTTTGCCAAGCTCATCAGGGAGATTGATAAAATTGGAAAGTAGGCTCTTCAGAAGCATTTATACACATCAAGGATGGATATGACGGAAATATTTCTTCTGCGGTAACACTTTGAAAGTAATTTTTTGACATAGACCTGTCATGGGCCTTGCATTTTGATTTTTATTTGAAAATATGAATGGGTGATTCATAAAATCTGTTGTGGAATCATCTTTTACTCCTCAAGCTTCTGGAGTTAATAGAAAGTCAGAGCTCTCCTAAAAAAACATAAAAATTAAAGAAATAATGTAAGAATATATATGCAATTCTCATTTTTTTAAATAAATTGGCACATTTTGATGCAATTCTGATCACAAATATTTTATGACAACCCCAAATCCAGTCGTGTAGTCAAAGTTCTGATAAAATTGGCAACATTGCCAATATCACCATTGAATCGGGCATCATCAAAAACCATCTTGTATGAATTTTCATGAATTTTTCTCGAGCCGTATTGAAAATGTATTGAACGAAAATGCCATAATGTCATATTTCAAAATCTACATCAAATTTAAATCTGATAATTGGAGACATAAGTAATGAGGAGACGCTGAATTGATTGCAATGAAAATAATTGGGATGTTCTATTTGAAAAAATTGAGTTACCCTAAGTATCTGATAAACTATTGATTTGGCAACATTGCCAATATCACCATTGAATCGGGCATCATCAGAAACTATTCAATATAAATTTTCGTGAATTTTTCCCGAACCTTTTCGAAAATATTGGAACGTTCCCAGACTTTTGAACGAAAATGCCATGTTGTCATATTTCAAAAACCACAATAAATTAAAATCTGATATTTGGAGACATGAGTAATGAGGGAGCGCTGAATTGATTGCAATGAAAATAATTAGGATGTTTCATTTGAAAAAATTGAGTTACCTCAGTATCTAAAAAAGTATTGATTTGGCAACATTGCCAATATCACCGTTGAATCGGGCATCATCAAAAACCATTTAATATGAATTTTCATGAATTTTTTCCGAACCGTTTCGAAAATATTGGAACGTTCCCAGACTTTTGAACGAAAATGCCATGTTGTCATATTTCAAAAACCACAACAAATTCAAATCTGATAATTGGAGACATAAATAATGAGGAGGCGCTGAATTGATTGCAATGAAAATAATTGGGAGGTTCCATTTGAAAAAATTGAGTTACCCTCAGTATGTGAAAAACTATTGATTTGGCAACATTGCCAATATCACTGTTGAATCGGGCATCATCAAAAACCACCTTATCTGAATTTTCATGAATTTTTTCCGAACCGTTTCGAAAATATTGGAACGTTCCCAGACTTTTGAACGAAAATGCCATGTTGTCATATTTCAAAAACCACAATAAATTAAAATCTGATATTTGGAGACATGAGTAATGAGGGAGCGCTAAATTGATTGCAATGAAAATAATTAGGATGTTCCATTTGAAAAAATTGAGTTACCTCAGTATCTGAAAAACTATTGATTTGGCAACATTGCCAATATCACCAATGAATCGGGCATCATCAGAAACCATCCAGTAGAAATTTTCATGGATTTTTTTTCAGCCGATTCTGAAATATGAGACCGTTCCCAGACTTTTCAAAGACGCTATATATTAGTCTTAAATAAATATCAACTAGTAGAAAGTTTTTTACAAATTCATTATTTTGACGATAAAACGTTATAAAAATTGAAAGTTTCATTCACTTATAAATTACCAGTGATTTATAGGGACCAGCAACAGACCAATGTTCAAAATAAATGGGTATGCCATTAATCAGTTCATCTATCTAGATTACAGCACAATCAAAAATAATCGAATAAATATCTGTTCATAAAGAAAACGGAATACGGAATTAGAATCAATTGCGGGTGCTAAGCTACAACTAACACGTCACCATCACCAGGAATGTGGAAAATTACGAAAAACGTTTTCCGATAAAAAGTGAAATAATAACGAGTACGACAAGGTGAGCTGTCATGTCTTATCGCAATATCATGAGTTGATTCTAATTCATTATGGAATTAATGCTGCACGGTAGACATGCAATGCACGAGTTTGGAAAAATCGTTTGAATTCTGGCTCGATATGAATGAAACATCGGGAGTTTCTTCGATCGTAAAGAAGAAAAAAGAACAGGCATACGCACATTACTTTATTGACAACTTTCCGGTAATTACAGTAAGAGATAATGGACCCTGTAATCTTTGCTAAGACAGCCCTAAAGGCCATCACAGACATACTTGCATAGCACATAGCATGGGTACATAATGGAGTTCAATCAAAATGCGAATATCCGACGTTACAGCCAATCAAAATGCAAGTAACGTCGGATATTCGCATTTTGATGGGCTGAATTCGCAAGTGTGCCTGTGATTGGCTCAAACACAGATATTGGTATGTTCAAACGAATGAGCAAAAACCGGTACTTCTTGAACCGAATCAAATCAAAATCAAATCAAACTTAATTGATTTCCATTCCTATTCATGAAAAACATACTGAACATGACAATAAATTTCGGAATTTTACGCTGCACAGATTATAATTCGCAAGGAGGTGAGACGTATTTTTCAATTCGAAAAATTTCACTTGGAAAAATTAATAGTGTTTCATCCTTTACTGTTACATTGGCAATATTTTCTGCAGTGAGAGAGAAATAAAAAGCATTAATAATAATCCTGGTGATGAGACACAACCGACGATTGGGTAAAAGGCCCATGGGCTCCATTATAATCTGTGTAAAATATGGAATTTGTTTCCATGATTGACGGCTGAAGATGTTTAGGATTTTCACTGTGGTAAATGTCCTTTAAAGCTTTATATATCGGTTCTTTGAAAAATTATTTTATATCTTCATTGGAATTTTGTTTAGTTTTTCAATTTTGTTGAAAATAATGTTTATATTTGTTTTATTATTATATTTTCATTAACTTTTCACCGCTTTGGATCATTAAAAATGGTTTGCATACATATACATACAATCAATAACCAAACTGCATTAATCATTACGGGCCTTATTACCCGCATGTTAGCATAACGGAGAAAAAAACAAAAAATCACCTCATCAACTCGAGTAATTTTTTGTATGAAATATTAAAAAATTACATAAGTTGAGTGGGCCTCATTATCAACACTACCTTACAACATTCAAAAATTTTTCGTCTTCGAATATCTCGTTATCACACTATCTACAGGGTGTTTGCGAAATTGGGGCAATTAAAAAAATAGGTTGTTGCATAGGAAATAATATATCAATAAATGGCCAGAATTCTCGTTTAGAAGCAGTCAAAAATGTACGAAATATTTTATGAAATTTTAGGAAATCGCTTTCAGTTACGTTTGTTTGGGAGACACTGGTTTATTCTCCAAGATACGTGTTTGACCGCTGGCAGTGATTACCAAAAAATTCTCAAAATATTTAAAATTCAATATCTCCCCTAAATGAATTTTTTTCAACAAAGAAAATTCCTTTCATTTCGTTTTGTTTTGTCATCTTCTACTTCCCATTTCATTAATTGCCCATATTTCGGAAACACTCTGTATACACAAGATGTTTTAATAGTATGTAACTTTAAAAATCTTCGCGAAATGTAACAACTGTCATTTGTTGCAGAAACTATCACGATGTTTTGTTTCTAGTGATCACTCAATAATATGGAATGGAAAACAAATGCCAAAGCCTATTTATTTTAGAACATTCTTACGTTATACAGTATATTAAGTTCGCAACATTTGGAAGTTCTTTTAAATTAACGAATATAATGAAAATTTGACTACGCAGTTAGTTTGTTCTTGAAAAATTAGTGAAAAACAGCCTCTTTTGTTTTGTCACGTGCTACTCTAAACCTGTCAAATTTAAAATTTTTTTCGAAAATTCTCCAATAATCGAGTTTGTTTTGGGAATTTACAAAAATGCTAAATACAAAAGTGGCTCAGTTTTCAATGTTATACCTTTGCTACAAATTTGGACTTTCTACTGTAACTTCGGCTTTTTAAATTTTTTCTTTTATTTTTCGAATCCTTCGCTCTATCGAATCGTACGAAATATAACTCAAGACTTCAATGTCATATCTGGCCCAGAAAATACCCACATTGGCCTTTTACCAGAAAAAGGAATAAATTAACCTCCAGAAATTCGTCTTTGTTGTTGCAAAGTTCATCTAGTTTTTCCATTTCGTCATTAAACTGATTCGTATTTTCGTTGTATGTACGTTAATATGTTCAGTAATTGATAATAGTTATTTATGATACAAGTGTTAAAAGTGGCATTTTATTTTGTGAGTGGGGAATATTGCGAAACGAGCGTTAGCGAGTGGAGCAACCCCACGAGCAAAATAAAATCACTTTTAACAAATGTATCATACAAAATTTTTTGTTCAACAGTTACTGCTAGTAAGAAAAAAACAAAAAAAAAATAAGATCCATAAGGATTCGAACACACGATCTTTGGATTACAAGGCTGACTGACAGATACTTCAAATATAATAAACCCCAACGCACTTTATTTATGAATGTCATTATTTGTCAGTGATGAAGGACATTCTACAGTTGGACTAAATACTACTTCGTTTGTAACTTCAAAAGGAATTAAATAAATAAATAAATAAATAGGGTTTTTATTAAAATCTTCCAACAATAAAACATTCACGTATAAGGACAAGTCACTTAACATATATCTCATTTCCATAATCCAGGGGGAAGAGGGAAAGAACATACGGGCGCAATAGTAGCAACCCCCCCTACACCTTTTCAGGGGTGCAGGAGGGGTGCCTTGCCGAGGCGAACATAGCACCCCCGCGAAAGGGCGCAGACGTCCGCCCGCGCTGGTGTTGACGCTGGGCCGGACTCAAAAGGAATTAGTATTATCAATTGCGCAAACGACCAAATACATGTGTGAACTTTTATAAACATTCCTCTTGAGTAGGTGTTCTGATTATAATATCTGATTGAAGTGTTTCTATTAGAGAGATCTATATTACTGAGTATCCATCATCTCATCTGTCACACTAGTGTTAAAAGTACTTTTAACACTAGTGTTAAAAGTGATTTTGTGAAAACGTCAGTTTTTAGTTCATGTGTCAATGAATTAAAAACGTCATTTTTAATGTCAGTACGTATTTTTGTACAACTGACATTAAAAATGACGTTTTTAATTCATTGGCACATAAACTAAAAACTGACGTTTTCACAAAATCACTTTTAACACTAGTGTTAAAAGTACTTTTAACACTAGTGTTAAAAGTAAAATGACAGATGAGATGATGGATACTCAGTAATATAGATCTCTCTAATAGAAACACTTCAATCAGATATTATAATCAGAACACCTACTCAAGAGGAATCGTTTATAAAAGTTCACACATGTATTTGGTCGTTTGCGCAATTGATAATACTAATTCCTTTTGAAGTTACAAACGAAGTAGTATTTAGTCCAACTGTAGAATGTCCTTCATCACTGACAAATAATGACATTCATAAATAAAGTGCGTTGGGGTTTATTATATTTGAAGTATCTGTCAGTCAGCCTTGTAATCCAAAGATCGTGTGTTCGAATCCTTATGGATCTTATTTTTTTTTTGTTTTTTTCTTACTAGCAGTAACTGTTGAACAAAAAATTTTGTATGATACATTTGTTAAAAGTGATTTTATTTTGCTCGTGGGGTTGCTCCACTCGCTAACGCTCGTTTCGCAATATTCCCCACTCACAAAATAAAATGCCACTTTTAACACTTGTATCATAAATAACTATTCTCTTCACTTTTATTACATTCGCATTCATTTTTCATCAGATTTGTATACCGTTAGCTGCAGATGAATTCAATATATTTTGATGTATGTATACTTTTTATATTGTATATTTTCACCATCCAACGTGTAAGAAACATTCAACCAAAATACCCGTAAAAAAATTTACAACAAAACATCTCAACATTCATTGATTCATCTCAATAATCTTATAAAGAACACGAATTCATTTTTCAGTATGCCGTCCTTTCTGATCTATACAAATTATAGTTCTTTCAAATAGGGAATATGTTATAATTATAAATGTACGAAAATTTGTAAACAAAACAAATAATTTAACATTAACCAAAACTAAAAATCTGTTTCAAAAGCCTACTAAAGAAAAATTATATTTCGATTCGATTAATTATACCTGCTATTTTCTTCCCGAACTGTTGCATTAGTCTTGTATTGTTTAAAATCACGGAATTCTATATCATGTTTGGTGCAAATCACTAGAACGAAAGTCCTTTGAATAGTTATGAGACTGTAGGTCATTGTTTAGTTTACAGAAAATTATGATAGGTATTTCGGATTTGTTTGTAACTGAATTATTGATCAGAAAAATCATTAAATGAATAAAAATCTATTCAAAAAGAAATACGAGTGTAATTGAATCATTGAATTATTTTATTCGATCACTGACATATTATCGTCCATATATTGGAAATCCAAATCCGTTTAACAATGAAATGAAAAAACTAAATGAAGTTTGCATTCATTTACCCTTCTGGTAACAGACCAATGTGAGTATTTTCTGGAAAAGATATGACGTTGAAGTCTCGTAGTCATCAAAATTATGAAATTTGAATAATTTTTCGTTCGAATCGATAAAACGAAAGATTTTAAAAATTTAAAAAATTGGAAAAAAAATGGTAGGAAGTACAAATTTGGAGCAGAGGTATAAAATTGGAAAGTTACCATTGTTTTCCTTTGACTTTTTTCGAAATTTTCAAAAGGATGAGGATTTTCGAAAATAATGTCAAATTTGACAGGTTAAGAATAGCACATGACAAAAGGAAAGAGGCCGTTTTTCACTCATTTCTTAAGCACAAACTAACTCAAAGTCAAATTTTCATTATATCCATTAATAAATAAACTTCTATATGTCGCGAACTTTATGTGTGACACTGTATATATTTTTCAATGCATTTTATTGGAATCATATACTCAATGATTAAACGAGAATGGTTCTGTGAAAGCACTCGTTTATTTGTGAAGTATGAAGTACTCTGATATAATGATGTCAATAAAGTATGCACAAACGAGCAAATATCATATTCCCATTGTTTATCAAACTCTGTGATAAATTCAATCAATAAAATTGTAAATGGCAAAGCTCCAGAGTACATTTGAGTTTGAAATGACGAATAGCCCGAGTAAACACACAAATTCAAGCAAATTGTACAGACGGATCCATTAAAATAATAAATTTATTAACACAGCTACCAATTAATCATGCATTTAACACGACAAGAATAATTCCAACAACCACTCATCATCGCCAATTGGGAAAATTTGGATTTAGTATAATACAGACCTCCCCTGATGTTCACTGAAGAGCACATTAATTTCACACTCGATAAACATGATGAAATGACAATTTTTCGTTAGTGCTGACAGAAATACGCCGTTAATGAATGAGATATTTCCAGAAATTGATGAGTAACACACGAACCTGCTCCTGGAAGGGTGTTTGTGTTCTCAGAGTTATGAAATTATCGAAACGTTCTGATTCGCTTCATCATTTTCTGATGACTGGTTGATTGATCGTTTCGTTTTGATACTGCGTAGCATCCTTGAGGGAATATGGGTTGTTATGAATGGGTAATGCAGTCTGGATTCGAAAAAATAAGTAGTATTCGAGAAGTGGGGGTTTAATAATCCAGTACGATTGGGTTTTGAGATAAACGAGGATCGATTGTAGCACCACCAAACGAAAAATAAAAAAGGTTTACGGAAATTCCAAGTAATTTTTTATGAAATGCGTTCGTTTTCTCAGAAAACTTGATTGTACGCCGACATCAAGGTTCACGCTTACCCGCCGCTGAAAGATCTATCCAGTTTAACACAAGTTGAAATGCCGTATTAGCATTGTTCACTGTCTCTTCATTATTGGCCGTCACTTGCATTATTACATCATCTGCAAATCCAGTCAGGGTGACACCTCCTAGTTGTTTCATTCTTAGCAAGTCATCGTATATGATGTTCCACAGGGTCGGACCAAATACTGACCCCTGAGGAACACCACTATTTACTTCGATGTTTGTTGGCGTGCCTTCCGCTTCTAGCTGTATTTCCCTTTACGAGAGGTGAGATGCAATGATACAGACAAGGCTTTCATCGAAACCCCTCCTCTCCATTTTCTCTAGGATCAACTGCCATGATGCACTATTGAACGCATTCTTGACATCTAATGTGACATCCGCACACAGTCTGCGGTGCAGGGCCGAGTAGGCTGCTGCAGCTCTGGCAATCCCCAGCACCTTTTTTATAGCGTCTACCGTTTGCCGCCTTTCTCTAAAGCCGAACTGTCTATCTGATAGACCTCCAGTTCGATGGATTTCTCCATTGAGTTTTATAAGGATCATGGCAAAAAGGGCACATTGGGGCCTACTTGCCTGGCTGCGGCAGCGGCCTCCCCATGATTACTACTACTTTATAAGGATCAAGTGTTCAACAACTTTCCTTCCACGTCTAATAGGGATATTGGTCGATATGCCGCAGAATCATTTAGGAGTTTGTCTCCCTTTCTTAATGAGACTAGTTAGTTATTATTTCTGGCAGTATGTGGCCGGGTTCTGGAGCTTTATTACTCTTGAGCTTTTGGCATGCCTTTTTCAACTCATCCACTGTAAAGTTCAAAGACCTATCTTCCGTATCACAGCAGACAAATGTGACTTGTTGATGAACTGGAAATAGACATTCCACTACTTCCTCCAACATTTCCATCGTAAGCATGAGCCTTGGAGTATAGCCAATAATTCTTTTCGTGACTAATTTGTAGCCATCCCACAGTCAGTATTATCGGAAAGCGCTTTCCAGCTTGATCTTTTGGAAAGTTTCATCGCAACTACAGACCTATCGCACTGCTATGTGAGGAAGCTTGGTGAGGTAGGTACTGTCGGATTGTTGTTTTTTCCATCAACCGGCTGCCCCCTTACGAGCAATTCTCAGAAGTCCCCGAGAGACTGGTGCGAGCTAGGAAAGACGCAGCCCTCACCTTTTAACGTGTGATGCCATGCACGAGGTCGGTGTTGGTGCGGTGATTCAAACCCACGAACCTTGTTGATATTGTATTTGTTACCGATCCTTCTGATTTTCCCGTAGATACCTCTGATGTACGCAAGACACAAGGACAAGAATGGTGTTTTGTTGTTGTTCTTCGATCGTTTCTTCTTTTCCAGCTATTTTTGTACTTCTACTATGATACTACTCCAACCACCGAAATAAATGAAGAGCATTGTAAGAACCTTGGTAGAGGGAGCGATGTGTATTTGCAACAACCAGGATTCAATAGAAGAGGAAATATACTACATCAAAAAGGACCTGCGCCGACACTGATACCCCGAAAAACTGATAAAAATATAAAAACAAATAAAAAAAATTGACCAAGACTATCGAAGAACGACAACAAAGCCCCGTTCTCTTCCTTTCCTTAGGCAGGGGCATCTCCGAGAAAATTAGAAGGATCGGGAACAAATCCAATAACAAGAGTTGTACCTTAGGAAGCTTCCTCACGAAGATGAAACCAGAATCCAGCACAAACTGATCCAATGTGAATGTGGATATTCCTACATCGGAGAGAACAACGGGATATTATTCGTAAGAATAAAACATCTTAATCTGAAATTACTGACCACGCCTGAACAGTGCACCACCAAATTCTTCATGACGAGGCCAGTGCTCTGCATATAAAGGAACATTGGTCCCAAAGAAAATTTAAAGACACCGCCAATGATACCTTCAGTCGACCTAACGTGGAAATTGAATATGTATGGTGACTGCTCATGGACCGTAGGAGGAAAAGCGTGAAACCGCACGCGCCACCAGACCGCGCATAATAACACCTGAAGACGATTGCTCTTTCCAGCAGCTGAAATGTATTGAAAAATTCAAAGAAGCAGAAATCTTCCAACCATTATTACTATGGACGTCCGAAACGTAAGTAAAGAAACATATACTGAACAATTATTTTGTGTTGTTCTGAAAGATTGTCTCATGTGATTCTTTTTCATATTTTTTCTATAGTTCATAACTACAATTTATATAAATGAGAAATAATGAGAAATCTTCGAAAACCACAGCTATATATATTTATTTTCTATGCTCACAAGATTTACCTCTCCTTGGGAACTACGATTTAAAAATTAATCCTAAAAAAGTTGACTATAATTGGTGCTTTCACTTTATTCATAAGATTGAATTCAAAAAAAATTATCCTTCAAACAACCATTTCGATCACTCAGCATAGAAGCCCAATCCAATTTTCTTTGGTTGGAGAAAACCCCCATTCAGAACTATTACCACATGCAACGCTCAGGACAAAATCTATATTCCTGCAACGTCATCAAATATACTAACGCATGGATTGAAAAAGACCGTTTTTCCAATGCCACAAGTGCAGATTCATTGAAAGAAATACGGAATACGAAAAGAAAAATCTCAACTCAAGGCGTAACTTCCAAAGAAATTTCCAGGCTGGTCAACAACTACGTGACAGGAATTTTATTTTAGATCCTGATTGATCCAGTGAAAATGGAGACGAATAGCTACACGTTTTTTCTCGTACGGTTAGCAAATGGCTGATGATCAGTATTGATGAGGTGACTCGATTAATGATTCTGTCTTCTAGAATACTGTTAGAAATATTGGAAGGTAATGGAGACATATGTCAAAAATATTTGAATGTTTCTATACCTTCTTCTCCCAGGTAGGGTAGGAAGCCAATATCTGAGAGGAAACTACTACCTTCCTGGTTACCAATGCGACTATCACTTGAATGCCTTTGACAGATGATACTCTTTTTGGATTGACGTGGCCGTTACTTGATGGAAATCTATACTTATAATACTAAGGTGAAACACGATTGAAATTTCCACTAAATTTATTGTCTTTGCGATATGTTTCGATACACAGTGTTTTTACAACTTATGAAATTGACATAACAATGTACCTACCTGGAAATCTCAAAACATAGCTACTACGTAATTCAATAAATTTAACAAAGGGGGAACTTTTCAGGTCCAATTGATCATTTAATGAATTAACCAGATGAATTTTTCCGTTCATTAATTTCCAAGAATTCTAACTAATTGAACCTAATGCCCTTATTTTCCACATGAAGAATTTTGAAGTTTTCATCAAAGTCACAGCCTTCCTCCAAAATATGACTGGCATGAGTGTGTTTTGTTCTTTTCATAATTCATATGGTATTCACGTATGCGACTTTTAAATGGTCTACCTGTCTGGTCTATATATACTTTGGACATTGTTATTGTCAATTTTAGGAGTTGTATGAGTCTAGGAATTAGCAATGATTATAGGTAGTCCCTAATTATGTTGATTGATAAAAAATGTATTTGAGTAGTTCTCAATGAAGAATAATTTAATGTACTTCATTCGCTTGAAAAAGATACTGCGTATCGAAACCTCTTGAAGTTGTTTGTGTCCTTCATCATCGGGCAATATTCCGCAAACGCCAGACCTATGTCATAGTATAAATAATAATAATAATTGTTTTTATTGCAGCTAAAAACAATACAAAATAATAAAAAATTTACCTAACCAATTATAAATATACCTACATCAATATAAATTACTGCTGCAAAAGGCAGTGTTAGCGTTTCTTCAACTTCATAAAAGTTGAAAAGCAGCGCTCTTACATTCAACCTTGAGAGAGAAAAAAAAAATAGATTACAAAGAACAAGAATAAATACATGACAGATTCTAATACTTGAAGAGAGAACAAATATCAAATAATGTATTGAAAAAAATATATTTTCATTGAAAAATAAACATAAAAAATAAAAAGTATCTTTTATTTATTAATTATCACATTGAATATAATAAAAATTTCTAGCTGTATCTATCAGAAATATAAGATCTTAGAATTCAAGTGTGTTAATTAATCAATGTTAAACATTCTTGTGTTAGTTTGTTGGTTGGTTTCCTGAAAGCTGACGAGCAGATTGGTTAACGCTAAGGGTTTTCCTTGACACTGAGTCCAGTTGGGGTCTACTGTATTGTAATGTCGTCAGTGGTTCCTAGTTGAATAAGCCTGTGATTTTCACCAGTTTTTCAGTAGTCTATTACCTAGGTGTTTTGAGTTCATGCCTGTTCCAAGGTTGATCTATCCTAATCTTCTGTCGCATTGGAAGATAATCTGAGAGGTTGTTTGCTCCTCATCACCACAAAGTCTTCACTCCACAGTAAAATAATTCCTATAGTTTGTAGGTATTTTCTGAGGCCGTAGTGTCTGTTTAATGAGCCAATAATTGTGCGAATATTGGATTTGATGAGCTTGAGAATGTCAGCTGCCATTGTTTAGCTCAGGTGCCCCACCATAGCAGTGCTGTTGCTGTTACGTTGCCCTTCGATTTGGTTCCAATGAGTTTGGTGTGTTGTTTTCTTCAACTCATTCATAAAATTTGGAATCAGGTTTTAATAATTCCAACACTTGGTTCTAGGCTTGTGAATAGTGATTCAGATGCTTGTCTTGCAAGTTGCCCTGCTTTTCGATGTAGCTTTGTTGTGTTTTAACAGTTCATTGAGGTACTGAAGGCATTCTCAAATTGCTTTAGGTTTAGTTGTACTGAATTCAGAGCCAATATTGCACTCTGACTATAAGATAAGATTGAGAGGTTTTCTATTGAACTGAATATCCATATTCATCTGTTTGCTTCTCCTTATCACATATATCTCAGCTTCGAATACTGTGGCGGTTTCATTTGTAACTATAACGTACCTCTTTGATCTTACTCCACATTTTCTTGATCCTGTTTCGATATCTGTTTCTGAACCATTTGTATACAAGATTTTGTTTCCAAATGATAGTGATTCTACTACCGAGTAGAGTACAGGTTCATATAAAATAAACAATTTCTCGGTTATAAGTATAACCAGTGAAGAATTATTCTGCAACGTTGTTAGATGTTTCCGGTAATCTTCGACACTGAATCTGGGTTGAAGGAAGAATGGGACATTGAACTTGCCATAGTTTTATACCTCTTTTCTCAAGATGATCTCTTTCCATCCAAAGAGCAACCAGACGGAAATGCATTGGAGTTTTAACTAGGAAGCCTACTAGGCTACACGGACGGTTCACGTCTGACTGACAGGTTTGGTGCAGGTTTCTACTTGAAAAAAAAATACGTATATGAGGTAGCTACGCCTTGAGTTTCCCAAGCTGAAATATTCAAGATCCTCATTCGAGCTACGAGGCAAAAGGTGATAGAAGGTCCCGAACAAAGAATTATATCTGTTCGGATAGTCAGGCAGTGCCCAGAGCCATCTGTTATCCTAACCAAGCTCAGCACTTAGACCAAAATGCGGAGATGCTCTTGAGAAACTAGTGGAAACAAATTCATCTCACTTTCTCTAAGAATGCGAGGCCTATGGGAGGTGAAGATTTGAAATCTTTGGAGTTAAAAACTCCAACAAGAGGAATAAATTGTCTTGGAGTGGACGGACATAATGACCTTAATGAAAAGGTCACGAAGGTTTGAAAAAGAAGATTGAGTGGGGGAAGTAACGTAGATATATGGAGAACAGGGGATGGTAAAAAGGACCCATGAGGGCCAACTGGCCTACTTGCCTTCTAGCTCGCAATAAAGAGCTACATCAATCAATTCCAGAATATTTAAATCCTTTTCACAAAAATTTCCGTGTAGACTCGACCCTATCAACAACGTGCCAAAATTCACCGAATAGATGACAAATATCGACTGATCGAATAATTACGTAAACATTTACATATTGATTGAAATGAGGCACAGGTACAAGGGATAATTTAATATGTCGTTATAGTTTCAGTGGATAAATTTATATAAACGTACCTTGTTTGATGATAGTGTATCGGCGAAGCAATTAAAGTGGATATTGACGTTTGCCTGGAAGTATTTAATTAAAATGCTCGGGGTGAATTGCACATGCCACCGTGAGAATCATTTGAATATGATATGCTGCACTAGTGAACTTTCATGAAACAAGTGTGCCTGTAGAAAATACTGGGGAAGAGTGGGTATGATTGTAACATTAGGAATTACACTAGTAATTTTTTATATATTTTTTCGAACACCTCAAGTCAAACTGCGTGAAAAAGGATTTTGAATTTTTTTTATTGTATTTCATCTAGAAAAAAATTAAATAAAATGGACGAGAATTCAAACACGAGCTATTTTCGCGCGAACTATTACCGGTATTTCATTGGACGACTGTAGATGACGTCAAAGTTTTTTTATGTATTGCACGTCTGGAATCAAAACAAACTGTGCCTTTTCATCAGATTCAACTGAATCGTTTCGAAAGAAGTCTAATCTGATTTACCTACACTGTAATTCAAACTGGGAATAACTCTTTCTCGTGCAGAAACATGCTAAGAGGACTCAAAGACAAACGTTTGTACAAGCTGATGATATCTGCCCGCGAAAATTTGGCGTTTGAATCTATCCCAATCTGGAATAGTTTTTGTGAATTGTAGTCGATATGAAATAGATTAATAGGTTCGTGGTGTGATTTTACATGCATCGTATATGCAGCTGAAATCATTTGTTACAAATAAAACGTCATTTTTAATTATAATGTAATTCCCTATTTTATTTAACGCCTATAAAAATAACTAATGAAACCCATGTCTCCTGATAATCAAGTATGTATTGATGAGTTTTCAATTGAGGACTAGACGACTGTTGAGTATGTGATGAAATATATGAAGTAGATTCCGAAACGAATATAAGAATCTCCAATAGAAAGTCCCGTCAGAGCTTCCCGGGACCTATATCATAACTGATTGCAACGTTTCGACCATCCGTCACTCAACCCTCCCGAAGAGCAGCGTTAAACATAGTTAAACATTCAGACAGATATGATGTAGTATCCCATATCTTTATCTTTAATAATCCTTAAACAGGATGAAAATTATTCAATTTTAAATATGTTTTATATTTTGTAACATTTTAATTTGGTCCATGGACATGATGTTTTTATATGGCTTCTTGTACACCTGACGAGTAAGTAACCTCACTTTTCATAACTTTCAATTTTCAAAATTTTCAATTTTATCAAATTCATTTTCAATCATTACTTACTTGCAGGTACGCACTGATGATGACTTAACAGTCGAAAGCGCTTTGCTACAATTTTTAAAATAAAAATATTTTGCACGAAATACAAAGTTTCTTCCTTCAATTAAACATAGTTTACTGCTTTCCTCGTCCTGGACCCAACGCCACCTTGAACATGATAATACAACGACTTGTGTAGCCCCTCGACGACAAGGACTGCCAAGCAAGGACAACAACCCTTGCAGACTGTCAACAATCAAACATAAATCGGTACGCCGTCGAAGTATTTCTGCCAACTTCAGTCAAATTCGATCATGTGCACATGGATTGAGTGATAATAAGTAGAATCGCCCGATGAATATCGCTACTGCCTGACAATCATCGGCAAGTTTACCAGCTGCCATTAAGTCATTAATGCGACGGCTGCTTCTGAAGCTCCAGCATTTTATGATCATAAGGCGAGACTCAACCAAATTGGGCTAGCCCGGCGGCATCTGCGGCCTTGCCGCCGGCAAAAATGCCGCGGCTTGTGAACTTGAATTCGACTCCACCAAACTCCGAAGAGGTTTGATGACGACGAGATTTTGTTGTTAGGATATATGGCCCTAAAAAGTATCACCAAGAGAAAAAAGTAAGAGGAACCACAGGTTTTGGTAACATGGCTATCATCTTGGGTTTTTCCGTATCCGTATCTTGCTTATCCATTTTGAAGTATCTCAGTCCACTGTGAAAAACAAAATACAAACTCATAAGCGGAAAAACGCAAACAAAATACTAAAATGAATAACGTACAGTTCGATACAAATATTCAAAACTGACTGAAAACAGAGAGAGCTGTCAATGCTAGCATCCTCGACAGGCTGTTTATTATTAATTTTTTCTCCCCTACAGCCGGCGGGTTGTGCCGGCAGCACGTGCCGCCGAGCTTGCACAGTTTGATGTGGTCCCGCCTATAGGATTCGGCAGATTGGCCATGCTGCTGCGTACCACAGCATACCATCCATCCAGAGAATGGAATAAAAAATTGATTCCACCGTCATCCCCAATATCCATAGGTAATATCCAAGTGAAGATTCTACCATACCTACCTTTTGATTTCTGTCAGACACATCAAAGCCCTATATGTTCCTGAACTCCTTGTATTTTTTATCAATATGATATTCACATACTCTTATCTCCTAATGTACATTTCATCCTTTTCTGTTCCACACCACCTAATTATCTAAGTCGAAAAGGATTTCTTCAAGTCTGATTGAGCAAAGAAGGCATAATACATCCACATCAAGTCAGTTTAATCCGAAGAAAGCTTTCGTAGTAACCCCCGGAAATTGCGTCACATCCCCGAAAACATATATGTTTCCTATCGATTCCGCATAAATATACCTTCCTCAATGTCAGCATATTTCTCCTAATATCCGCCGAGCTATCGGCGATCATCCCCCAATACGGATCCCTTGACCGAGAGTCGCAGTTTTCCATAACAAGTGAAAATCCCGTGCGGAGAACATCGTATCAGCATATCAAAATCCCCTCGAAGCGAAAGTCAAGGATGCTGCTACCGCCGGTCCACGGCATGCTTTCATCTGGAAGCGCGAGCCACCGAAATCTACAAGGTAACGCGCAATCGAAGGCGGCGTTGGACGCGATCGTACGCTTAGTGTGTCGCGGTCTACGCTAGCGAGCGCTACTTACGGACTACCGCGGTGAATCCGAATTCGAATACGCGCTGACATGCGAAACGCGTCTTACCCCGACTCGTAGACCGGTGCGTTTTTCCGTATCTTGATTTTGGTACCGACTTGTTCGATGTTTGGATTGGTTTCTAGCAAGTGTGAGTGATGAAAAAAATTCGGTGTATGTTTGTGCAAAGAGGAGTGGTCCAGCTTCTGACTGTTTTGGCAGTGTTCCCTTTGGCAGCACCCAGTTTCAATAGTTTGGACGAAGGATCCTCCACTAATGAGTTGGACAAACCAAGTAAGTGCGGCTGCAGACCCTACCTATAATGACAGTAGCACCAAAGCGGATTATAGATGTGTTACATGGGATTCCTGCATCATCTTTAACTGTGTTTTGGTTCCAGAATAACTTTATGATCCTCTATCCTACAGCTTTATTACTAACTTTTTATGATTACAAATATCACTCCGAAAAGTTTAGGCATTACCAATTTCTTGGTTGCCCTTTTTTGTCATCTTCTTCTATCTATATATTCAATACTGTCTTCCGATAGACGCAAACCCAAAATAGATTTCAAAGGAAATCCTGATTAGTTTGGAGACATATCATTCCTCAGCCTGAACTAGGACTGTGAAGTATTTTTCTTAGTTCTCCAAACCGTTTACCCCTGAATTCATTTTGATCTTCGAGAAAACATAACTGATTATTGTTCCACTTTTTCTAATATTTGTACTTTCCTGAAATTTCAATACTAATACTTTTTTCTAAAGAACAAAAAAAATCATAAAACATGAATAACTAAATATCAGAAAGCAATGAGGACTATGGGTGTCATACAGAGAATCGGCAGTCATCCCCTATAATGCTAGCATGATTCAGAAGACGCCATTGAAAATCTTGCCATAAAACGATGTCATTTGAAAAAAAAAATTGTATACCTCCATAATATGATTTCGATAGGATTTCATTCATGAATTCCATTCAGAATTCGGAAAAGAGATCTGACTCCCAATCGACTACATATATATCAAAATCTTTTTGCTGTTCCCGTCTACTGATTTTGCCCTTGCTGAGCTCCATGTTTTGGTAGGTTCCTGGCAATTGGACAAATCAATTTAGTGTGATTGCAGTTCGGGTTGCTCTTATTTCGTACTCACCCTGTTAATAATGGCTGAACCAGTTCTTGATTTTCTCTATATTCTGCTACCTGTTTAACAATGTGATCCTGTTTTTCAAAATCTCACATCTGGTTTTGGTACGTCTGGATAAAAAAAAATTATAAAAATGGCTGATATTTGAATATGCGCTAACATGCGGAATTCGTAGACTGGTGCGTTTTTCCGTATCCTGATTTTGGTACCCACTTGTTTGGATTGGTTTCTGGCAAGTGTTAGCTGCGTTTGTTGAATGATGAAAAAAATTCGGTGTATGTTTGTGCAACGAGGATTGGTCCAGCTTCTGTTCCCTTTGACATCCAGTTTAAATAGTTTGGGCAAAGAATTCGCAGCCGATGAGCTGGCAGCTGCAGTTGTTACTCACCATGTAAGTGGCACCAAAGCGGATTATGGATGAGTTACATGAGATTCCTGTGACATCTACTACTGTGTTTGATTCCCCCACAGCTTTATTACTCGCGTATTTTTAAACTCACGAAATTTCACGCCGAAAAGTTTAAGCATTAACACGTTCTTGGTTGGCCTTTTTTGTCATCTTCTTCCACATCTTCAATATTTTCTTCCGATAGAAGTAAACTCGAAGATTTCAGAAGAAACCTCGATTGGGTTGGAGACGGGGTATACTTCAAGCTATTCCTCAGCCTGAACTAGAACTATGAAGTATTTTGCTCAGTACTTAGCACCGTTTATCCTGAACTCATTCTGATCTTTGAGGAACCATTATAAGTACGAAGTATTCCACTTTTTCTAATATTTGCAGTCATCCCCTACAATGCAAACATGTATCGAAGATGCTATTGAAAATTTTCCTAGTTAAGATGTCCTTCTAACAACGCATCGACTTCAAAATATAGTTTGTTTCCTCCATGTTTTGATGGTTCGTGACAAGTAAAAACTGCTTTTGTTGAGTAATGAAAAGATTTCGGTTATGTTCGTGCTGGAAGTAATTTTGCTCCTGGCTCTTTTATTACTGTCCACTTTAGTATCGTCAGTTTCAATAAATCTTATGGTGATTCACACCTAATGAGCAACAGGACATATCAATTTGGTGTGGTTGATGCAGTTCGTGTGACAGAGTACCCAGCCTATCAATAATAGCAAGCATATAGGCACTGGTAGCTGTAGTTTTTTCTTTCTCTAGCTCTTTTCTGAATGCTGGTTTTCATTGTGACCGTATTTTCCAAAATCTCATATATCTGTTATTTTTTATTCATGACCGCATTTGATGATCAGATGAGTTCAACCACACACAATTTTTGGCGTCTTTAAGTTTCGCTGGACATGATTTATTATCTCTAAACAGCATAGCTCAAATTAGGTACTTATCGAACGCCTATGAAAAGCTATATAGGCTTTAGCCTTCCTCACTGGCAGGAGGAATACTCACCTCATGAAGTTTAATACTCAATACCATAGTATTCAAAGTACATTAGTGTTAGGTTTTTCGAAAACAGAAAGAAAAAAATTCAGAAAACATGAATAACGTCAAGTGTGTCATTCATCCACTTCATCCGCTTTCTCTAAATGGTTTCTGGTTTCTGGTTAACATTGTGATCCTGTTCTACAAAATTTCACATCACTATTATTTTTTTCTGAAATCGCTCAAGAATGCGTATTTTCTTGAAGCAACTTCAGACCCCAAAATACGCTTGATCTTGTATTTTAGCCCGTTGCTAAGCAACGAAATTTCTCGTATCGAAAACAGTCCGGGAAAATTTTTGCCGGCGTCTCAACAATAACGACATCAATCAAAAATTTTGATGAATCTATAAAAATGTCCTAATTCATGATAAGGTTGATTGCGATTCCAGAAAAAATAGTATGTGTACCTCGTAGTAAAAGCACATTTCCAGACTTCAATGCTTGTTGGCCTCGGCTTAACGCCTCGGCCATCAATTTGCATTGTCGTCCGGGAATGTAATGCTTTTACCACTAGATACACAATATACTATTCCTTATTCCTTAAGGGCCATGTATCTCAGTGGTTGATTCGAAACCATTGACTGCTGGTCGTCTAGGTTCGAATCCTTAGCGACTACAGATTTTTATATGATGGCTCGAGAAAGTGCTAGGAATTTCATAAATCACAAAATTCAGGTACTAAAGTGCTATGGCAATATATATTTCTATGTACTCTGAAGCCCTTGGTGAAAGCATTGATCTCTATGATATATATATATTTTTTCATTTATTTGAAACTCTAAAACAATAATTATTATTTTAGTTCGAAAATATGAATAGGACATTCATAAAATCTCCCAAGAGGTTATCTTGAACGATGGAAAATGGCGACTAAAGTTTGTCTTTCAGTCGCAGATGATTCCACAACAGATTTTATGAATTTCCTATTCATATTTTCGAACTAAAATCAAAATGCTCATGACAGGTCTATGTCAAAAAATAATTTTCAAAGTGTCACCGAAGAAGAAATATTTCCTTCATATCCATCCCTGATGTGTATGCTTCTGAAGAGCCTGTTTTATTCCAATCCTATATCAATCCTCCTGAAGAGCTTGGCAAAGCGAAATAGATTTTTGTCGACCAAAATGTATTGGGGATTAAATGCGAGAGAAGCGAATCTTGCTTCAATGAAATGAACGATTTCTGTGAGTGATATTTTTTAATAACATTCTCCTTCTCTAATTTATTTAATGATTTTATCAATGAAAACTAGAGAGAATTAAAAAAATCAGTTATCTGAATGAAAATGCGAATTTTCACCTTCAAATTTTTTCTTTCCTTTTCAGTTAGAGTCTTTTCACAATATCTATCAGATGTATTTCAATGTCCAGCGTGGCTTGTGCCGGGGAAGTAGTTGTTTCCTGTTAGATATTACAAATAAATCACATTTTTCAATTTTCATGGAGAGTGTTCCCCTTTTCAATAATAATAATTATGTTCGTGTGTTCGGTGAAAATTTTGCAATCGAATTTGAAACAACTAAAAGAAAACAAAAGTGGATGACCATGCGATAATGATAATGTATGTATTTGTGGTATAAACTTTGCAATGGATTTCAAATTGATTTCAAACATAGCTCAGCAGGCTAAAGCATGTTGGAATATAGTGGTGCATTTGCTATCAATGCTGTAAAAGAAGAACAGCAGCACCACATCACCCTAGAAGGCGAAATTAGTACCATAGAAACTGACAGACATGCTGAGAAAATCTTCTCTCATGAAAAAATCCACGTCAAGCAGTACATGCAAATAGGTCACGAGGTCACGAGGTCTTATCCGTGTTATGACCGTTCGATATACCTAATAAATGTTTCAGTAGAGTATGTCAAATATCCAGTTTCCTCAGAGGGCATGATTCACATTTCAATAATGATAAAACCTCGGATAAAACAGAAGATGTTGATATAGAATTCCTTTGAAATGAATTGGATAACATTTGCTTTTCTGTGATCAATTTGCCATTATCCAATACCTATCGAAGAGGCCGGTTTTTGGTTTGTCTTGGTGAGTTTAATTGAAAGGCGTACTGTCCGCAATTAACTTTCGAACCGAACACGAAGTTTCTTTTCATCAATCTACGATTAGTTTCATCTGAAGTTCAGTTGCGCAGTATTTATTTTGCTCAAGTAGAACCTAGACTGACGTACGGGGTTTGTTTTTGAGATGGGTTAACTTCTAATGAAAGGTAAATAATTTTTTTTTACGACAACTTCAGAATATGTTCAATAAACGAGTTTCAATTCATTAATAAATAGCTACATTTCAAATATCATGTTATACAGGGCAATTCAAATTCGACCCCCACCATTGGGATCTCCTAAACTACAGGAGATACGTCGAAGCTTAAATTGGGGCAAAGTTGCGTTTTTTTGTGTTTAACAAAATACTATTTTGAAACTTGGAAAATTCCGAGTATTTCCGGAAATATCAGGAAAAAACTTAAAATCGGAATTTTCGTTTTTATTTTTTTCTATCGTTATTTGACAACATAGCTCAAAACCAAAAGTACATTCTCATTGATACTCTTCCTTAGCTACACGTTTTCATGTTCAGATTTACCATCCGACGTTTCGTCTTCTGGCATTCATCATCAACTTTTTTTCTGTTAGGGGCGCCATATTGTTTTTTTATACAGAAAAATTGTGATTCTCATTCTGATTTCATTGATGTATAATTTGTTATGATTTGCTCTTCTGAAACCACAGATATTAAAAAAAAACAACTTCATCTGAGATGGTCATGACTCCATCGAAAAATTTTGTTTAATAAACACTAGTTGTCAGAACTCATTAAACATCATAAGTTTGCACGAATACTTCAGTCGAAATGTTCTCATTCTCAAATGAAGAAAAACGGTTATGTATTCAAGAGGAAGGCCATCATTTCGAATACTTGTTGTAATACTTTTTGTGCATTTTTTACAAGCTCATGATTTCATTCTTATTTTTTTAAACGCATCGTACTCAGCCAAGTGTTTGCCCAAAATTCCGAATAATGTTCTATCCGGCTGTTGTCTTTCCCGATATAATTCAAAATAAATTTGTGCTGTTTTCGTAATATTCCTATCAAATTTATTATAAAGTTTCAACATATCTCGTTTTTCTTCATTTGAGAATGAGGACCTTTCGACTGAAGTATTTGTGCAAACTTATGATGTTTAATGAGTTCTGACAACTAGTGTTTATTAAACAAAATTTTTCGATGGAGTCATGACCATCTCAGATGAAGTTGTTTTTTTTAATATTTGTAGTTTCAGAACAGCAAATCATAACAAATTATACATCAATGAAATCAGAATGAGAATCACTATTTTTCTGTATAAAAAAACAATATGGCGCCCATAACAGAAAAAGAAGTTGATGATGAATGCCAGAAGACGAAACGTCGGATAGTAAATCTGAACATGAAAACGTGTAGCTAAGAAAAAGTATCAATGATAATGTACTTTTGGTTTTGAGCTATGTTGTCAAATAACGATAGAAAAAAATAAAAACGAAAATTCCGATTTTCAGTTTTTTCCCGATATTTCCGGAAATACTCGGAATTTTCCAAGTTTCAAAACAGTATTTTGTTAAGCACAATGAAACGCAACTTTGCCCCAATTTAAGCTTCGACGTATCTACTGTAGTTTAGGAGATCCCAATGGTGGGAGTCGAATTTGAATTGCCCTGTATAGTGACTGACACGTTGTTAGGTTTATACTAAATTTGTTGCCATAGCTGCTTGTCCCGCTAACGATTTCGGTGTACCGAATATACCCATGAATTAACTTCATGAAGCCAATATAGCTATTGAGAATGCCCTACAGAAAATGTTTTGGATTTCAACTTCTCACATTCCGATAATTGAAAAAATCATGGAAACGTGTACGAGTGTAAAGGGACAAATACTCTCTACTTTCACAAAACGTTGACAGTCCTGGGACTAATCCCTCTCCGTTATCAAAACTTGTTGAAAATTGTATCTGTTATACATTAGGAGGTTTTAAGACCTTCCTTCACTGGAATCCTTACTGACAAGGATATTCGCAATATAGCACCCCATGGGCACAAGGACGTTGAAATAACGTTGTGAAATGGCTGAAAACCGAACGTTTTTTCAACGAAAAAATTTCGCGTCTTACAACAATATATTAAACCAATTGCTCACGTTGAGGATAATCAATAAAACAACATTGTTTTAACCAAATAAAAGGTTAAGGAACGTATCATAAATATTGATAAATGAATCGTATAAAGCGAGTTTGATTAAAAATGCTTTTTGAATTAACATAACGATTGTTAAACGTATATTCAACGATTCGTTGAGGAAGTAACGTTGGAAATACACCTTTATAACGTATTCTTTCAACGTTGAAGATTACACCAAATTATTGTCCTTAAAATTTTCAACCAGAAACGTTTATTTAACCAATGCCACGTTTATACCACGTTTGAAAAACGTACGTGTGCCCATTGGGCATCCACTCCAGAAAAGGAAAATCGTGGAATGCCATCGACTTCAGCGATGACTAATTGCCAATATGAATAAATTATCGTCAAATTCATCAAAAACGCTTTTTAATGATGGTTCATTCAACTTCGATCAATTATGCCCCATTGTTGTTTATTCAAAGCAATAAAAAATTAATTTGCATTTTTTTTATGTTTCAACTGAATATAAACGTCAGTTAGTCGGTTATCGTGAATCGTGAAAATAGTAATTTACGTAACAAGTCCGGAAAACACTGTTTTTTTGGACGAGTGGACAAGAGTACTACAAAGAAAGTATAGTAGAACTTTGCCCGGAAATTCATCAGTTGTAATCCAATGTTCGTCGTGGTGATAGCCAGGAAAATAGTTGTTTTCTGGTGGATTTCCGACCTAACTGATGCTATCGTATAGGATTATTATTGCAATGAGCAGTCCTGGACATTTTGTTTCTTCTTTTTATGGTATTTTCACATCTCGTCAAGTTATATCGGGCAGTTAGTTTGGACAAGTGATCCACCCCGAACGGAGTATGGACTGCAAGTGGCGCAGTCAATTGTTCCGATGAAAGGATCGCTCGTCTGTAATTAGGGCGAACGAAAAAATCCAATTATTTCCCATCACGATATCCTGTGGTAGAAAGAATCGGATTCTTGTCTCGTCCTTGATAAAGGAGCGGGATTAGCGAGATAGTCGACCGAAATCAATTTTGTCGATTGCCGACTATGGAAAATTAAGTTGGTGGGATATTATCCCAGGATTTTTTTCAAATTCGCATCGAGGGAGGCACTGTGCAGTGAATTAGCCATAACCAGTGAGAAAGAGAACATATATGAATGAATATGACTATTCCAAATGGATTATTCATAGGAAACGTCGGACATAATTACTGACCGTTTCATTCTTGTTATTTTATTATTTCTATCTTGAAAGTATACAGGGTGTCAATTTGAAAACTTCCCACCCTTAATATCTTCCTTCCAGTAAACAATATGAGTAATCGAAAAAACAAGTCAATTTTATTGTCAAGGGGGACACTTTCACGGACTATTTGTAGCCCTCGTGGTTCAACCCCCTAGGAGGGGTAGATGTTACCCTTAGAATTTTAAATGGGAAGGGGGGTCAAGTGGCACATCATTTTGATGGGCGTTCAATTCTTGTTCCACTTATTATTTTCTGATGAGCATTTTCCGAAAAATTGCGTTCTAAACTAACAGAAGTAATTATTAGAACGCCTATACTGAGATGCATTATTGTATTGACTCCCTTTAATAAAAATGGTTAGAAGAGTAGGTGGCACCGCTGCAACCCTTGTATGACACGAATAAATTTATTACGCATGGGATTTTTTATTTGGTGGTTATTTTCCTTCTACAAAATAAAATTTAATTTGCGAGAAAGACATTTCCAACATAAAATCTACTGACGCTTATCTTATTAGCTGTTCGAAATGTTGTCCATTTTGCTCTAAACAGTAATACAGTCTGTTTTCGAACTCCCCTCTAACATTACGGAAAACTTCACTAGGAATTGACTGGCATGCTACTGTAATTCGTCTTTTAAGTTCGTCAATATCAGAAGGTTGTGTTTTATAAACAACGGATTTAAGATGCCCCCAAAGAAAGAAATCTAAGGGTGTTAAATCCGGTGATCTCGGAGGCCATTCAACTGCTCCCCTTCTGCCAATCCATCTACCCGGAAATCTCTCGTTTAACCACTGTCGGACGGGAAGAAAATAATGAGGTGGAGCACCGTCCTGCTGGTAATGTAACAGATCCTCCTGCAAAAGTTCATTACCTTCTGCATCAATTCGAGTTTCTAGCTCGTGAGTTATAAGAGGATCGATAGTCTCTTCAAGCATATCAAGGTACAGATTGCCAGTCAAGTTTTCTTCCAGAAATAATGGACCAAGAATGGCATTTCCAAGAATACCAGCCCAAACATTAACTTTTTGTGGGTGTTGTGTATGCCCTTCCCGAAAAATATGTGGGTTTTCGTCACTCCAATAGCGACAATTTTGTCTATTAACATTGCCATTCAGAAAAAATGAACACTCATCGCTGAAACAGATGTTTAACAGAAGATTAGGGATGGTATTGACTCGATGAGACATGATTTCACAAAACTCTATTCTTCTATCATAATCATCCTCGTGGAGCTCTTGAAGAATCTGCATTTTATATGGATGAAATTTATGCATTTTCAATGCTTTTCTTATAGTCTCGCGTGACATTCCCGTCTGTTCTGATACTGATCGTAAGGAGCTCGTGGGCTCTGCAGCAAATATTCCCAAAACTTCAATTTGAGCTGCTTCATTTAGTACTCTGGGGTTATTTCTTTTTTTATTTGTCACTGAACCAGTTTCGTAAAACTTATTCACCAAATCAAGCACATACCGGTGACTTACATTACAATTTGGATGTCTTTCGTTAAAAAGACATGCCGCCCTTCGTGCGCACTTTCCAACTTCTACATAAATTACAACCATTTCAATTCTGTCTTGAAGAATGTAAACCATTTTTACACTTATTAAAGTAATTCCTAAACAGACCAACAGGTACAACGGTATTTACAATACTACCACATAGTTCAAATTTTCTAACCAATTTTTTGCCGGAAAACAGAAACTTTTTACAGCAGAAGTAGCAAAAAAGGAAGGCTATCTGTACAATTTCTGCGATGACACTTAAAAATTCAGCATTTAATAAACACAACTTTACTACCATCTACGTTTTACTATTAGACTACTTTTTTATGTAACGTGTTTGGAGCTAATGGCTAATGTTACCCCTAATCAAGGGTTGGAACGGTACCACCTAATATTCTAACCAGTTCTGGCCAAACCATGCATTTCAGTATAGGCGTTCTAATAATTACTTCTGTTAGTTTAGAACGCAATTTTTCGGAAAATGCTCATCAAAAAATAATGAGTCAGGGTACCATTGGAACAAGAATTGAACGCCCATCAAAATGATGTGCCACTTGACCCCCCTTCCCATTTAAAATTCTAAGGGTAACATCTTCCCCTCCTAGGGGGTTGAACCACGAGGGCTACAAATAGTCCGTGAAAGTGTCCCCCTTGACAATAAAATTGACCTGTTTTTTCGATTACTCATATTGTTTACTGGAAGGAAGATATTAAGGGTGGGAAGTTTTCAAATTGACACCCTGTATACAAGTAGTGACTGAAAAATGAACGAAAAATGGAAAACAATTTTACGAGAAAAACTGACATGAAAAAATTTTGGGTAATGTCAGCTTTTCGAGAGAAAATTTGTTGAAGAAAGAAATTTATTCACTTATAATCTCCCTAGTGCTTGAATTATTGCCGGAAATTTTTCGAGTACATGAATTCATGTACGAGATAAATTTCCAGCAATTAATTCAAGCACGCGGGGGATTCGGTAAGAAAATTTCACACCAAAATATATTAAATTAATGGTTAATTCAACTGACTTGTAGATTATTCTGAGAGAAAACAAGTTGTAACATCAGTGGGCCATGGGCCATGAATGGTTTTTGTTGATATAATGACAGTTACGCGTTGGTATTAGTGGCGGTGTTTGTATGTGAGAAAGGAAAATTCATTTTGCGACATTTTCAACCTAAAATTACATTGCACATCACGCAGAACTAAAATAGTTTTGACTGGTCCATGCGGATTGTCTATTGGGAAGTGATGTGGAAAGGAATTGTTGCAAATTTTAGCCGAGTATTCACGAAAAGATAAGTTGAATAAAATTGTTTCAAATATTAAGTTCATCAAGTCAAGCATAGATAGATTTGATTGATATACATTTTTTACCGATGGACCTATTCATCGTTGAAATGCAAGTCTCAAAATATTTTCAGACACATTCGAAATATTTAGTGAATATATAATTATGAAATATTATCTCCTTTCATATGAAAAATCACATTCCATTTGTACATAAAAGCAAAATGTTAACTATCACATGTCAAATATTTGACAGAAAAATTTCCACCTATTAATTTCGCCCAGGGTACCCAGGAGGATAAAAATTTCCGGAAATTTTTTGGGTTGCCATGGCAAGTAAATGAAAACCAATTTTTTGATTGGCTGAAAAAGTGAGGTGTGAAATTTTCAATAAAAGATAAACCAACGACAATATATAAATACACCACAATAATAATCACCCTGATTGAAACAGTTATCTGAAGAAGCAGTTATTAACAACACAGTTATAATAATGCTTTCTGTACTCTGTTCAGATGAAACCGATTCATATTGTATCAACAATAATACTGAATAATTATTGCTGTCATGACAGAAATTCCGCATACTAGATGAAGCCTGTTTTTGAGGAACAGGCATTGTCCTTTTTTATCGCTGTCAAACTGACTCAGACGCCATATTCAAATGGGTTTATTTCTACAGGAATTGATTTATCATCAATATTACAATACGATCAGTATGTAAGTTAACAGTTTGAATGTATACCCACCTACACCTATACTGTACATGCATTTATCTCTACTTTGACTTCAAACTCACTTATTTTCTGTTATCCGTGTTTATCGTCGCTTGCAGATAGGTAACCCATTCTCTCTGGAATAAACTGGTAGTAGATTCAAATAAACGCCACACATCCTGAGGGAAAAGGACCTCGTGTTGAATTCCAACGCTGTGCGAATGTAATCATATCAGTATGTATGAGTGTAAGTTCAGAAGCGGGTCTTTTCAGCACCATAATCCTTTCTGGTTGCAGTGCTCCAGGGTCACTTTATCATTGTCATTCATATTGAATAGATCTGTGGAAATGGGAGATTTTCCCGATAAACTGAAGATTGGTTTGGTAACACAACTTCTCCCGTGGATTTTGTCATACTTGTCGCAGAGAAAAATACGGGTTTAATTGGGCCTACTTCTTCTTCTCCTCTTCATGCTGATGATACAACACTTGCAGCTGATTCTGAATTTACGACCCGGTGTTGCAAAAACTCTCTGATCGTGAATTCAAGTAAAACTGTGCTTATGCAGTTTTCATTCAGAAATTGAGGAAAAATCAATAACTTCAGAGTGAAGTTTGACAAAGAGTATGTCAAATCGTCAAACAGCACCAAATTTCTTGGTACCTATATTGATAGTATTATGACGTTCGAATCCAGTATGAGCCGAATACGCAAAAAGGTCAATATTAGATACTACGCAATAAGACACTTGCAGTCAATTCTGAGTACAGATTAACTCCTCAATGTATATTATGCAATTGTACACTCTCATATTTCATACAACATTGCTTTGTGGGATTGCTCTACTAATGTAAATAAAATATTTGTTTCACATATTTTATAGAATAAAGAATTATGTGTAAACGATACGTCGAACCGTATAAAAGATATGATAACAGTGTGTTGGTGAATATTTTGGTAGATGAGGTCAACGTAATTATAACTCAACTGATTGTTCAATTTGTAAGGTTTTCGATACACTTTTTTCTCTGAAGACATGTTTTGTGAAATGTTACGTTTTATGAGTATTACTGTAGATAATTTGAATATAACTATTTATTTTCATTATCGAATAATTTTAACCAATTTTATTAACGTATCCTATATCATTTTGTGGTCTGAAAGGATTTAATAAGGATTTTCTATTATTACCATGAGGGTCATAATAAAATGAAAAAGACTTTTGTGTATATAACCAACTATTAGGTTCTTTGATCGATATGATGATACGTTGTGAGATAAAATATAAGAAAATACGAGATAATTCGTATTATTTAATGGTCAATTTCACTTTTGTTTAATTTATTCGATGATTTGAAATGATAAACACAGAACAGGTTTCTTGTGATATCGAACTCTTGCAATATAGCATAACTTAATAATAATTTTCATAATGGGAAGACCTGAATATACTGTTACTCGACGAATTCACTGTGTCTAAGAATGTGAAATCAAGAGTAGCTAGTTTGTTGACATCGAATGTTCCAATCACTGTTTTCATATTTTGAAATGGAATAGAATTTAGTCATCAGGCCTCTTTCTAGAAATCATCAAACCTGGGATATGGCTTAAGATGGCATGACAAAAAAGTTCAGGACGCAACAAAAAGTAACACAACTTACAACTTTTTCACAATACATACTAACTCGACCATTCTGAATCGATTGGCGTTCGCAAAATTTGTCTATCTCTAACCGTTCTCGAGTTGGTCAGCTCTGAATCAGTTTTTGGATGGTTTTTTGGCCGCCAAAAATATTTATTATGAGATTTTCACATTATTTAGAATCAGCACGTCAAACTACTTTTGACAACAAAAAATTAAAATTCGAAAAATTAAAAATAAAAAATCTTAGAAAATTGGATTTTTTACCTTAAACACCCTTTTCCGGTTAAATCGTATATCTGAGCATATAAAAATCGTACATTTTTGGAATGAGCATGAAATTTTACATTTACAGTGTGAATTTCAAGTCGATGTGACGACTTGGTATTTTTGATGATTTTTAGGGGTGAACCCCTTGCAACTTTTTCGAGTAATTTTTAATTATTTTGATTGACTCGAAATTCACAATACATACTAATTCGACCATTCTGAATCGATTGGCGTCCGCAGAATTCGTCTATCTCTAACCGTTCAGCTCTAAATCAGTTTTCAAATGGTTTTTTTGACGCGAAAAATATTTCTGATGAGTTTTCGAAATTTTCGTTCAAAGATTCGAAATCAGCACGTCGGAATACTTTCGTAGACAAAAATTTGAAATTCGAAAAATGAAAAATAAAAAAGTTCAAAATATTATCTATCATGATATATTCGACTTTTTTGTCCGTTTAATTTTTTTTGTTCACATTCTTAGTATATACTAATTCGGCCATTTTGAAGCGATTAACTTTCGCTGAATTTGTCTATCTCTAACCGTTCTCGAGTTGGTCAACTCTGAATCAGTTTTTAGATGTTTTTTTGCCGCCAAAAATATTTATGATGAGTTTTTGACATTATTGTTAAAAGATTCAGAATCAGCACGTCAAATTACTTTCGACGACAAAAAATTTAAATTCGAAAAATTGCAAATAAAAAATCTTAGAAAATTGGATTTTTTACCTTAAACACCCTTTTCCGGTTAAATCGTATATCTGAGCATATAAAAATCGTACATTTTTGGAATGAGCATGAAATTTTACATTTACAGTGTGAATTTCAAGTCGATGTGACGACTTGGTATTTTTGATGATTTTTAGGGGTGAACACCCCTTGCAACTTTTTCGAGTAATTTTTTATTATTTTGATTGACTCGAAATTCACAATACATACTAATTCGACCATTCTGAATCGATTGGCGTCCGCAGAATTCGTCTATCTCTAACCGTTCAGCTCTAAATCAGTTTTCAAATGGTTTTTTTTACGCGAAAAATATTTCTGATGAGTTTTCGAAATTTTCGTTCAAAGATTCGAAATCAGCACGTTGAAATACTTTCGTAGACAAAAATTTTAAATTCGAAAAATGAAAAATAAAAAAGTAAAATATTATCTATCATGATATACTCGACTTTTTTGTCCGTTTAATTTTTTTTTGTTCACATTCTCAGTATATACTAATTCGGCGATTTTGAATCGAATAACTTTCGCTAAATTTGTCTATCTCTAACCGTTCTCGAGTTGGTCAGCTCTGAATCAGTTTTTAGATGTTTTTTGCCGCCAAAAATATTTATGATGAGTTTTTGACTTTGTTGTTAAAAGATTCGGAATCAGCACGTCAAATTACTTTCGACGACAAAAAATTCAAATTCGAAAAATTAAAAATAAAAAATCTTATAAAATTGGATTTTTTACCTTAAACACCCTTTTCTGGTTAAATCGTATATCTGAGCAAAATATTTATGATGAGTTTTTGACATTATTGCTAAAAGATTCAGAATCAGCACATCAAATTACTTTCGACGACAATAATATGAAATTCAAAAAATGAAAAATAATAAATCTCAGAAAATTTTATTTTTCATCTTAAACACCTTTTCCCGCCTAAATCTTATATCTGAGCATATAAAAATCATACATTTTTGGAATAAGCATAAAATTTTACGTATACAGTGCAAATTTCAAGTCGATGTGACGACTTGGTAGTTTTGATGATTTTTAGGGGTGAACCCCTTCCAACTTTTTCGAGTAATTTTTAATTTTTTTCGATTGACTGAAAATTCACAAGTCATACTAATTCGACCATTCTGAATCGATTGGCGTTCGCAGAATTTGTCTATCTCTAATCGTTCTCAAGTTTGTCAGCTCTAAATCAGTTTTTTGATGTTTTTTTTGCCGTCAAAAATATGTCTGATGAGTTTTAGACATTATCGTTAAAAGATTCGGAATCAGCACTTCAAAATACGTTCGAAGACAAAAAATTCAAATTCGAAAAATTGAAAATAAAAAATCTCTGAAAATTTAATGTTTTGTCTTAAACACCTTTTTTCGGCTAAATCTTATATCTGAGCATAGAAAATCATACATTTTTGGAATGAGCATGAAATTTTACGTACACAGTGCAAATTTCAAGTCGATGTGACAACTTGGTACTTTTAATGATTTTTAATTTCTTTTGATTGACTCGAAAATAACAATACATACTAATTCGGCCATTTTGAATCGCCTGGCGTTCGCAGATTTCGTTTATCTATAACCGTCCTCAAGTTGGTCAGCTCTGAATTAGTTTTCAAATGTTTTTTTTTGGCGCGGAAAATATTTCTGATGAGTTTTCGAAATATTTGTTCAAAGATTATGAATCAGTGCAGCAGGCGATTCATATTTCCGCCCTCAAAGTGACTAGCGCACAAGATAAACTGCTATGGAATGGGCAGTTTGCTCTTATCATTAAGAACATAAGGAAGGAAATACAATGGAGTTTCGACTAGAAAGGCTATCATAACATACGGACGATTCGCGACTGACCAAAAAACAGGCTTCGGGCACAGGCATCTTCTAGAAGAAGGTCAGACCTGGTATATTAATTAGAAGATGCTCTTAATGAATCAGCCGAAACGAAGAAAGTTGAGTTGGTATGAGTCCCTGGTTACCCAGGGGTGTCGGGAAACGAGGTGGCAGACAAACTAGGCATTGCAAGAGATAAAATCTCTTCTGTCCTTGACGATTAGGCAGAAAAAAAAATTGAATTTTGGATGGATACCACTGACTGCAGGCAGTCAAAAGACTTTGTGACCGGCTCTGTCAAGTCAAGGACGGCATTGGCTGTCAGGCAGAGATCGCCAAACACAGGACATAACAAATTAAACACCTATCACTAATGAGCAAAAAGACAGCCCAACTTTGAGTGAAGAAAACGAGAAAGTTCGTCTCACTTCTTTGGCGAGTGTGAGGCGTACCTCTGTAGTTGAAAAACTCCAAAAAGTTGAACTTCTGTTCAAGAAATATAAGCTACCCATAACACCAAAACTACGTCGACGCGCGTTTCGCCAACAAAGTTAGCATCCTCAAGAGCTATGAGCTTACCGACACTTCAAAATAGAGTGGATTGACATACTGAGATGGGGCAATGCAGGTATGTTCAGAGCCTCTTTGCCATCCGCAAAGAGGCCCGGGGGGTCTCACTTGTCTGGCTGGGGCAGCGATCTCCCCACGATTACTACTACTTCTACTTGTTATGTGACGGACATCGAGCTTAAAGCGCTCTCAGTGAGGTAAAAAAAAATCAAAAAAATGTTTTTTTTTCACTTGATCCTCGTATATACTCATGCTCTTGAATGGGATAACTACTATCCGTTTACTCATTGGAATCTTCAAGCTATGATACTTAATGAAAGACAATAGTAAATTCCTTGTAATGTGTATTTTATGGTTGGTTGAACCCTTTATAAGTTTTACGGTTCAAGTGAAAACTACCTACCAATTTATTTTTGAAACCATTATCAATGGCCATTAAATTGATTATATTCAGTTCATTGATCCATTCAGCACGAAATGTATTTCTTCAAAAAACGAAATGTCACTAGTTTGTGAATGAAAGTGAAGTATTCATTCAAAGCGATTTTTAAATCTGTATTTAATGATGTTTTTTATGCGCAACAATGCTCAAATGTCAGTTTGAAGTAGTCAGTCCTTTTTTGGAAAGGTGATGGAGATTTTTCGATAATTTTGAAGATCAGTAGGTCCAGAACAAGTTCAAGAACAAGATGATATAAAAATAAGTATTTTGATTACTGTATAAACGATTTTAAATGTACAATGAAATTGACGCCAGTCATGGAAAGAGTTGAATGAGATAAGTTGCTAGATTCAGAAATCTGCTAAATGATATTCGAGGTCAATCAGTAGTTTAACAGGATTGCAAATGAATGGACACAAACTTGACACTTTTTTAAACTTTTAGTTGACTTGTATGATCCTCATTAAGATTTAATCAGGATATTATACAAGATTCTTGCCATTTTATAAACAGAGTGTGGGTGGTCGATTGTTGAGTCAATAAATCTAAAATACCAATCGATCTTTCTGTAAATATTGTGTCACCATAAGTATTCACATTGATATCTTTTTTTATGTTTCTGATATATATTTCATTGCTCGATCAATAAATAACCAGAAAAGACTGGATGACATGAAGGAAGTTGTTTCAAGGTTATAGGCAATGAAGTAACTTCAATACGTATTTCAGACGTCTGTCGTCTTAGTGCTTGAAAGAATTTTACCATTTCCAATTTTTCATAACGTTTGGAATACATGAATCCCGCTATCGTCTTCAGGTGAATACTGTTTGAACCAATGTCTCTTTCTATGAAGAACACTAGCCTCGTCCCAAAGAATTCGGTGGTGCTCTGTCCATGCGTGGACGGCAATTCCCGATTTGAAAGATTCTCCTCGTTGAGTTCACTTTCTGTGTTCGGTTATTCTTCCTGATAATTACCTCTTGGTCTATCCGATGTAGGAACCTCTACATTTACATGGGACCTCGTAAATACAGTTTTTGCTGGATTCTGTTGTGTTTTCCCGTTTCGTCTTGGTAGAGAAGCTTCGTAAGGTATTGCCGGATTGGAAGCAACTCTTGACGAGTAGAATTCTTCTGGACTTCTGATGCCTAGAAACAAAGAAAATTACTTATCTGTATGTGTTTAATTCACGACGTTTCAAAAGTTAACATCTACTGTCGTTATCAAGTGTGCAAATGCGACAAGATATTAATTATGAATCTGTTTAATGTTATAGGGTAATTGTGCTCTGCGTGGAGTCTCTTAAGTCATCAGTATGGAAGGATGTAATAGCATACCCCTTCCGAGACAATAACATTCATTTCTGACTTTTCAGGTGCGCTGACCTCAATTGGCGGGAGTTATTTTTAATGACCGGCCTTGACACAGACTTTTAAAGAAATTTCAATTGATCTTGTTGAGTGAGAAGTGGTTTCGACACATTCCGAAACGAGTCTGAATATGTATGCTCGATTGCCTGAACACGTCACTATTTGGAATATATGCCGACTCTATAAACTTCCTCTTATACCAATGTTTTTAATTGTTTGTGGATTACTGTGACTTCGGACCATGCGATGCTATGCCGATTCGTGATCTACTATTCCTGATTTTGATGTTTCTCCTCGCTGGGTATTTTTCGTAAGTTCACCGATTCTGAAATTCAGTGGCATCTTAGTTTCTCCAACAAAAGCCATCCCATATTGTAGTCTTTATTCTCGTTGGGTGGTCTCAATATTCGGATGTTGTACCTGAATCCAATTCGGCCCATCTTTTCCTCTCACTTAGAGACGGCATAGGGCACGCTATGTTTGTTCATCTGTATCCCCGGTGTTGCCTCTTCTGCGGTTAAGGACCACTCTTGTATGTACCAACGGAACACAAAATTAGGACTCAACGAGGGGAAACATATGATCAGGAATTGCTGACCACACCGAATTCTTTGTGGAAGGCTAATATTCATAGAGAGGAACATTTGTTCAAACGGAAATTCAAAGATACTTCCCATATTGAAACAAGACCGCGCGTAATTACACCACTCAGACAGGCCTATTGAAACACCGCGTTGCATCTTGATTTGTCAATATTCACCTGAATACGATTGCGGATTCAAACAATTGAAATGTTTTGGAAATTAGTGTAATTGGGTAAATTGAACTTGCTTGATTGGTATCCTTGTTCTTCGTTCTCTATCACAAGTTGGCTTTATCAAAATCCGCTTTATTTGCATAAACATATTTATGACATTGGTAATTAGATATATTGAGAATTATGGCAATATCAACAGAATTTTTAATGTCTCCATTTTATTTACCACAAATATTGTGACCTATGCACCAAATTCTCGATGTTGATTCAGATATAACACAAACAGAAAATATGCATCGGCGCCTTCTCTAAATGTTTATGGCTATACACATATTCTGGATGAAATAGTAGTCGCTCATGCCTGAACTTTGTGTATTTATTCAATTGTGGTAGTTCACTCCACGTTCATCTAATAATTGATCTCATGTTGTTTGTACTTGTATTTTACATAATTTCTCTCCATTTCTTTCGGTCCAAATGTTTTCCTTTCAGTTTTATATTTCCATACTACTCATGTCGTGTCTTAGTTGATTCAATTACTTGCTTTTGTCTTTCTTCTTGGTATCCCTATTCGGCAAAAATATCAGTTTCTCAGAAAATTTTATGGTTTTACGATTGAATAAATCCTTTGCCCCAAAAACCAAATATTACATTTTTCATACTTCTGTTTTCTTCGTCTGTATACCAGAGAGATTGTACAATATACTTTATCTTGAATTATTCATGATTTTTCTCAAGGTAGAAAAATCGCTGAGTCTAAACATATCAACGATAGTCGTTTCCGAACGATGTTTTACCCATTTTACTCCCATCCACACCTACAGCGTAGGCCCATTATGGAAGATACCTGTCAGACACCACTTATTCCTGGCTTATACGACGGAGGGTTTTGAATCATATCTGACGAATACTTGTGCAATGTACCTCATTGCAGGGGAAACAATCGCAAGCACTCCTTTTCAAACAAATAGCAGAATTTTGTTTTGATTCGGACAGGAGGATCATTTATAGACTAGTTTGAGGTTATTGCTTCGTCACCAGTACAGGGTAAATTTGTCCTGTTTGAAAATATTTGCAATCCATACCCTATTTTGGACGCTTTTCCTTGCCCTACTGGTTTCCATCAGATCAATGACGAGGATATTCAATATTTAACTTTAGGTACTAACAAACATGCAAGTTTAGTAGTCTAACTTTTATGGTAATGTGGAAAACCTGATTACATGAAAGCTCTGTACAAAGTTTCTTCAAAGTCGTATGGGTGGGGCCCGTAAAACTGTTACCTGATGGTTTATCCAAAATTAAATATTTATTTTATACTGCTAGTTTTAATAAATGATTGATAATTGTATGCCTGAACTCTGAGAAGTGAATGCTGAAATCTAAATTTTTAATGCATTCATTTCGTTCGCCAATATGTGATCTGGACAATAAATGTCTAGTATAAACATTACAAAATAAATCAATAATATCAAGTATAGTGAAGTATCAAAAACCTCCACGAAATCAACCAAGCTCTGATCCTTTAAAATGTAATTGTAATTGTGAAACATTTATAATAAAAAAAACTTTTATTGAACTGAGTTTAGATGAGGATGCGCTTTCTCTTATTCTTTGGGTATTATAGAAAATTACTTGAAATCACATCATTATTTCGTTAATATTCTCCTTCTGTTATTTGCAGCGCATTTCAAAAGGAGGAACTCGTTCAACGTTCAACATCTTATTTATAATGACACAGTCACATGCAAGCATTTGTTTGTTCACTTAGAAAGGTCTTTTTTCTTTTAACAAGGATGTTTTCATTTGTATACTCGGTGAGACTTGGAATTTCCGGGCGTTTTGTTTCGCAGTTCCTATACATCAAAACAACTCGATTCCATAATATTAACGATGAGTCATCATCGTTAAGGATTCAGTATCAATTGAATAGAAGTGGAGTGCACGGAGTGTCAGTTCAACTCAACCATTCAGAAAAAAAATGTTCATTAGGATGATTTTATTAGAGTCTTGATCGTTAATTTTGACACCAACATGGTTCATTTTGATCTCGGTCTCCCTACATATTTTCTTTTTTCCGCTTCTATTGAAACATAGAATTATTTACCTCTCAGTTTTCTGCTCTCCATACATCGCTCTCATGAGTTCTATTAAAAATGTTCCCAAATCTTCCTCATCCATTATTGTTATTGCAATCGTCTCTGTCCCGTATAGCTACTATTGCATTGTGAAAATTCATTTTATTTTTACATTGTGACTATTTCACTTATTATTTTTTTGTTCAGTTCTAGTTGTCTCTACCCTGGTTCAGTTATGCTATCTGCTGCATATTTAAACTATAGTTGATTTTTCAACTGTCCCGTTCTTATTTTGATATTTTCATTTTTCTGTTTCATTCCAAATCTCAATATTTCTGTTGTTTCATGGTAGATTTATGATTCATTGCAATCTTATTTTTTATAACTTACTTTGTTCTCGGTAATCATGGCTACATATCATCAGCGTTCGCAATAATTTATCAAACACCTGTTTTCATATTTCTTTCGTTAATATTCCTCAACACATTTTGCTGAGTTGGGACCTTATTGTAATCTCTGTTGTTTCCATCGTTATTAATATGAGTACCACTGTTATTTCTTCATTCCTTACTGCGTTAGTTTTACTTTTTCATTTTCTATTTTGTTTTCTAGTTCTACGGTTTTAGTGGTCCTTACGCATTTGCCTGGTTGATACGCATATTGGCATTCGTTGAGCGAGCTTGTTTGTAGTACCTCGTCTCTTGTGTATCTATCTATCTGTCTCTCCAACGTTTTGAGCGGAAAATACATTAGACTAATGGGACAATATCCCTTGGTGTCTTCTCGCCTATTCTTCCTACTTTTGAGAGATATACAGTATCGGAAAGTTTTCATCGGGGTATGCTGGTTTCATACGAGCGTAAAGAATAGCTTGCTATTATGTTGAGAGAGCATTACAATTTCTCGTCGACTCGCTCGAGAAAGGGATATCGACGTGGCTGTTAATTCGTCGGACGAGGTAGTATGGGAGTCATACAGTAGTGCTTCTCTCTTATTTATGGGGTATTATCATATCATTGCGTTCCTTGTTGCTCGCATAGATTTGTCTATACCCCCGATAGTCCTACACCGTGGTCTTCCCTGAAAGAGAAGACTGGGTTCGGAATGAAACTGACCTATGTAGGGCAAATGAAAGGTGGTTCATCGATGGTTCCAAAACGTTGGAAGGTGTCGGAGCCAGAATATATGGTATGAACCCAGTAGTGAAACGCTCATTCAGTTTGGGTAAATTAGCTACGATATTCCAGGCAGAGGTATATGCCATTGAAATGTGTGCAAGGGAGCTGGAAAACCGACACCTCACACGAAAAACAATAAAAATATTTTCAGATAGTCAAGCAGCATTGAAAGCGCTTGAATCCAACTGCTTTAAATCCAGGGCAGTATGGAACTGCAGAGACACCTTGAACCGACTAGCACAAGGCAACAACGTTACCCTAGTTTGGATACCAGGTCACACGGGCCTAGAAGGAAACGAAATAGCGGACGCCCTAGCAAAAGGGGGGGCCGAAACAACGTTCACTGGGCCAGAACCGGTCATCGGTTTAGCATATAGCACTGCCAAGAATGCTACAACCGCCTGGGCAGACAATAAAAGACTTGAGTATTGGCTCAGTCTACCAGGACTAGCCCATTCCAAAGCATTTATTGCTTGTACAAGGAAAAAACAGGACTCTGACAAACTTCTAAAACTCAGTAGAGCACATCTCAGAGTTATAGTAGGTTTGCTCACTGGCCACTGCAAACTCAAACACCACATGCATAAAATCGGACTTGCACAGGATGCAGAGTGCCGTCTATGCATGGAGGATGATGAAACGGCTAAACACATCCTGTGTACATGCCCTGCAGCGGCCAGAACCAGATTTTCAATATTTGACAATACAAAAGTAAGGCCAGAAGATCTGGTAAACTGTTCTCCCAATATGTTACTCAATTTCGTTAAGAGATTCGATATACTGAGCCACAATAGGTCACAATAGGCCATTGGCCGCAGTGGAGGGCCTGATATGGGCTCACTCACATTTAAACCTAACCTACCCCCGATACTGTATGACACACCTCTAGCCACATCGTAGGTATATGAAAGCCTTGAATATACGGCAGAGGCATGAAATGAGTATTACCTCTCCCTTTTGGATGAATATGGAGTATATTCCATCTACTCCAGTGGTCAATTCACTGATAGCCCACCTGATTCTATCCTATCTCGATATTTCCGTAGCAAGCCTCCATTCCAAAGCTGGTCGCTTGTTTGGCCTGATTCTGTTGCTGTCTACTTTTATCGGGCTATTGAGAATTTTTACTGATGCTTCTGTGAGTATCCTTAGACTTTCCTCGAACGTTGTATTATAAGCATTATCGTTCTTTTTCAAAAAACCTTGGTTTACAGTACCTTCTTTGTCTGAAACATTATGGATTCTTGAGCACACAGGTGTCTGCTACTTCTCTTCAGAATGTCTTTCATGATTTTCTTCTGGTCTTTCTAATTAATTTGTTGTATTGCGTGAGTTTAGCTTTGTATGTGGTCCAATCTTGGTTGGATTTTGCTTTGTTGAAAATCTTCCGCACCCTACCACTGAGGATTTCTAGATGCTCATTCCACCAGACCGTTTTGTTATTTAGAGCCTTTTTTTCTCAGGACAGATCTTTTCGGAGGCTTCGACTATTGCCTTGCCCACGTCATCTAAGCCCTCTCAAAGTTCTCCCTGTCTCGTGTTTCAGTCGAGGGTCTCTCGAGCGACTCATGATTTAGAGACCTAAGAGTAGGTTTTTATATTTGACTAAAGTACGCGGTGGGTAATAAAATATTCATGCGGAATATTTTTTCAAGGTTTTTGTTTGAATTTCAAGTTTTGTACAATTTCGGAACTCATTGAATAACTTGTATGTGATTTTTGAATGTGACATTCATTATATGATCCAAATAAGGTATGCGCAGAGAACTGGGGGGAATTCACTAATCAACTTCAATAACAAATCAGAGTTTTGTAGTGAAAAAGTGGGATTTCCTCAGTCGTCGTAGAAAAAAACTTGTATGGTAAAATTTGTAGAATTGTATGCTCTTTCATTCATAAAAAGAAGGTTATCCACGAAAATTTTTAGTTTTCAACTTATAAGCAAAATAGCGCAGAAAAAAATTAGTTTTTAGGTTTTTTGGCATTTTTTCCAATGTTCCGTCACGATTATATGTTAGTAAATCTCAGATTCGGATTCAGCACACCAAAAAACATGAAGAATTGAAGTGATCAAAACTAACCCAAAACTTTCTTGGTAGAAATACAATTTGATCAGATTATAAGAGTGAACCTAGTTTTCATTAATCGAAATTAAAAACCCCAAGCGGAAACGCCACTGGCGTCGGTTATTACTAATAATTTTTCCGACTTTTCGTTTTAATATTCACTCACCGAGTAGTGAGTCCTCCCCAACAATTTGAAGCAGCAATAAACGACAGTTACATAAATAACATGTTCTTGTAGTCTCTCCTGGAATCGAGAAACAGAGATGGCAATAATACCGGTTACATAGCCAGTCGAGTACTTATTCCGTGCATGATTGTAATAATATGTTAACCATTCAGAAAATGTATGGTATTCCGCATATTCTCTGCTTCTTCACCTTCTGTTTTAATTGCAAGAACTGCTAATATATGAATATTTTAGCGCGTTTTATGCAAGAAGATTCACAAATAATTTATTGTATGGAGGTGGTGAACGATTCACCTGGTATTAAAAACCATATGAGGGTAATTAGAAATGGAAAACAAAATCACCATGACCGACGGATAGAAGCAAGTCATCAACAACTGTAATAACGAAAATTAGATTCGCCAATATTTCATTATTTATAAGGAAAATGATAAATTTCTTCCTTACCATTAGTCGTAGTGGAATTATCAAAGTGTAAATATACGCAGCAAATTAATGACAGAACGCAAGTTTAAATAATTCTTGATAATTGCTTTTCCATTCATCATCACAATCAAGCAAAAAGAGGAATATGAAACGAAAAATTCAAAAATTATTTTCTCCATGATTTCCAAGAAGAGTAAAAGTGCAACATAAACTCAAACGATTTGTACTCTGAAAAAAATGTGATACTTTATATCGATAAATGCCGTTTATTACATTTCCGTTCCTTAGCAAAATAAATTTTTTATGCACACAACTGTACATTATATCAATAAATGCCGTTTTATTGCCTTTACGTTCATTGACACGGTATTACCTACCTTCCAAGTGGCCAATTCCATTTTTGAATCACTCAATGAACTATTTATGATGAATAGTTATTCAAAAACTCTAAATCTTCTATCTGCGATCTTCGATGACAAGGCTAACCTTATTATTGCTAGACCAGTGTGAGATTTTTTTTTTTCTAGAAAGAGAATGAATTGCATAGGGACAGAGGTGTAGAATATTTCTTCAATATCAAAAGAAATAATGAAAATCAGATTTCATAAATTGGCAAATCAGCGACGATCGTAGAGAAAATCAATTATGTTACTGTATCTATCGCAATTCCATCGAATTTCGTGTGAAACTAGTAAATCAACTTCAAACTCATCTGCAGCATATTATTCTAATGACATCTTGATTACATTTCGTAGAAGTGTCCTTCGTTTGAAAAAAATTCGCCGCCAGACATAAACAATTCAAAGTTCGTTCAGTCAGTGAGATCTAAAGAGTCTGTTAATCTGGGAAAGGCTTGTTTATCTGTAAATGGCAAACATATCTCTTTGAAGATGCAAGTTAATGAAAATGATTCTCAGAATCCTCTTCAATTATTTTTGATATACCTACTAGAAAAACATCTGACTGAATTGGTAAATAAAAAATTATTTAAAGTTTCGAAATCATTGACTCATTATGGTAGTATTGTCACGCCCATTTCAGACGGTAACTTGCAATGTGTCCCAAAGTCCCAAAAGTAGTTCTGACACATATCTGCCACAGCATGAAAAATAATCGATTTCAATCATTATTATAATTGTATTTTTCTACGTTCATGCAAAAAACAAAACTTTATTGAACTATATTTGGTGGAAAAACTGCCTCTTCATTGCACTGAGTGCAATAAAGACTTTATTGCACTCATCTGTCATTCTGCTATAGCGTTCTGTCATCATGACAGACATAAACTTTCAAATGGACGCCAAATTTAGCCCATTTTCTGTGAGATTGTATTACGTTTTAAATAGTTGCATGTTTCATCATATTCGTTATATAATGGACTATGAAATTACTAGAAAATGCAATTTGTTAAAAATAAAATTATTTCCTTCGAATATCATCTGAATTACACAAAATGTTTTTGAATTACTTTTAGCAGATAGATTTAAACAAACAATGACTTTCTTACAATTTAGTGCCACCTAAATGAAACATTTTCTGGTTTTTGCATGAACGTAGAAAAAATATTGTATGAAACTCGTGCAAAAATATTGTCCAACGAAGCCATCAGGCCGAGTGCAATAAACACATACTTTTTGCACTTGTTGCATAAATAACTATTATTTCTGTGATTGATGCAACTTGTTTCCCTCCGTTATAATGTTTTTCACACTCAGTTTTATGAATCTTTGAACGCATTCTTTTTGTAACTGAGTGCGAATGTTAAAATATTGTATTTATCTATTTTTATTTCAACACTGTTTTCCTTGGTCTCATTGAGGTGGTGATGTAAAATAAATACGCCTTCAAATATCAGTCCACCCGCAGCGACACGTCATATAATAATAATGATCATAGCTGTTCCATATCCGCACAGGCTCCTTTAGAAATACTCTACGAGTATTTATGATGGAATACCATTATCATAATTTTTGTTCGAAAATATGAATAGGATATTCATAAAATCTGTTGTGGAATCATATGCGGCTGAAAGACAAACTTTTGTCGCTATTTTCCATCGTTTAATATACGTCAGATGCAGTTCAATGTCCAGCGTGGCTTTAGCTGGGGAAGTGGTTGTTTTCTTTTAGACATTACAAATAGATAACATTTTTCATTTCTAATTTCCGTGGAAAATGTTCCCATTTTCAAGATGAATACCTCGCATGAAGTTATCTCGAACGATAGAAAATATCGAAAAAAGTTTGTCTTTCAGCCGCAGATTCCACAACAGATTTTATAAATATTCTACTCACATTTTTGAACAGAAATCGAAATGCCCATGACAGGTCTATGTCAAAAAATAACTTTCGAAGTGTTACCGCAGAAGAAATATTTTCAACAATTCCATTCTTGCTGTGTATGATTCTGAAGGGCCTGCTTTTCCAATTTCATCAATCTTCATGATGAGCTTGGCAAAGTGAAATAGATTTTCGTCCACCAAAATGTAGTGGGGATTAAATGCGAGAGAAGCGAATCTTGCTTCTATGAAATGAACAACTTCTGTGAGTGATATTTTTCAATAACATTCTCCATATCTTATCTAATGAACTTTCAATGGAAACTAAAGAAAATTAAAAAAAATCAACTATCTGAATGAAAATGCGAATTTTCACTTCCAGGTTTTTTTTCAGTTAGACTCTTTTCACAATATCTATCAGATGTAGTTAAATGTCCAGCGTGGCTTGTGCCGGGGAAGTAATTGTTTTCTGTTAGATATTACAAATAAATCACATTTTTCATTTTTCAATTTTCATGGAGAATGTTCTCCGTTTCACCATTATTATAATTATTCAAACGTTAAATAAAAAGGAGCCGCCTTTGATGTATTTTTTGGTACTACTCAAAGACTTTACCTACTGGATTTCTCGGAGAAGTCATATCGCACTTGAAACTCCCTGCTTCTTCACGACCGAAAACACCTCTCGGTGGATATTCCGTGGGATCTGAAATGTATCACTCGGCAGCATGTTTACAATAAAACATTCTTTTCATGCTATTGTACATATGGATGATCTCCGATGTTTATTTGTAATTCTTTTGAATGTATTCCATCTGCCTACTGAAGGAAATAAATACACCATTCTGTTACCGGTTTACTTCAAGTGACACGGCATTTTGGTAATTAACATAATTTATTATGTTTTTTTTTTTTTTCGAACAGCAATTTGTATTTTCCGTTTTTTCTTTGCCTAAAACTGATTGAAGTTATTTCTGAAAAGGGCTGTTTACCTTTCCTGGGATGAACTCCATACAACAGATGATCAATCTTTACTTTGTAGCTGTTCTTTTGAACCCTGATGGAACAAACATAGGTACTACTAATATTGATAATGTTCATTCCTGTCGAAATGTAGTACATAACATGACATTCTATAAACATTATTTCCCCGACAAATAAAACTGGAAAAGCACAGAAGTAGTCATAGCTACTTGTTTGTTTATAATTGGGATACAGAAAACGAAAAGAAATGTAAACTGTTATTTGTAATCGGAGATCATTATTTTCTCTTCCCCGTGTACATATTTTCCCATTGAATTTCTGGATTGTGGCTGAGTTTTCAATATGATTGAATCTAATTACTGATTTATGGTTAAAATATATGACTTTTATTGACTCATTATTTGTTTCCATGGGTGTACCACAGTGTGAAGTTTTGGGACCTATCATATTTTTATTATATACTCATTAATGATATATTCAATATAGATAGCTTAAATGGGCCCCTAGTTTCATAAGCACACTGATGTCCATAGGAAAACACATTGAAGGAGCTATTTTCAAAGAACAAGGGCCTAACGAATTATTGAGCCTTGATATTGACAAAATGAAATTTATTTTCTCGTTAATTGCCTTCACATCAATACCAATATCATTTTAATTTTAATTTAAAAATATGAGAGACAAACTTTAGTCTCTACTTTCCATCGTTCAAGATAGTATTTTCATTCAGATATTTCATTTTTTTTATTATCATTGAAAATCAAATAAATAATTGAGACAGGGAGAATGTTATTCAAAGATATCACTCCTACAAATCGTTCATTTAATTGAAGCAGAGATCGCTTTACTATCATGTAATCTCCAATTCATTTTTGTCGACAAATAGTTATTCACCTAACAAGTGCGGAAAGTAGTACTTTTCCGCACGCGACGGCAGTTGCACGAACGACGCGGAGCGAAGTTCGGGCATACCGTTAAGGGCGGAAAAAACATTTTCCGTAAGAGTTAGGGACAATATTTTTCCTACGAGTGTTTTTGTCCATCTTATTTGTGAAAAAACAAGGTTTTTAATACACAAGTTTTCCTAATAATGCTACAAAATGACTAATAAGACAGAATAGTTACATCATTTAGTTAGTCCTAAATATCCTCATTTTCAACAATACAAAAATCGTGCGGAAAAGTAAAAGTTGTACGGAAAAGTAAAAATCATGCGGAAAAGTACAACTTTCAAAACGAAAAATCGTGAGGAAAAGTAACTTTTCCGCATGCTCGTAGGAAAAATATATATTTCGCTTCCCCAAATTCAACAGTGAGATCGGAAGAATTGAAAAGCAGGCTCTTTGGAAGGATTGAAATGATGAAAATATTTTTTCTGTGAGTGATATTTTCGAATAACAATCAACAAACAATATTGTAATATGAACCTTAGGAACACAGTTGTAAAATTATTTATACAACTTCAAAATCTAGTTTTAATTCAAATATTGTAACTATTATGTTGCCCCTTCTAGTAGCAGGCGGCTTTTCATTTCAAAACTGTTATAGTTTAATCTCACTATTAATTATTCCATTTCATACCGTGATATTGTTTCATCATGTATCATGTAACTCATCAGACATGTTTGATTCGACTTCTTTGGTATCGGGATGCTCCATTTTATTATGTGTATTCCTCCACAGCTTGCCACTTCTTGGAACAATTGCATCTGTATTAATGCGCAGGTGGAAGTTTCTAAACTGGTTTGTAAACTTGAAAAGCTTGTTTGTATAAACCAAAGAAACTAGGATTAATCACATTCACTTCCACAATTAACGAATAGCGGGTCCGAAAATTTCTCAACACTTTCAACTCGTTTGTATTAATTACCTATCAAACCTATTGCCATCCAAGTGTGCGTCAAATTCTCAACGAGAAACTTCACAACGCATTTTTAAGACCGTTAACGGCGCTATGCAAGAAGTCAACCTCCATATAGGACCCGTCAATTACAAAATTTCAAGTGTTCTTCAAACTTCTGAAGCATGCTAGAGACCACTTAATTTTTACGTAGCCATGAATACATTTTTCCAGGAGCACCACATTTCCGCTCGAGTCGACAGGTTGTTTGGGAAGGCAAAATGTCAATCGAATAAGGTGCTAAGGACAATACAGTTGCGGTGTTGATGTAAATAATGTTTGTCGATTGAAATATCTTCACTACGAGACATTATGGTTATGTCTTGTTTAGAGGAGCTGTGTCGGCTTAAAGGGGACTTTTATGGGATTTTGTTACACAAGGATGACTAGAATGCATTACAAAAACACGGGTTTGTATCGGAGGCGGATATACCGGGCAGAAGGCAGAAGGTTAATGAGTCATAAAGTTTTGTTTTTAATCATAAGGGGTGTGGATGATATATGAAGCATATTTTGATTGATTTAATACTGCAAGTTGCCAGTATACCAAATTTCTTTTTGCATGTAGGTAATTTAAAAGAATTAAAGTATGTAGTGAATTCAAAGTATGTAGTTGATTAAAAGTTTGGAAAAAAAATTCTAAGTGTTGTTGTTCAGAGGTGATACGAGGGATTTTAATACGGCATAAAATGTTTTTACAAGCTTAGCCACCATCAAAACTATATTCGAAACCTGAATAAATTTCAGCCATTTTCTCGTCCAGAGTTTGCAGTGATACTTCTGATTCTGAATTGACTATGAAAAACACACATTGATGAAGATAAATATTCATTCGGCATTTGCATTACAACTGATTTCATGAATAATCTGTTATATTTTCGAACAAATATCTGCCTCGTAACATTTAGCGATATCGGTACTATGTGTAGCACAGTTATATTGGTATAATATTGGTACAATATTATGAAAATATTGTCAATACATTTAAGCGTAATAAGAAAAAAAAATAGTGAAGATTCTGTAGTAATGTTCCAATGTTATCTAGATATTTTTATTATTCGCGAAGAAAAATTGGCCCCAAAACAATCAGCGTTATTGGTACAATATCATTATGATACAGCCTCTGAAACGTCAACAATTTTCAAAAAAAGAGAAGTATTCTTGGTTAATTTGATCTCATTTTTTCAGATAGGCAAATTCAGTGTAGGGTACGTTACTGACAAAAATGAATTTCTTTCAAGGCAGTAACTTATATGGGGCAAATTAATTAATTTGCCCTTCTACACTTGTACAGATTTCTTTGGATTAACATTTTTTTCATTTTCAGATTGTGGAAGATTATAAACCCAAAAAAACATGTCAAGAATCATTATGATATTTAAATGAAAAATTCAAAGCGAATATTTGTGAAATATTTTCAAAAAATGTCGAACTTCTACAATTACAGTTCTTCTTCAATTGATGTTTCAACAGAGTCTGCCTTATTAGACCAAGCAGTAGTTTTTTTCACCCAGAAAATGAAGGACGCAACTGGCCTATGCTAATTATTATAAGATAGTTCGTTAATGAAAACCCCGGTTTTTGCCCCAGCAAAATCGCTTTGTGGAATTTTTTGAACAAGAAATGGTGAAAAAAATTACAATATTTTTGTTTTTTTGCAACTATTTTCAAAACTATTGAAAGAATCATTTTACAGGCAATAGAACTTTTGTAGAGAATTACTAAACCTACAAAACGTTTTTTTATACGACCGGATTATAATATTTTCTTAAGTTTCAGAAACCTTTCCTGATGCTGAGCCACCTAGCGGTTAGAGCATTATTTACTTCAATATTATTGTTGTCGCAATGATCCGTATTTTACAACTTATTTCAATTTTTTTATAGGTAGCTGTGTTGAGAGTCACCATAGACATATTTTCACGACCGGTATCAAATTTTATAAAAAAAGGAAAAAATATACAGGGTGTAATTTAACTTATTGCACTCCCGTGAAGGACAGGTGTATAATGCCATTTTATAATGAATGGCAGGTTGAAAAATTCAAAATGAATTTGTGGAAAATTCAAATTGTGTTGGAAAATTCGTCGAAATTTTGGGAAACGCATTCCGCCGAACGTCAGCTGACCTGTGCAGAGCCGCAATAGTACCGGAACTGCCGTATGGAAGAAACTGTGTAATTTCGAACAGCAGTTTCTAAGAGTGTAAGATTTTCCGAATTTTACAACAAAATTTAAAATTTACCCAATTTTTTTTTAATTTTTGACACCTGCCAGTCGCTATGAAATGGTATTATACACCCGTCCTTCACGGGAGTGCAAGAGGTTAGATTACACCCTATATACTCCGATCAACTTAGGAAGTTGGCTATTAGTTTCTGCTTTTTTATTATTTCCTAGACAAAGGTTCTTCTTTTTATCTCCGCCGAATGAAAGATATTTTTGAAAATCGATTTATTTATTGGGCGTTTTAAAATTTTACCTACGGCCACGCAGAAAATAGGCAAAAACACACGACTCACATCCTCAGTAAAGAGCTCCTTACGCACGATAAACAAATCGCACAGTTTTCGTAAACAAAACGGCCCATCGATATGGGAGAAATTTTGAGTATAGATAGGGTTTAGCTTTTTACGTTTATCTATACAGGCGTCTTTCTCCGAAAAACACGATTTTACTGATAATAATAATAATGATAATTTTTGGATCTCGAAAACAGCTTCAACGATTTTGATCAAAATTTGTATTTAGATAAGGTATTGCACTCAAGTTCATCTATATAGGCGCTTTTCATAGAAAAATATGATTTTACTCATAATATTAATAATGATGATATGCAATTTTGGATCTCTGAAACGACTAATGATTTGGATCAAATTTTGTATTTAGACGAAGTTTTGCTTTTTAAGTTCATCTATATAGGCGCCTTTTATGAAAAAAGGCGATTCTACAAATAATAATAATAATGTGAACTTTTGGGTCTTTTTGGATCAAATTTATTATTCAGATGAGGTATTGCCACTTAAGTTCATCAATATAGGTGAGTTTTCTGAAAAAAAAGGTTATTTTACTAATAATAATAATAATAATATGAATTTTTGGATCTCGGAAACGGCACACTGTATATGGCCGTAGGAAAAGTATAGTACGTAATGCGTATTGTAAAGCAATTATGCACTCATGGAATTAATTTTTCCATTCGTGCGTAATATGCCTTTTAAAACACTTGTTACGTAATATACTATAAAAGGCTTTAAGCCTCGACGTGTTTCGAGACAAAAGAAGAGCGCTCCTCCACCATTTTTCATTCTTCTCAACTTCACCTGAAAATGTTGAGAAAAAGGTCACTTTGGTTCACATGATCCACACTTCACAAAAAAATCAAGAAGGCAGTAATTTGAGGCTAATATTGGCCATCGCATGTCATGAAACATTACACCCTCCGAGAGCGACAGCAATACATCATAATTAGTTGCAGTAGTGACATTAGGATACACAGCTTTTAAGTGTTACTAAAAGCACTACAACATTTCATAATTTCGGCCAATTCACGAGATTAAGCCATTACTCAAAATTATATACACAGAATGGTACGAATAGCATGAATCACCGGAATAATAATTATTCACCTAGTATGATTAATTTTAATATCAATGAGCGATGGAAAATCAATGGCGATGATAATTACAGGGCCGTCTTCAATCTATTGGAGGCCCTGGCACTTTAGTGTGATTTTACACGCGGCTGGCGATAGCAGTCCAGGAAGTGATTTTTTTCCAGCCATATTTTTTGTTAATATGCGCCTATGTGTTCTACAAATATATATGAATTTTAAGAAAGATCAAAAAATGCATAACAATTTCCCGAGGGATTTTCCGAAAAATGTACTTTTTTTGCCTCCATTGTGGCTAAACCGATGGAGAAAATCAGGATTTCAATAATGCAGTACATAGAGATCCAAAAAACATACAAAACTCGTATGAACCGTTTTTGAAAAAAAAAAACGATGAGAAAATGGTGAAAAACCAATTTTTCCGATAATTAAAATTCTCATTTTTTTAATAATGAATATTTCGAAAACGGTTGCAAATTCCGAAATTTCACATAATATCTTTTTTGATTGCCTTCGAAAAAGCTACAGAAATTGTACCTATATTTTTTGATTGAATCAATAGTGCAGTGAATATTTGAAAAAAATGGAAAAATCGATATATCTCCCGAACTAAGAAAAAACTTGAAAATATTTTTTTTGCAAAAATTACCTCTCAATGAACTTTGTCGATCCTTTAAATTTGTTTTTTTTTAATTCATTAACAGAGCGGGGAACAAATAAAACCCAAATAAAAGGCTGGACTTTTTTTTTATAAAAGCACCAAAATCTCAAAAACTAAACGAGATATGGAAAAGTGTGTAAGAACAATTTCATTATACTCGTTACCAAAAGGACATTTGTAACACACGTTATGTAATAAACTGTTTTGTATATTATGTATTATGTAAATTTTGAAAACTGCGATGAGCTAAATGAAATAGCAAAATCGACTATGGTCGAAGTACCCTTCTCTCCAAATATTCCCCCTATGTAGAAAATATTAGGCAAATATCTGACATAAAACAACTACTTTCCTGGCTAATTCCACGACGGATATTGAATTACATCTGACAGATATTTATGCAACGTTCTTCCAAGAAAACCCATCAGTTGCAATTGCTTATTGTATTTATACAGCAAATTATCCTTCACTTGGCTGAGAAGACCACCTCCAGATGCGTTTCGCGGTTTATGCCGCTCGTCAGTGACAGGGTAGGTCGGACAACATTGAAGTCGTCCTGTCCTGCCCCAGCACAATGAATTATAATCCACTGTATAACTAATATTTCGTCACAAATGAAGCAGCGACTCACAGTAAAAGTCAGTCGCAGCGCCACCCGCGGTGATCCCAATAAGCAATCCCCGTAGCAAACAATCCAGGAAGTGAACAGAGTTCGAGAATTTTTGCCGGAGAGTATCAAATAAACTCCTGTACATGTTGGTCGAGTTTAATTAGTGAGGTTGCACTTGTTGCACTAGTTGTTGAAACTATTTTAGAATCATTGCCGTTTGGAATAATATTTGCCATACGTTCATAAGATTCCCCTGTGATATTTTCTCAGATTAATTAAATATCAATAATTTTGATGATACATTAGGAGTCTCTGACCACACGTTCTCTTCCTGAATTTGATTCAGACTGCGCCATGTAGGAGAAACGTGGCTGTATCGAAAATACAGGGTGGCCCACGAGGTTTTGAATAGGGAATATCTCGGAACTGGAGGGTAATAGAAAATTTTCGTGTCATGAATTAAAGCAATCGGTGCAGCTTTTTTTGATATTATGTTACCAGATACGTTTTTTGTTTTCAGTCACGTGACATCATATTCACAATTGTTGATAGGACAACCTGTACATTTTGGCATTTCTATGTTTCTCCCAATAAAACGATTCCAACTAACTATCATAATTGTCGTCATTAAAAACATTAGGCTGCCCAAATATACTGGTTGACCCTAAACTTTAATAATTTGGCAATTGTTCGTTTCAGATGTCGTAGGACAAAGGATATTGAAGTACCTGTAGTTCTTGAATTAATCATTTATCTAGTTACATTCTAAGCTTTATCGTATCATTGACATTGACAACGACGATGTGAAAATGAAATCAACAACTTTGGTTATGTCATGTTATTGTATTTGAGCGGGACATTTGGTATCTAGGGTATTATAAAGTAACTAAAGTATTATATTTATATGTGTTGTTATGATATTATGATGTTAATAATTTTCAATAAAGATCCAACTCAAAGGAAGCCTAATACCCAATGAAAAGATGAATATAATAATATTTCTTTGAGGATTTAATTCGAATAATAGTGCTGTTTCTTCTCATCTGGTTTTAATTCCTTTAATACTCAAGCTTTTGTCCTATAGAGACCACTGTACATACTCATACCAAAACATTTTATTGAATAACATTAAATATACCTATAAATCCACAGTTGTTGCATGAAAGACGTGCTCCTAATCGCATAATTATGCATATCAAATGTTCTCATTAATAATGCATTGAATAAACTGAGTATTCATAAATCGCTAATGGTTGAGTGAATTTTGATAGATATCATTAGGGATTTGTTAAAGATAATTCAATATATCAAGTGTTTGCAACAGGTGAAATAATTCGTAAAGAACGTCGAAAGAAAAGAAATTCGAAAAATTATTGGAAGTTAAATAAATAACTGCCCATTTACCGTCTCATAGGGGAAAGTAACAAGTAAAGACACGAATAAGTACCAATAATCTATCAAACTTATGACGAATTTGGTACTAACTACTAATTATATACAGATTAGTCGAATTCATTGAAGTCCCCCAGATGCTCGCCCTCTGCATATAGATGCTGAAAATAAAGAAAGAGAAAAATGATTTCACTCGATTTAGCCATCTGTTGCAAAATCCCTCCAACTTGTAAAACCAGCCGAATGACACCCTACCCCTGCTCGATATCTCAAAAATAAGAGCTAATAATAACCTCAACTGGAGTTTATGTCAGAGACCCTAACCGAAGCGAAGGCATGCTCACAAAGAAACCTTTGAAAGTAATGGAAAAACTGGCATTGTATGCAAAAGAATAATTAGAATTTCAAAATTCCGAAACTGGGATACATATCTATTGTGCGGCAGGAAAACACTATGAACTTTTCATGTTTTATGTAGGAGTAGAGGCAGACGATGGAAAATAAAACAGTGGTGTTATCTTATGCACGAGTGTCATAGTCCAAGAGCCAGAACCGAAAACTTTCTCTCAGATTATTAAAGCTGCTTTTTTGTGTACACAAACATACTCTGGTCAGTCGAGCGAATCGTAGAACAGGTGACTCAGGAGCGACATCAAAGATGTAGCATTACCGGGGTAACACAATGAATTTATCAAAGCTGAAAATTGTTATACATCTTCTATAACGCATATCAATGAAAGTTATGTAGGTCAGTCAGTCATATATTAGCAAAGAGCTGGTCGGTTAGTCCGAATATACAGGGTGTTTCTTAATCGAATGCTGATCTCAAATTGTGATAATCGTTGACTGATTTTGAGAAAAATTCTTCATATAAACATAGGCCCGCAACCGCTTTGAGTTTTTCTTTCAATTTTGTACATATAGTACGCTTTGGAATACATTTTCTCATGATGGCGTCACTGTTAACATGCTCTGCCATATTTTTCATCAAAATAATGATACGCCACTGGCTTTTTTCAAATAAATATTATTTTTGTAATTGTCCTATATTGTCCACCATTGTCCTCTATTGTCCGGCATTTTCGATCTAAAGAACAAAATTGTGACTAACAAAATCTGGCATAGGTACAAGCCGATGGGTGAACCGCTGGGGAATTTTGGTGTACATGCCTTGGGTAATAGTGGGGAATTACATGTATTAGTCGGAAAGTAGGTGAATTAGTTTATTAGTTGTTAAATTATTGGGTGTTAGTCGGAAAGTAGGTGTATTAGTTGAAAATTATTGGGTATTACTTGAAAATTAATGGGCATTACTTGGGAATTCGAGGAATTGCCCGAGTATTACATGAGTGTCACAGGAATTATTCTGCTAAAAGGCAAAAAAAGTTCTTCAGAAAGGTCACAGAAATCTTAGAGAACATCCGTGGCAATCATAATTGTTGAATGAAAAATAAAATGTCCTCGCAATAGTACTTGACAAAAAAACCTAAGATTCCGACAGGATTCCATATTTTTAGGAGAACTTGGGCTTTAATGGCATCAGTTCTGGGTATTACTCGGGACTTCCTTGGGTATTAGAGGTATTACCTAGGATTTTTCGAATCATTTTAATTTTTAGGTCGAGCGAAAAAAAAAGGAAAAACTCATTTTTATACAAAGATAAAGGACAATTACAAAATTGGAAACATGGCAAACATGAATATTTCTGTACTTCACACGTACCAAAATTGAAAGCGGATTTAGAGGTATGGGGAGAAAACTGATTTTTTTGTTAAATTTCAATATCCTGTATCTCTTAAATAAAGTGGTTGAGGACCTATGTTCATATAATGAATTTTTCTAAAAATCATTCAAGAATTATCACCCTTTGAGATCAGCACTCAATTCTGGACAACCCTGTATATTCAAACTGACTGACCAGCCTGTTCCAATACATGAGTGTGTTGCCCGATGAATGCTACATCTTTGATGTCGCTCCTGAGTCGCATGTCCTACGATTCGCTTGACTGACCAGAGTATGTTTGTGTACACATCGTCTATAACGAAAAACCAGAGAAAATGTTCGGCTCTGGCTCTCCGCCTAAAAAGATTGTTGTTATCTTATGCACGAGTGTAATTTATGGTAAGGTGATTTTATCTAGGCAATAGGCTTGTAGGAGTGACTAATACCAGTCACATTCTTGAATTTAATTTGCATTTACATGATTATATGGCTATTATTGATTCGTTAATTACAACTGATAATTGAATGTGAAATTCGAGTATTAGTTGAGGGCGGGGCTAAGGTCGATTAGAAAATATGAGAGGATATTTTTATTCATTGATTTGGGTGATTTAGTGTATCGGATACGCCTTTTATATATGGGCGGGGTGACTGTTACAGTTTTGTGTACCCACTCGGAAATATATCGTGCAGAAAATTTCTATTTAATATTCATTAGTAACAGAGTGATGAAGAAATTGTTGAAGAACAACTAAACAAATGATACAATCACTTGATTGTTCAATAACGAAGTCATTTAATTGTTATTATTTTCACTATGCATTGTTGTCGCTATAGGCTTTGAACCCTCGACAGGCGGCCAAAGTTGAAAGATCGGTGATTTCAACCACCTGGAAGTGTACTAAAATATACATCATGTGAAATGAATACGCATTCATAGAATTGTACCAAATCACACTCAAGCATTTTTCTTGTCGAAGTGAAAGTACTCGTAATTTTTTCAAAGTCAGTTTTTTTGAGTTGCCAAGCAACGAAAATCTCATTAAAATATTTAATGTAAATCTGGTACACCGAATAATAAAAAAATTCACAACGTGAAAATATAGATGATGATGGATATAACAAAATAAACAAAACGTAGATTGAGAAAAAAAGCTCTCGTGTGTTATACGTGACAGTTTAATGCAGAAACCGAAAAAACTTTAAGACACGATTATTTTGACACTATATACGACAGCGAAAAGAGTTTCTAAATCAAGTGTCATTTAAATTACCTAATATGTAAATTAATTTTGCATTCATTAAATATTCTTACCAAATTAAAGTTATGGTAATATCCATCCAAGTAAATAATTTTTATTATATTTATTTATCTGTTTGAAACTACTGATAGCATATGCACAAAAGGTCTATAATATGTCGAAGGACTTAGGAAAAATCCACAATCGACTAATAGCATGCTTTATTTGTTCTCGTTTGACAATCAACTAATTCGTAATTTTATTTTTTCACCAACTTAGCACACAAATAAATAATAGTTTGTAGGATTCATTGCGGATGGAAAATAAGATTTGGCATTAAGTCTAAAATCTCCGTATAACTCATTTATATCACAATCAGTGATGCATATGAAATTTCAGATATTGTTTGAATATTCTCACGACACTTATAAAGCTTCCGAAGACTACTTTCCATAAACGATTAACAAAATCGTTATGACATTAACGTAATATTTTCGCCTGTTACAAATCAAATCATTTCTAGAATAATATACTCTACTAATATGTTTGAAAAACCAACACAAACATTGGATGTCCTCATATTCTTTGGATTTGCTTATTAGTTTGTCTTTGTTAGTACAGGAAACGCTTTTCATCCACACAAGGTAGGCAGGTGTATTAAAAAATGAATGGGAAGATGAAATATTTACATATTGTCGAGATTGGAAAACCAGTTTCAATATGTTGTTCCAACACATAAAGACGATGGATATTTCAATAAATTTTAACGAAACTGAAAACCTTTTTGTCGAGCTCTTTTGTGCATGTCTGGTATTCATAGTAAAAACGCCAATATCTATAGAATATTCATTATATTGTTCTTTTCTTCACCTCCGATATTATTTGAATGGTTTTGACAAAATGACTTGGCTGAGTATTAGTTTATCTGAATAAAATACCTAAGACTGAATGCAAAATCAAACAATGAAAGCATTGAAAAATTGTGCAGTTTTTGCCTCACAAGTGTAATGTCATTTCAGTTTTGACAGATATTTCCATTGTTTGGTTCGGACATGAAAGATTGTTGTTTTATTGACTTTCAGGGAGTTTATACATTAACGTTTTTTCATCATCTATTTATTTTGACTTCATACCTCTCTGTCATTGGAAGTAGATTTTAAGAAGATATTTTTGTCTATTAGTCGATATGAGTAAATTAGTTCTAGGAAATGCAGGCGAAAATTACTGCAATGAAAATGCACCTAACTCTGTCTTGAAAATTTATTTTTCACGAACAATATATGCCAATTTATACGGTGTGACCCATTTAAGATGGAAGCACCCCTTCAAAACTTAAATTTTTCAATCTATTGGTGTGATTTTTTTCGTTAGGTAGTAATTTTGAAAATGGGAACTTTCTACAAGAAAATTTAAAAATGAAATATGTGATTTTTTTGTAATGTGTAACAGAAAACAACTACTTTCCCTGCTGAAGCCACGCTGGACATTGAACTAAATCTGATAGATATTGAGAAGAGACCGATTGAAGTAATAATGGACCAATATCGCGAAATATTTATTATTTTATCCTGCCAATATTACATTTGAATATTTTAATGATATTTTATCAATATTATTTCAACGTGGGTGTAAAACTGTGATATTGTACCAATATCTTTATTGTTGCTCACTCACTTCAAAAATATATAATAGTTTGGATAAGAAAAAACAGTCTCTAGCGGTATTTTTGGATCTTGCAAAAGCCTTCGACACTGTTGAACACAAACAGCTTTTGAGGGATTTGCAAGATCTAGGATTCAGGGGAAATGTACAAAAGCTATTTGAAAACTACCTGGGTAATAGAAAACAACGTGTAATAATCGAAAATGTACTGAGCGATGAAAGAACTGTACAATATGGAGTGCCGCAAGGGACAGTATTGGGACCGGTATTCTTTATTATTATCATGAATAACATACTCACCTCACAAACCAACGGAGAAATTATCAGCTTTGCAGATGACACAGCAATATTCTATGAAGACACATCATGGGAAAACCTGAAAAAGAAAGTGGAAAATGATATGAGCAATATTATAGACTGTTTCAATGAAAAAAAATTAACAATGAACTTTGAAAAAATTTCTTTCCTACCTTTTTCTTGTTACTCATCTCACCTCCCTAATTTCAATCACCTGGAAATAAAAATTGCTGATTATATCATTCATTTGAAGTCTTCAGAATTTGTTAAGTATTTGGGCGTATACATTGATAGACACATCAGATGGGATATTCACATAAAAAAACCTGTTGGTACTCTGAGGAGTATCATTTCAAAATTTTTATACTTCAAAAACATGCTGAATACACACCAAATGAAAATCCTTTACCACGCACTAGTAGAGTCTAGATTGTCTTATGGAATCTTAGGTTGGGGAGGTGTTGCAAGCAGTTACTTAACTTTCCTAGACACTCTTCAAAAAAAATTCCTGAAAATTTGCTTCAATAAATGTCAAACGTATTCATCGAACTTGCTATATTTTGAAACTAAAGTACTAGACCTTAGGCAAATTTACTTTCTACGTGTAGCAATAGATCAATACAAAAATAGAAGTTATTTAAGAAGTATTGATCACAATTATGATACTAGGGCAAAAACAGAAAACATGATACGCACTGAGTATTCATTCATCTAAGCACGAGAATATTTAACAACATTCCTAGGAATATCAAAGATTCGAACTCCATAGTGTTATTCAAAAAAAAAACAAACAGTACCTCCATGAAACTGAGAGAAAAATAATACATAATTTAATAGACCCGCATAAAATTCCCTGTACTAATATGTATTGATTGATAGGAAAACTGTAAATATTGTTACTAATATATCTATAACCTTTTATTTTGTTGTATTGTTTAATTAGTATTTCGGATAGTTACTACATTGTAATGCTCAATAACACTCCACAACCACGAGCTGGCTTCTTAGCCTTAGTGGTTTATTTGTTTATTCGAACATTGCAATTTTTGTACATTGTTCAAGTCTATATTGTCAGTATCATTATTATTTTTATTGTTGTTATTATTATTGTACTTTTCATTGTACTCTTTATTGTATTTTTTATTGTGAAACTTTTTATTGTGAATAAACATTATTATTATTATTATTATTATTATTATTATTATTATTATTATTATTATTATGAGGCCAATATTGCTCCCAGAATATCACATGAATACTATTTTCAAAATATTGGACCAATATCACATTATTTTCTCGCCTATATTGTCAATATTTTCACAATATTGGACCAATATTATCCCAACATGAGTATATTTGGGATGGCTTTGCTGAGAGCAAATAAGTTCCCATCAGTATTCATAGGATAGGTTTTTTGTTTATTTTCTTAATTTTCTCTTCAACAAGATTATTCTTCTCTTTGACGAACTTAGAATTATGACGATTTATATTTACGATTTTTTCGAAGGTGGTAACGAACTCTTCTTCATTCAATTGCTAGTTACAAATGTAAAAGTGATCGGTTGCTTTGCGCCAGTTCTTCAGGAGAACAATACCCCGAAGTTCTGCTGATGAAAACTATACGTTACCAAATTCCTATAAGCACCAATCTACACCATTCAACAATTACAACATGACCTCCACCTACAGCAGCTCCCACTACATTGAGATTGCAACAATACATGCCACTGGGATCAGAATAGCACTATCGAGATCCCAGCAGAGTAAGGCAGCCGCAGTGCAGCGTAGTCGAATATATTATCGATGTTGTCTGTGCGCTAGTCAGACCCGTATTGCTAAATTTATATAAATACATAGCATTTCCCTATACAGGTCGGGCAAAATTTAACGCATCATAGCGTTTGCATGCTATTCGATGTGCGATACTGAGTAGAATCAACCAGCATAAAATGCGTGACGTAATGCATTGGAGAATTTGAGCGACTCATCTGAACCACTTTTTCCAGAGTCAATGCGTTAAATTTCTGCCCGATCTGTATAATGAAAGCACTCATAGATACGTAATAGTGAATTTGAAGACAAGTACAACTTGCAAATTTCGACCTCAACCGCTATCTCTCACAGCATCAAAAGCGTTAACATGTCTTCCGGCACTCATACACATTTTATCAATATTATTCGAGTCGTAGGACACCCACCTTCTGGTACTTCAAATTGATTTTAAGTTTTCATAAGGCCCGAATCGTGATCCACACGAAAACCCACCCAATAATTAATTAATCATTCTGTTCCGCGGGGTCAAGTTTGATTCACCGACAAGTAATTACATAACACACTTTTTGTTGCCGACTTAAATAAATGAGTCCATTAATTTTATTGTGAAACCCGAGATCAAACAAGGATGTTTCTCTCGTTCAACATTGGCTCGGTATGTAAGTATTTAAATCTCGTAGACATTTAGTGCCTCGTCTCATTGTTGGAATATTTGAGTTTGCTCGTGTCTCGGAGTGGATATAGTGTTTGACTTGTTGATGTAGAACTGTAGAAAGGATGAGCGGAAAGTTGAGCCTGAGAAGTTTGGGGAATGGATGTTTTGAGACATTCTTCGTGGTTTTGTTTTCCAAATGTGATTCGCTGCTAACTAGTGAACTATTTAATTTGTTACATCTAATAAATTACATTTTGTGGTATCAATATTTAACAATAAAACTGTTTACTTCTGACCGGGATATTATAAGCATTGTCATGGTTAGCTATAAATGAAGAGGGTTATAATTCCCTTTGGATATTAATAGTTATTTATGGTACTAGTGTGTAATGTTGAAAATGAGTCACGTAGGAAAGATTCATACCACGAGGCCGTGAATTTTAGTGTAAAACATTTTCATTTTGAAATATTGCGTATGTACCTATGTGATATATGTAATGCTCTGTATTCTAACTTGTACAAATCTGTATAAATTTTTTCAATAAACGAATATGTTATCTACCTTCTGTGGAATTTTCAAATATAAATTTAACCCATATATAGGGTAAGTTTATAAAACTGCGGTAATAAGATGTCGCAAATTGCCAAATCTCACTTTTCCAAAAATTTCAAATTCAAACCAAATAACTTTTGTATTTTTTTTTCTATTTTTACTAGTAGAAATTGTGGACCACTGCGAGCCCACAACATACACCCATTTGTTGTAAACTGTAAAACTGCAATACTGAATTTGAAAAATGTATATTCGACTTTGAGAAATAAAATGACATTACATTTTCCATTAGATTTTTCTAATTGAGTAGATTCAAGTTAATTATTTTTCTTTCGATACCAAGGCCAATACTCTTGGGAGAGGTCTTGGTCTTGGTCTCGGTCTCGATCAGGGTCTCGGTCTCGGTCTCGGTCTCGGTCTCGGTCTCGGCCACGGTCTCGGTCTCGGTCTCGGTCGCGGTCTCGGTCTCGGTCTCGGTCTCGGTCTCGGTCTCGGTCTCGGTCTCGGTCTCGGTCTCGGTCTCGGTCTCGGTCTCGGTCTCGGTCTCGGTTTAGGTCTCAGTCTTGGTCTTCATCTAGAAATTCAAATCTTGGTCTTGGTCTTTAGAAGATTTATAAGGGCTTTCTCTTGGTCTAGGTCGTATATCAAGACGGCCCTTAAACTAGAATAAAAATAATAATATTGGCTGTTGGCTATTTTACAAAATAATGACAATCGCTATGGTTTATCGAACAGAAAAATCCAATTTATAACGCTCACCGTATATATTGATGGAAGAGGAACGTAAAAGAAAATTGTTTGAAGAATAAGATCTGCGGATTTCATGTGTTTTTAACCAACATGTGGTAATGATTTTGGGATAAAAAATCCCTAATATTTATTGTCCAATTTTTCCTTTTCAGTTGGCCATAGGTGGCGGTGAAATGGATATGAGAATATTCAATCAACATGAAGTTGGAAGTTTCTGATAATTATGTGCAGCAAAATAGCTATTCATGATAAGTTCGTAAAGTGGAGTACAAAGAAGCCCTTTACGAATGTGTCCCATACAAAGTTTTTTCTTCAACAGTTATTATATTGCCAAATTGTATTAGTTTGAATGTTTTATGTTAGGAATTGTCGTCGTATTATCGAATGATGTTTTCCGAGGTATATTTGACGCAAAATCAGTGTCTAAAAATTTACTTTACGCACTATTGATGATTTTACGCATAGGTGATTATTTTACGCACTTTTGCAATAATTTCATTTTAAAGGGAATTTCAGGGCAACGCTGCTCGAAATGGGACACAATGTATGCAGGCTGTCACGTTTAAAATTCTGATGTTTTTATCACGTGACCGAAAACGATAGAATCAGATTCTTTCAAACTAGTAATCAGAAAGTCTACCAACTGTTCAGAATCACCAAGTTCCAAAATTGTAGTTCTAGGAGTTTTGTGCCACCCTGTATAAAAGTCATTACTTTATTCATTGCATGCAGAGTTCTCGTGCGTTATTGAAAATCCAATAGATACTTAACTTTTTTTTCACGTACCTGCGAGAGGTGAAGGAAAAGCTATGCAAAAGGTGTGCCAATGTGTGTGTTTTTACCAAAGAAAAACCCATTGAATTTCTAATGATCATCATTAATTTCTTGTTATATGCATGATCGAAGATATAGTTGCCATAACATACTAATGAAATGGGTAGAATATAATTGCACATATAACACAAATAACCATGTTCTTCTCGTAGGTGTTTTGCTTCAAAGGATCCAGGGAGAAATAGCTGTCGGGATTGCTGGGGGAATAAGATTACTTGCTAGATTATGCATTTAGCAGAAAGTGAAGTTGATTTTTTAGTAGCATAGAAATTTATACGAGTGTAAAACTGCAATTTTTTGCTTTTGCGAGGTATATAATACACTTTTTCTACGACAACTTACTATTTCTGTTTAACGCCATTATGAACATTGACTCAAAGATCTATACTTGAAAATATACCCTTCATCTATTTGGTTACACGGAAATATGAGAATTTTATTAGAAACTGAATGTGTTCTTATTGTAAAGTAATTTTTCGAGAACTGTTAGAATAATGAATGCTTATATTTTTTTCATTTTGTCTGTGTCATTCCACTATTACCCTTTTTTGAAGTAGATGGTATATTTGAAACGCCTTCAATTGCATTTGCAAATCTATCATATATGCCATGTTTATAACTTTTTATTTTATCGATATATTCCTTCAGTCCATTTATATTAGTCCCGAAATAACCGAAAAGAAAAAAGAAATTAGAAAGTTTCGCCATTGGGGATTATACACAACAAAGGAAGAGCTTCCAGAATCAAAAGAGTTCATAAGTTAGTAGGGTGAGCTTTACCCCCAAAAACCATCCCTCATTCTCAGAAACCGTCAGTCGCACAGAAACTTGTATACATACTAAACATATTTCTCATCAAATTTTCTACAGAAATTCATTTCATTTTATTCAATGCATTTTAAACAATAACGATATTTCGCCTCATTACCTTTTTTTCAAACACGGCCGTTATTTTTATCGCAAAATTCAAAGCCATCTTGAATTCTGAAAAACATATACTATTTTTAGTTGTTCAATTATGTTTTTAGTTTATTTTAGAAATTACTTAAAATCATTCAGGAAAAACCTGCCAAAAGCAACCTTCACATCCTATCATTTTGCTCGAAATCCACTGAATGAAAAATAATAATGAAAATAATTTCTGCAGAAAACTTTATAAGGAACATTTTTATTGAATATAAATTTTTTTGTGTGACTGATGGTTTCTGAGAAATACGAGAAAAACCACCGCAATGCTTGCTAGGGGTGGTTTTTGGGGTGAAGCTCACACTTCTGATTTAAGAACTGTTTCGATTTTGAAAAGTCTCTTTTTGTGCGTAAAATTTCAAACTATCAAAACTTAATAATTTCATTTATTGGTTGTGAAGTTTGAACAACAGCCCGTCCCCTACACATAATGCTTCATACTGCATCGGTTGCTACGCAACAAATACAGAACGAATCGAAACGTGTCAGGTCCGTTATACAACATGGCTTTATTTGCAAGAAGTAACTGTTATTTACCTTATCTCTTCAAATGAGCAATTCTGGTAAATATTTTCCATCTCAGGTTTTGATTATTAGGTTCATCCATATAGGCGTCTTTACTGAAAAAATGCTAGTTCAAAAAGTGTATGTCATATGGCGTCATCTTATGAGTTGTTGAAGTACTTGCATTGTAGCTTGTTAGCCTCTTCGTGAGATGGCGCTATGTGACGCGATCAAACTATTTTAGATATTTCCTGAATGAACACGATTTCGGACAAACAACATTTCTTATCTGCCTCATGCTAATAACAGTCCTGTTATTGTTATATAGCGCTATCTCGTAAATTTTTGTGATAGGTATCTACATGTATTGTTGCAATTGCCATAGCAACGTATTCTGAGTTGTCTTCTATAAGTCCTCACAATTCAGGTGCTGAATATCATATACCAATAACAATTAAAGTCCATTCTGGCAGTCACCATCAGCGGCCGGGTTATTCTGAAAAAAAATTGAATGGGCATGATATGAGACTTAATTAGACTGCATTTTGTTCGTGTAAACTTCTTTGAAGTATGTCTGTAATAGCCTAGCGGTCTAATGGTCCAGTCCGTATGCGAGGGGTACTGGGTTCGAATCTGCAAGATTAACCCTTTTTTTACATTTACGTGAATAATTTTACAGTATTTGAAGTCGAAGTTATGCACGACATGTTATAAGCAGGTTTTTCACGATTTGAGAGTATGTAATGAGTATTTGATTCGTTTCTAAATAATCTCTCAAAAATCACAATGTTACAAAGTAAAACCAAGCAGAGCTCGGTCGCCCAGGTACTGATATTCACTTTAAGAACATTAATGATTTTTTTCGACAACCGTCCGGGAAGTACCTACTTTCTGGACGATTTTTCTTTGAGAAAGTATCACTTCCCGGACTAGTCTGAGAAGTACCTACTTTCCGGACTCGTCCGGGAAATGCTCGAATTTTAGTATAAATATTAAAATACATAAGAATCAGAATGTTTCTGTTAGTACCTATCTTCTGTTCGTATTTCAATATTTAATACAAATAAGAATTAAAATGTTCAAAATTTTCTTCTACAAAGAAATATAATAAATAAATGTGTCTCGATTTGTTATTCTACGCTTTTAGAAAAAATTGTGTACGCAACACGTCCAAAAACAGTTTTTTTGGACTCGCAGACTTCCAGAACTCGCTACGCTCGTCCTAGAATCTTGTCCACTCGTCCAAAAAACAGTGTTTTCCGGACTTGTTACGTAAATTACTATTTTACTGTCACAGTAAGAGTCTGATGCTCATGCTCTCTCAATGGAGTGAAAACTAGAGTTGGTTAAAGACAATGCTAAAGTTGATCAATAAAAGTTATAACAACACAAGAACTCTTGATACAATGAGAAACATAACGCTGGAACGGATCTTTGTGGAACACCACCATTAACTTCAATATCGCCTAGGGAAATTCCTGTTCACTTCGTCGAGCATAAAATGATTACCAACAACCGTGACACTTAACTCAATGCAAACGACAAACTAGTTTTTGATTAGTCATGCCAACAGAACTAATCTTTTGTACAGGTGCGAATTATTACAACATTAATAATATTATTGGGCCCACAATTTGATTTCCCACGCAGGAGAGATTTTTGGCAGTCTGATCATTAGAAAAGATAAAGAAATAACTGTCTGAATACTCTTAATGTTACTGTCTCTTTCTGAAGAAAGATGGGCGGCATCAAGGTGAACAACTCATTGTAACAAATACTTTTTTTTGTCGTGTTCACATATTGTCCACAGTGTAATACGGCATTGTAATTGATTCCATTACCGAATAAAGCTGGCGTTGATGAGATAAAAATCTTTGATTATTATTATGTAAGCAAAACTAATCGAAAATAAAGTGGTTTCCATAATGACCCAAAATGTTCGATTGAAATTGATGGTATCTGCCTGAAACATGACAACATAATCCCATCTTGGTTTAACTTTCCTAGTAAATTGAGATCGTTCTGATATTGTTGTGACATGCGAAACTGTTTTTCTAATTCGATGAAGCTGTCTCAATCGATGATGAATGTTGTGTGTGAGAATGTTGTGTGTGAGGACATGGAACTAAGATCCAAATATTTTGTACTCATACAAATGTGCCAGTCTTACATCAAAGTCGAGGGGGAAACAACTAGTCATTTTTTGTACACCTAATGAAAACAGTGCGGTAATTATCTCTAATGAAAAATAATGAAATAGTTTTAGGGGGCAATGAAAGATAATTACCATCCAATTACGCGAATGCGCGAATATGGACATAATTTAACTCTTATGAATAAAAATAAGATCCAGAAAGTTCGAAACTCATGCCCACGTATGACTTTCGGTGTGAGAAGACGACAACGAGTATCACATAATTGAAAATATTTCTGATGAGTTTTCGACATTTTCTTTCAAAGATTCGAAATCAGCACGTCGAAATACGTTCGGGGAAAAAAATTTGAAATTCGAAAAATGGAAAATAAAAAAGTTCAAAAAATTATGTGTGATGATTTATTCGGCTTTTTTGTCCGTTGATTTTTTCCGTTCAAATATTCAGTGTATACTGATTCGGCCATTTTGAATCGATTAGCGTTCACAAAATTTGTCTATCTCAAGGTCCATTTCGATTTTTATCCAAGTTTAAAAATCCAAAAAACGTACTAGCGATTTTTCAAATATAGTTTAACTATGCCACTGGATTCACGTCAAATTCTATTCAAAAAAATCGCTTTTATGTTTTTTGAATTTTTGACCTTGAAAAAAATTCTAAGTAGGCCTTGAAATTTTTATTTTCATTTCGACTGTATAGCACTTAAACTATTGATGCTCTATCTACTGAAAAAAAAAACTTTCGAATCGATCCTTTATAATTCATGATCGTTCTAGATATTTCATGGGTTCGATGTTGGTGGCTTTTTCCGTGACCTTCGGGATAACATATTGCAGTACGATCGATATGTCTTTAGTTGCTTCACTAAAATTGAAATAGTTTCTACTTGAAGAATAATCTGAATGCAATATGCAAATTACTCAAGTAACACACCCATATTGGGACAATATTGATACAATATTGTAAAAATATTGGTAAAATATTGGCAAAATATTCAAACGTAATATTGGCGAGATAAAATCATAATTATTTCGGGATATTGGCACAATATTACTTGGACATTGTACGAATGATATTAGTGAAATATTGAGGAAGCAATATTGTTCCAAAAATAATTAGGGATATTGGTACAATATCATTTGCATATAATGGTAAAATATTCAAAGTGAATATTTTGCCTTGGAAACATTGATGAAATTCTACAATTTCGTTTCTACTTCAATTTACCACTGACTAGATTGACTTGTAAACGCATTGTGAGAAGCCTTATTTAATATATGTTACTATGATCAGCTGTTGTTCCATATGTGGGGCCACCTAACGGTTTCTCACCCAAGTTCAATCATGATTCATTTAATATTGTTTATTGAATATTCGGCCAATATTCAAATTTCAATCCTAGTGATAAAGGTATTTTGTAATATTGTATCACTATTGTCTTTTAAAAATTGGCGTGAGGTTTTCGTAACAATCTCAATCAATATAAGGTCAATTCAATTTTTAGAGTATGGATTAAATAATTTTCCGCCAATGTGCTATCAAACTTTTATATACAATATTGTTTTTTATCTCTTGAATCGATATGAGAGTAATATTGAAATCGCAATATTGGAGCTGGATGCTGGAGACAATATGTAGACAATATCGCTCTATCGATATTGGTGAAAATTATTGAACCAATATTGACCCAATATTTTATGGAACAATATACATTCAGAACAGGTTGAACCGATATTCCACCAATATTATTAATGAAATATTGTTTTTCAATATGAACCCATATTTGTTCAATATTATTTTTACATTTTCACAATATGAAAACAAGATTCAGCCAACATGAGGTTCTACCTAGGTATGAATCTACTAAGATGACATATCGCTTCAAAGCCTCTTTCAAACGCATATCAGAAATCATAAAACTCACAAGTCATGATATTTTCAAACAGCATACGACATGTCAACTTTCACATGTCTATGCCGTAATGAAATTAACAAAAGTTTATTGAACCTGCCACTTGTTATTACTTACTCATCAGTTCGAACGATTCATGAGTTCGTAAAGCTGAAACCTAAGAATAGCTTTGAAATGAAACAAGCTGCATATTTTCCGTTTATTTAATTTTCATTGTGGCACCTTCTCACGTTTTTGAATAGTTTATAGAAAATCGACCTGAAAATGTGCCATTTTTAGGTCATAAAAATTTAATTAAACAGGTTTTCAGTTCGTAGTTGATGAGCTTGTGTTTGCACGCTTTTCTATGGACAACTGAAAAATTTAAAATACATGCATACATAATTCAAACTATTTATCATTTCTGTCAGTTGTTTCGTACTCGATTAGAATAATATATAACCCCCAAAGGAATATCCATGCAATTCAGGGAAACTAAATATTCATTACTGGTTTCATCATGCGTTGTTGTTGTTGAAATGAAGGTATCTGCTTGGGATCGTGCATTAAAAGGTAAGTATCTCGTCTTTTTCAGATCATACAAGTCTCTCGAATAAAATCAAGGAAATTGGTTGTTATTGATATAAATCGTATCATGATTTTGTTTTCGTTCTAAAATTCCTTCGGACCGTCATTTGGCTGCACTGTTACAAGCAACCATTAAATGTCTTCAGAAGACTTGTGTGAGCTAGGATTGACGAGGGACTAACCTTTAAAAGTGCGATCCCAAGCATGGTCAAGAATTAATTCTGAAAATATTGCCTCGGTTGCTTGACTTTCTGATCGACACCACTCGATTTACTATATGGCTGCATTTTTCGACTTTTTTTTTATAAACAATTAATTATATATTTTATCATTCCACGAGTGAAATGAAGTAATTTCATTATTTCACTAGTGGAATGATTCAATTCTTTATTCCACTAGTGGATAAAGTGGTACTTTATAAGGTTCATAGGTGTGGATAAAACATCAATTATAAGGTGATTGTGGATAAACATTATTTGTTTTCTAAAACTGATATGTTTTTTATTTTGTTTCAGCTCTGACAAAACCACAAAAAAAAAATATAATTACGAAATTAAAACAATTAGATATTGCGGAATAAGTCGAATAATTATTCATAAAATGATTTTGGCTGACAACTTTTTGCATTCAACCAAACCTGTATCTATTACTGTTTTTAATATCGCCCTACTCTTTGTTTTTCATGCATATTGGATATTGAACACTATCAGAATGTTTCTGGAAAATTCAAAATAGATTGTTACGTTATTTTGAAACATACTACAATTGTGTTTATTCAAACTGGGGTATGTCGTAATGAGTATTTTCCTTCACTGAAACTTTAACTACTTTGTGTGTTGGCGAATCGATTTTAATAGACTGTTAAAGGGGCCGTAAAATAGGCATATGTACCACAATAACTAAACTCAATGGAACTGAAACTTCGTCAATTAACTTTGTGTGAACTGTAGTAGGAGAGAAGTATTGTGTCTTTATCACCAACATTTTATTGACTCAAAATTGTTGTTTTATTCTAAACTTTGTGCGTTTTTCTAAATAATCGTTAATAAAACTGGCAAGAATAGAACAATGATCTGTAATAATGTTTTTATTTCGTTTTCAGGTAAGTAATCAATGGACTATAATATATTTCTGAAGGATTGGAAATTTGGTAAGAATATTAATTTTCCTTCATTCCAACGGAACTATATGAAATAGGACTTTCACCACTCTGAGCCAGGAGTAAAGTAGTGGAAGGTTTCTCCTTCCCTCTTTTCATTCCCTAACGTATTATTATTCCAAATTTACATGAACACTCATTAAGACTGGTGAAAGCGTTCATATTTATGTTCTGTTTTTATGTCACTATGAATTAATTGTCAGAAGGAACATACACGGCTGATTTCCGTAGACCATGCATTGGATTTTTATCTCGCAGTTCAATTAGAGACTTGGAATTTACCTATACAATTTTTATTTGACTTATTCTTAGAAATTCTATTTGGACCGACGAGGCATTGTTTTCTCATCTGGAGGTTCACAATGGGTAGAATCGACATTTCGAAGCATCCAGACATTTCGGAGCATCCAAAAATATTCATATGGCCACAGCCATATAGAGTAATACTTTTGGTATAACTGAGTCGGAATTCTGATCTAGCATTTCGGTATTAGCTTATTCTTAGACAGAAAGTCGTAAATTTGATTTTAGACATTCCTGATAAGGAATTCTTACTGACTATCTCAGGATTGACTCACTCGAAATTCCGACTCAGCATCTAGAAAAAAGATACTTTTGGTATAACTGAGTCGGAATTCTGACCTAGCATTTTGGTATTAGCTTATTCTTAGACAGAAAGTCGTAAATTTGATTTTAACTTTTCGAGATTAGCAAATCATGAGACATTCCTGATAAGGAATTCTTACTGACTATCTCAGGATTGACTCACTTGAAATTCCGACTCAGCATCTAGAAATAAGATACTTTTGGTATAACTGAGTCGGAATTGAGACCTAGCATTTCGGTATTAGCTCATTCTGAAACAGAAAGTCGTAATTTTGACTTAGCTTTCCGGAATTAGCAGATTTTGAGACATTCCTGATAAGGAATTCTTACTGACTATCTCAGGATTGACTCACTCGAAATTCTTACTCAGCATCTAGAAATAAGCTACTTTTGGTATAACTGAGTCGGAATTCTGACCTAGCATTTTGGTATTAGCTTATTCTTAGACAGAAAGTCGTAAATTTGATTTTAACTTTTCGAGATTAGCAAATCATGAGACATTCCTGATAAGGAATTCTTACTGACTATCTCAGGATTGACTCACTCGAAATTCCGACTCAGCATCTAGAAATAAGATACTTTTGGTATAACGGAGTCGGAATTGAGACCTAGCATTTCGGTATTAGCTCATTCTGAAACAGAAAGTCGTAATTTTGACTTAGCTTTCCGGAATAAGCAGATTTTGAGACATTCCTGATAAGGAATTCTTACTGACTATCTCAGGATTGACTCACTCGAAATTCTGACTCAGCATCTAGAAATAAAATACTTTTGGTATAACTGAGTCACATTGTGACCTAGCATTTCGGTATTAGCTCATTCTGCGACAGAAAGTCTTAATTTTCACTTAGCTTTCCGGAATTAGCAGATTTTGAGACATTCCTGATAAGGAATTCTTACTGACTATCTCAGGATTGACTCACTCGAAATTCTGACCCAGCATCTAGGAATAAGATACTTTTGGTATAACTGAGTCGGAATTCTGAACTAGCATTTCGGTATTAGCTCATTCTGAGACAGAAAGTCGTAATTTTGACTTAACTTTCCGAAAATGGCAAATTTTGGGACATTCCTGATAAGGAATTCTCGGAATTAGCTGATTTTGAGATACCTGCTAAGTCCAAATTCTGAATCAGTATTTCGGAGTTGAATAATTCTGAAATACTAAGTCCAGATTTTGACTTGAAATCTCGGAATGAGCTAGTTTTGAGTCGGAATTCTGAGTTGGCGTCTCAGTGACTCAGAAACAAGTTTGAAATAATAATATTTTTTGTAATTGGAATATTTTCAAGGCATCTAACAGTCTAGAAATGAGCCGCTTTGGTGGATTCTATTTACCCGGAATGAAATTATATTCATGAATACAGATTGTAGGTACTGAAGAACAAACAAACCAATGAGTTTGTATCGTCCGAAACAACTTATGCAATTGGCAAAGCATAGCCTAAGAGGAATCTCTAAAGTATGAATATTTACCAAGAATTTTCACGCAATTTAAATACAAAAAGTCAATTACTATTTTACGATTCTCTAACAAAGTTGCGGCATTACCTTCTGGCAGAAAATAATTATCGCGTCTTTTGTTCCTGAGATGTCTGCGGATTATTTCAATAATTTCGAGATAAAGCGAATCGGTGCCAGCAATTATCACAAACAGAGTGATACCCAATTAATGAAACTGATCGAAATCTAATTGAAATGTTTATTTTGGAATTCGAGTAAACGAATCGAGCAATTAATTCGGCGCTAACTGGATTCAACATTTGTATAGACTATGTGGAGTGGAGTAGTTCTGTTTTGTTGTGTAATAATTGATCAATAGTTCAAAAGGTGCATATATTATACAAAGTGGTCCATAAAAAACTACTTTGAAAACCCAATAATAAAGAGGTTTGGGCTTGTGTAACTTCTAGGATCTGGTATATTGTAAGATAACAAAAAAATCCTCCTACTTCTATCTAAATAAACATTTCCTGGCCTCATTGTAGGGAGCAAAATCGTACTTTTCCTCCCTAGAGAAGAAGAAGAGAAAAGTGACGTCCTGGTACGTCATCAATGAAATAACTCATACGGCATTGACGTCCTAAATTATATTCTATTATATAGGTATGAAAATTACCGTTTATTTATACAATTTACACATTTATTGTAACAAATCAATGTAACAGTACCATCTCTATTACCCCAAAAATCTAAAGAAAAATACGAAAAACAGTATTTACATCTCAAGCAATGGGCCGAAGCTTTATGTTAACTAATACATTTATATATTTTTACCGAGGGGAAAACCGCTGAAAATATTGTGTACACTAATTCCCAAAAATGTAAGTAATGACTGTAATACCCAAGTAATTCCCGACTAATATCCAGTAATTCCCGAGTAACACCCCCTAAGAAATTCCAGTAATACCCGTCAGAAAAGTAATGAAAATATAAAATCGTGTCTTAATGTTAGGTTTGTTGTAGAACTTTTTTTTTTTTCATTGCACAATTCGGATTTCCGCTACTGCTACTGCAATGTTTAGATGACCTTTCTTTTTTCTAGAAAGAAGGAGTAATTATTGAGGGTTTTTTTTCAGTTTTTTTTCCTGGATTTTTTCCCTAGATTTTTTCCGGAGGCTTTTTTCCGTTTTTTTTTCTGAGGTATCTTTACCATTTACCGATTTTCAGAATTTCGACTTAGTATCTCAGAATCAGCTAGTTCCGAAATATCAAATCCAAATTCCGTTCTATTGTCTTAGAATGAGTTAATCTCGAAATGGTGAGTCAGAATTCCGACTTACTATCACAGAATTAGCTATTCCGTGATTCTGAGTCAGAATTCCGCCCAAGCATCTCAGAATCAACTAACCACTAATTTGGAATTCTCACTTGGTATCGGAATTCTAATTAATTATCTAGGAATTACTGAAAAAAATAATAATAGTGGCCCTTTTACGCCTTCGCAGTTTGATGAAATTACACTTAAACTTTTTTTTAAACATAATGTCAGTGAAATTTCAATCAGTATTGACAAAAGTTTTGAAATTGAAGTTGTGTGTTGATCAAACGATATATCCTTTTCAAATTTAATTTCCTTATAAATTTTTTATTGATAGACTTATTTCAACAAAATTTCAACTCACACAATTCGAAATTGTCGTATATGGAGCGATTTAGTCGGATTATCTCTGAAAAAAGTTGCTAATATTTTTTTTTTAACTTTGAAAAATAAGAAATGTTGGAAAATTGTTAAAATTGTTTTTCTCTGTTAACCAGCTGTTGTCTCCCTTCGAACGGCAGCCCTCAAAAGTCTAAACTTGTGTGAGTCAAGGATTAACGAGGTCTTACCTTCCACCGTGCGCTTCCAAGCACTTTCTCGGGTCATCAGAAAAAAATCTGTAGTCGGATTTGAACCTAGACGACCAGCAGCACGAGTGACTTAAACACGACGGTTGTTAACCACTCGGCCATATCCATATCCACGCATAAAAAATTGTGAAATTATCTTCTGCCGTTGAAGACATTTACAATGAAACTTGGAATCTTTTATTATCTGTAATACGCTTCTGAGATTATTTCAGTTTCATATGCAAAAGGTGTCATAAAGCGTTGTAATAAAATATTCAATTAAAATGTCTTTCTATATATCTTCATGTTGTTCTTTATTATGCCTGCGTCATAAACCTTTTCAAATGAACTAAAAAGTATGCCAAATTTTAATGATTAACAATTAAGTCGAAATTAATTTACTTTCAAAAAAATTTAGAAGGTCAAACTTGTTTGTTCCACAAAATGCTCATGAAATTATCGATAGAGAAAGAAGGAATTTATTTGAAATTTGGTTCACCTAATCAAAGAAGATTGTATTGTAAGAAAATAAGAATGAAAACAATTCCTGGCTTCCTAACAGTACGTTCTAGGAGATTATAATTTCATAATTTACACAATGTGGGAAATGTCGTACAGTACCTAATATTTTTTCTGAAAAGCACATCTTCAGATGAAAACTTATTATTATTATTATTATAGTCAAATGCACCACCCAGAATCGACGGCATTGTCACTAAAGTTATTTTTTGTACACCTGTCATTAGAAATTACGTTTTGAATTCATTGACATATGAACTAAAAACTGACGTTTTCACAAAATCACTTTTAACACTAGTGTTAAAAGTAAAATGATAGATGAGATGATGGATACTCAGTAATATAGATATCTCTAATAGAAACACTTCAATCAGATATTATTATCAGAACACCTACTCAAGAGAAATCATTTATAAAAGTTCGCACATGTATTTGGCCGTTTGTGCAATTGGTAATACTAATTCCTTTTTTCTAAATTCATGCAAAAAGCAAAACTTTATTGAACTATATTTAGTGGAAAAAAAAGTTCTTTATTGCACTAGTGCAATAAAGTTTTTATTGCACTCATCTGTCATTCAACTTCAACGTGCTGTCATCATGACAAACATAAATGTTCAAACCCACTACATATTTAGCAGATATTCTGTGAGATTGGCAATACGTTTTAAACAGTTACATTATTCATATTATTTTGTATTAATGTTAGCAGCCAGAGCTAAACAAACAATGCCTTGCCGAGAAAAACTCCATAATCAAAACTGATCCGCTTTGTTCTAAACCTGCATAGAGCAAACTGTCTGTACTATGACCACACCTCGTGATAACATACGCGCTCACGGCCACTATGATTTTGATTTTTATTATGCAACTGTGGTTATAGAAACGTCAGTCAAAAATTATTTCTGACAATTACAGAATTGAAAATTTTAAAATGAGTATTATTAATGGAAAATAGATGATAATGATCTGTTTCAATGCAAATCGATAGTAATAATCAATTATTTAAGTTGTGCTTTTCATTTTCCAACACCTAGTGCCGTACCTTGATAAGTAATTTTTGGCTTTTTGCATGAACGTAGAAAAAATGTTGTATGCAACTTGTGCAAAAATTGTTTATTGCACTCAACGTGTTGACAATTTCACGTCGAGTGCAATAAACACTTACTTTTTGCACTTGTTGCATAAATAACTATGGAAGTTACAAACGAAGTAGTATTCAGTCCAACTGTAGAATGTCCTTCATCACTGACAAATAATGACATTCATAAATAAAGTGCGTTGGGGTTTATTATAGTTTATTATAGTAGGAGCCTCTTTGTTATCCAAAGATTGTGTGTTCGAATCCTCATGGATCTTATATTTTTTTTTCGTTTTTTTCTTACTAGTAGTAACTGTTAAAAAAAATGTGTTTGACATATTTGTTGAAAGTGATTTTATTTTGCTCGTGGGGTTGCTCCACTCACTAACGCTCGTTTCGCAATATTCTCCACTCACAAAAAAATGCCACTTTTAACACTTGTATAATAAATAATTATTTTCATATAGCAGCATCGTTCTGTACATTTGATTACTTGTGCTTCGGACTTCCATCGTCTTAATGGTTGAAAGATTTCTACTTCTTTCAATTTTTCACTACGTTTCAATTGCTTGAATCTGCAATCGTCTTCAGGTGAATACTGACAAATTTTGAATCTACACGATGTTTTATAGGTCTGCCGGTAATTACGTTGTAAATTACGCGCGGTCTTGTGGCGCGCGTGTTTTCGCGCTAATTCTCTCTCCAAAACGGTTCATTAGCGGCCTCCATACGTTTTTGATTTCCACGCTCGGTTGACTGAAAGCACCATTAACCTCGATATAAGCGGTTTCAATAAATTTGCGTTTAAACCAGTGTTCTTCTCTATGAAGAACATTAGCCTCGTCCCAAAGAATTCGATGGTGCTCTGTCCGCGCGTGGTCGGCTATTCCCGTAGTGAAAAATTGAAAGAAGTAGAAATCTTTCAACCATTAAGACGATGGAAGTCCGAAGCACAAGTAATCAAGTTACTACATCGTCTACAACCTTCAAAACAACGTTCTGTACATGTTTCGTTATGGGTCAAAATATGCGGGCTTGTAGTCTATAACGGTATTCGCGTCCATTCAAATTGACTTGAAGCGTTTTCAGTCCGTTCTGATTGTAGCATGATAAGAAAAAAAACACTTTTATTATACTCATTAAAATTCTAATATCATCCAAAATAAAAAAAACATCGCTGCGAAGATAGTACGAACATCTCGTGTAAACGCCATTCGCTCATCAACGGTGCTTCTCACGGGAAATACCACGTGACTTCCCGAAAACCCCAGCGATATATTTCACGAAGCTCCACGCTCTGTCAGTAGTTGTGTGAGCGTGAAGCGTTTCCAGTTGGAAAAACAAGATTTCCCGAGACTCTCTCCTTCGGGTCATCTTTTCCTTCCACCAACTATATTTATGCTAATGCGGGAATAATTTAAAAGGCCCTTTCAAATATCGCGGAGACGGATGAGAGACGAATAAAAATATCCTGCGAAATAAACGTTGCAGGAATTTGTATGCATGACAGTTTCGGTTCGTATTGCTTCTAGAGCGGAATGGACCAATTTTGGGTGTCGCGGAAATAAACGCAGGGCTGTCTTGCTTCGTTTTCAAGATACAGGGTGTCAAAGTTACTACAAAAAATATATATTTTTTAAATCAAAGTACATTCGAATAAGCCTTTTTTACCGCAAATTACCAGGCCAAGTTTTATCAAAATCAGCCAAAATTTTGGGTAATGAATTAAATATGATTTTTTCTTAAAATTTTGACACCCAAAACGAAGCAAGTTGGGACACATGCTCATACAGTGTGGCCCATTTAAGATGGAAGCTCCCTGATAAAACTAACATTTTTCAACAAACTGGAATGATATTTTTTCGTTAGGTAAACATTCAAAAAGTCCACCAGGACACCAAATTTTATTAATAAATCTCCATTTCCAGGGCCAACTAATCTTATTTCTCAAGGTCAAAAATCTAAAAAAATTACTAGAGATTTTTTTAGAAAAAATCTGACTGCACCACTGGATTCATGACATTTTCAAATGGTATACAAGTGAATGACGTTGAAATACGTTGGTCAATAAAAAAGTTATAAGTGAAAGAAATTTGAAAAATAAGCCGTTCAATCAACCCACCAATTCAAATTCAGAATTTTTATCAAAATTTAGAATACACCACTGTATTCAGGAGGTTTCGATATATCTCTGGTCAAAATTTCATCGAAATCTGTTCATAAAGAAGAAAATTATTAAATAATAAAATTTGAAAAATATGTTTATAGAATTTCAGGAAAATTTTATTTTATCTCATAAGGTTTTATTTTTTTATTTATCAACACATTGCGATGAAATTATGGTCAGTGATATTTCGAAATACGAAAAGACACAAATAATTTATGACAATACGTCATTTTCTCAAGTCGAACAAATAAAATTCTAAAGGTAATCACTGAAAATAATGGTAATTACAATTCCCATGGAATTCTGATTTCCCTCATTAATCAAAGTGATTCATTAATTTCTAAGTGGCTATAATTACTAGGTCTTTAGACTCGAAATTAATTAAGAAAAATGTAGCGATATATAATTATAGAATTTTTTAAATGAAACCTGGTTATAAGTATTGTCGACAACGGTCTGTTATGAACGACACGTTCAAATCGGTAACTTAATTACAGACTAATTGGAAAGGAAATATTGGGTCAATATTGGTTCAATAATTTTCACCAATATCGATAGAGTAATATTGCCTACGTATTGTTTCCAGCATCTAACTCCAATATTGCAATTTCAGTATTACTCTCATATCGATTTTAGAGATAAAAAACAATATTGTATATCCAAGTTTGATAGCACATTGGTGGAATATTATTTAATCCATATTCTAAAAATTATATTGACCCTATATTGATTGAGATTGTTACAAAAACCTTACGCTAATATTTGAAAGACAATATTGATAAAATATTACAAAATACATTTATCACTAGGATTGAAATTTGAATATTAGCCGAATATTCAATAAACAATATTAAAATGAATCATGATCAAACTTGGGTAAGAAACCGCCCCACATATTGAACAGCTGAATCATAGTAACATATATTGATTAGGCTTCTCACAATGCGTTTACAAGTCAATCTACTCAGTGATTGATAATTGAAGTAGAAACGAAATTGTAGAATTTATAAATTATTCGAAATTTTCTAGAAATATTTCATCAATGTTTCCAAGGCAACATATTCACTTTGAATATTTTACCAATATATGCAAACGATATTGTACTAATATCCCTAAATATTTTGGGGCCAATATTGCTTCTTTTCAATATTTCACTAATATTATTTGTTTAATGTCCAAGTAATATTGTGCCATAATCCCAAAATAATTATGATTTTATCTTGCCAATATTACGTTTTAATATATTGCCAATATTTTACCAATATTATTCCAATGTAAGTGTGCTACAGCGATATTGTACTAATATCGCCTTACATTTTGAGGCCAATATTGCTTCGAGAATATAAGATCACTATTATTTTTTGAATATTGAACCAATATCGCCGAATGTTCACATTTTTTTCTCGCCAATATTAATATTTGAATATTTTACCAATATTTTCACAATATTGCACCAATATTATCCTAATATGGGTGTGCTACTTGGGCTACATTGAATTGAGATATGAACGAACTATCGTGCCCATTCGAAAAAGAATGATAGTGCAGAGAAAGTTCGACCAAAAAGCTGAATAGGGAAAATAAATATCAAAAATATCTCCGCCATAACCTTCGCCCTCTGGCCATAACTCTCCTTATCGTTGACAATGCGGAAATCCAATTTGTTTCGAGTTTCGCGATACCACATCCGGCACAATTTGACCGTTCGAATTCTACCTTTGCTGGATTGGATTTTAATTCGAATTTGCGAAACATATTCGGAAGCTGGATGTAGCAAAATCGATTATATTCCAACGAATTGGGTTACCGTGGCGTTGGAATGCTTTGCGGATACCTGTAAGTACATATGTGATATTTTTCTGAACGATGCAACTGGTTAACCCGAAGGGAAAACTACTTTTTCATTAGGTGTACATCATAACATTTTCATTAATTCATTGTTAATTTTAAATAAATTCATTATTAGAAATGTCGAAAACTCGCCAGAAATTATTTTTGCGCAAAAAAACATTGGAAAACTGATTCAGAGCAGACCATCTTGAGAACGGTTAGAGATAGACGAATTCTGCGAACTCCAATCGATTCAGAATTGCTGAATTAGTATATACTGGGAATTTGACCGAAAAAAATCGACGGACAAAAAAGGCAAGTAAGTATATCATGATAAATAATTTTTCAAACTTTTAAAATTTTAATTTTTCAAATTTGAAATTTTTATTCCCGAACGTATTTCGACGTGCTGATTCCGAATCTTTTAACAATAATGTCGAAAACTCATCAGAAATATTTTTGACGGCAAAAAAAACATCTAAAAACAGATTCAGAGCTGACCAACTCGAGAACGCTTAGAGATAGACAAATTCTGCGGACGCCAGTCGATTCAAAATGGCCGAATTAGTATGTATTGTTATTTTCAAGCCAATCAAAAGAAATTAAAAATAACTCGAAAAATCATCAAAAATACCAAGTCGTCACATCGACTTGAAATTCGCACTGCTTGCGTAAAATTTCATGCTCATTCCAAAAATGTATGATTTTTTATGCTCAGATATACGATTTAGCCGGAAAAAGGTGTTTAAGATAAAACATTAAATTTTCTGAGATTTTTTATTTTTCATTTTTCGAATTAAAAATTTCTGTCCTCAGACGTATTTTGACGTGCTGATTCCGAATCTTTCAACAATAATGTCGAAAACTCATCAGAAATATTTTTGACGGCAAAAAAATCATCAAAAAACTAATTTAGACCTGACCAACTCAAGAACGGTTAGAGATAGACAAATTCTGCGAACGCCAATCGATTCAGAATGGTCGAATTAGTATGTATTGTGAATTTCGAGTCAATCGAAAGAAATTGAAAATTACTCGAAAAAGTTGGAAGGGGTTCGTTCACCCCTAGAAATCATCAAAAATACCAAGTCGTCACATCGACTTAAAATTTGCACTGTATACGTAAAATTTTATGCTCATTCCAAAAATGTATGATTTTCTATGCTCAGATATAAGATTTAGCCGGAAAAATGTGTTTAAGATAAAACATTAAATTTTCTGAGATTTTTTATTTTTCATTTTTCGAATCAAAAATGTTTGTCCTCGGACGTATTTTGACGTGCTGATTCCGAATCTTTTAACAATAATGTCGAAAACTCATCAGAAATATTTTTGACGGCCAAAAAATCATCAAAAAACTGATTTAGACCTGACCAACTCGAGAACGGTTAGAGATAGACAAATTCTGCGAACGCCAATCGATTCAGAATGGTCGAATTAGTATGTATTGTGAATTTCGAGTCAATCGAAAGAAATTGAAAATTACTCGAAAAAGTTGGAAGGGGTTCGTTCACCCCTAGAAATCATCAAAAATACCAAGTCGTCACATCGACTTAAAATTTGCACTGTATACGTAAAATTTTATGCTCATTCCAAAAATGTATGATTTTCTATGCTCAGATATAAGATTTAGCCGGAAAAAGGTGTTTAAGATAAAACATTAAATTTTCTGAGATTTTTTATTTTTCATTTTTCAATTTAAAAATTTTTGTTCTCGGACGTATTTTGACGTGCTGATTCCGAATTTTTCAACAATAATGTCAAAAACTCATCAGAAATATTTTTGACGGCAAAAAAATCATCAAAAAACTGATTTAGACCTGACCAACTCAAGAACGGTTAGAGATAGACAAATTCTGCGAACGCCAATCGATTCAGAATGGTCGAATTAGTATGTATTGTGGATTTCGAGTCAATCGAAAGAAATTGAAAATTACTCGAAAAAGTTGGAAGGGGTTCACCCCTAAAAATCATCAAAAATACCAAGTCGTCACATCGACTTAAAATTTGCACTGTATACGTAAAATTTTATGCTCATTCCAAAAATGTATGATTTTCTATGCTCAGATATAAGATTTAGCCGGAAAAATGTGTTTAAGATAAAACATTAAATTTTCTGAGATTTTTTATTTTTCATTTTTCGAATCAAAAATGTTTGTCCTCGGACGTATTTTGACGTGCTGATTCCGAATCTTTTAACAATAATGTCGAAAACTCATCAGAAATATTTTTGACGGCCAAAAAATCATCAAAAAACTGATTTAGACCTGACCAACTCGAGAACGGTTAGAGATAGACAAATTCTGCGAACGCCAATCGATTCAGAATGGTCGAATTAGTATGTATTGTGAATTTCGAGTCAATCGCAAGAAATTGAAAATTACTCGAAAAAGTTGGAAGGGGTTCGTTCACCCCTAGAAATCATCAAAAATACCAAGTCGTCACATCGACTTAAAATTTGCACTGTATACGTAAAATTTTATGCTCATTCCAAAAATGTATGATTTTCTATGCTCAGATATAAGATTTAGCCGGAAAAAGGTGTTTAAGATAAAACATTAAATTTTCTGAGATTTTTTATTTTTCATTTTTCGATTTAAAAATTTTTGTTCTCGGACGTATTTTGACGTGCTGATTCCTAATCTTTCAACAATAATGTCAAAAACTCATCAGAAATATTTTTGACGGCAAAAAAATCATCAAAAAACTGATTTAGACCTGACCAACTCAAGAACGGTTAGAGATAGACAAATTCTGCGAACGCCAATCGATTCAGAATGGTCGAATTAGTATGTATTGTGGATTTCGAGTCAATCGAAAGAAATTGAAAATTACTCGAAAAAGTTGGAAGGGGTTCACCCCTAAAAATCATCAAAAATACCAAGTCGTCACATCGACTTAAAATTTGCACTGTATACGTAAAATTTTATGCTCATTCCAAAAATGTATGATTTTCTATGCTCAGATATAAGATTTAGCCGGAAAAAGGTGTTTAAGATAAAACATTAAATTTTCTGAGATTTTTTACTTTTCATTTTTCGATTTAAAAATTTTTGTTCTCGGACGTATTTTGACGTGCTGATTCCTAATCTTTCAACAATAATGTCAAAAACTCATCAGAAATATTTTTGACGGCCAAAAAATCATCAAAAAACTGATTTAGACCTGACCAACTCAAGAACGGTTAGAGATAGACAAATTCTGCGAACGCCAATCGATTTAGAATGGTCGAATTAGTATGTATTGTGGATTTCGAGTCAATCGAAAGAAATTGAAAATTACTCGAAAAAGTTGGAAGGGGTTCACCCCTAAAAATCATCAAAAATACCAAGTCGTCACATCGACTTAAAATTTGCACTGTATACGTAAAATTTTATGCTCATTCCAAAAATGTATGATTTTCTATGCTCAGATATAAGATTTAGCCGGAAAAAGGTGTTTAAGATAAAACATTAAATTTTCTGAGATTTTTTATTTTTCATTTTTCGATTTAAAAATTTTTGTTCTCGGACGTATTTTGACGTGCTGATTCCTAATCTTTCAACAATAATGTCAAAAACTCATCAGAAATATTTTTGACGGCCAAAAAATCATCAAAAAACTGATTTAGACCTGACCAACTCAAGAACGGTAAGAGATAGACAAATTCTGCGAACGCCAATCGATTCAGAATGGTCGAATTAGTATGTATTGTGGATTTCGAGTCAATCGAAAGAAATTGAAAATTACTCGAAAAAGTTGGAATGGGTTCACCCCTAAAAATCATCAAAAATACCAAGTCGTCACATCGACTTAAAATTTGCACTGTATACGTAAAATTTTATGCTCATTCCAAAAATGGATGATTTTCTATGCTCAGATATAAGATTTAGCCGGAAAAATGTGTTTAAGATAAAACATTAAATTTTCTGAGATTTTTTATTTTTCATTTTTCGAATCAAAAATGTTTGTCCTCGGACGTATTTTGACGTGCTGATTCCGAATCTTTTAACAATAATGTCGAAAACTCATCAGAAATATTTTTGACGGCCAAAAAATCATCAAAAAACTGATTTAGACCTGACCAACTCAAGAACGGTAAGAGATAGACAAATTCTGCGAACGCCAATCGATTCAGAATGGTCGAATTAGTATGTATTGTGGATTTCGAGTCAATCGAAAGAAATTGAAAATTACTCGAAAAAGTTGGAAGGGGTTCACCCCTAAAAATCATCAAAAATACCAAGTCGTCACATCGACTTAAAATTTGCACTGTATACGTAAAATTTTATGCTCATTCCAAAAATGGATGATTTTCTATGCTCAGATATAAGATTTAGCCGGAAAAATGTGTTTAAGATAAAACATTAAATTTTCTGAGATTTTTTATTTTTCATTTTTCGAATCAAAAATGTTTGTCCTCGGACGTATTTTGACGTGCTGATTCCGAATCTTTTAACAATAATGTCGAAAACTCATCAGAAATATTTTTGACGGCCAAAAAATCATCAAAAAACTGATTTAGACCTGACCAACTCGAGAACGGTTAGAGATAGACAAATTCTGCGAACGCCAATCGATTCAGAATGGTCGAATTAGTATGTATTGTGAATTTCGAGTCAATCGAAATAAATTGAAAATTACTCGAAAAATTTGCAAGGGGTTCCCTAAAAATCATCAAAAATACCAAGTCGTCACATCGACTTAAAATTTGCACTGTATACGTAAAATTTTATGCTTATTCCAAAAATGTATGATTTTCTATGCTCAGATATAAGATTTAGCCGGAAAAGGGTGTTTAAGATAAAATATTAAATTTTCTGAGATTTTTTATTTTTCATTTTTCGAATTAAAAATTTCTGTTCTCGGACGTATTTTGACGTGCTGATTCCGAATCTTTCAACAATAATGTCAAAAACTCATCAGAAATATTTTTGACGGCAAAAAAATCATCAAAAAACTGATTTAGACCTGACCAACTCAAGAACGGTTAGAGATAGACAAATTCTGCGAACGCCAATCGATTCAGAATGGTCGAATTAGTATGTATTGTGAATTTCGAGTCAATCGAAAGAAATTGAAAATTACTCGAAAAAGTTGGAAGGGGTTCCCTAAAAATCATCAAAAATACCAAGTCGTCACATCGACTTAAAATTTGCACTGTATACGTAAAATTTTATGCTCATTCCAAAAATGTATGATTTTCTATGCTGAGTTATAAGATTTAGCCGGAAAAATGTGTTTAAGATAAAACATCAAATTTTCTGAGATTTTTTATTTTTCATTTTTCGAATCAAAAATGTTTGTCCTCGGACGTATTTCGACGTGCTGATTCCGAATCTTTTAACAATAATGTCGAAAACTCATCAGAAATATTTTTGACGGCCAAAAAATCATCAAAAAACTGATTTAGACCTGACCAACTCGAGAACGGTTAGAGATAGACAAATTCTGCGAACGTCAATCGATTCAGAATGGTCGAATTAGTATGTATTGTGAATTTCGAGTCAATCGAAATAAATTGAAAATTACTCGAAAAATTTGCAAGGGGTTCACCCCTAAAAATCATCAAAAATACCAAGTCGTCACATCGACTTAAAATTTGCACTGTATACGTAAAATTTTATGCTCATTCCAAAAATGTATGATTTTCTATGCTCAGATATAAGATTTAGCCGGAAAAATGTGTTTAAGATAAATCATTAAATTTTCTGAGATTTTTTATTTTTCATTTTTCGAATCAAAAATGTTTGTCCTCGGACGTATTTCGACGTGCTGATTCCGAATCTTTTAACAATAATGTCAAAAACTCATGAAAAATATTTTTGACGGCCAAAAAATCATCAAAAAACTGATTTAGACCTGACCAACTCGAGAACGGTTAGAGATAGACAAATTCTGCGAACGCCAATCGATTCAGAATGGTCGAATTAGTATGTATTGTGAATTTCGAGTCAATCGAAAGAAATTGAAAATTACTCGAAAAAGTTGGAAGGGGTTCGTTCACCCCTAGAAATCATCAAAAATACCAAGTCGTCACATCGACTTAAAATTTGCACTGTATACGTAAAATTTTATGCTCATTCCAAAAATGTATGATTTTCTATGCTCAGATATAAGATTTAGCCGGAAAAAGGTGTTTAAGATAAAACATTAAATTTTCTGAGATTTTTTATTTTTCATTTTTCGATTTAAAAATTTTTATTCTCGGACGTATTTTGACGTGCTGATTCCGAATCTTTCAACAATAATGTCAAAAACTCATCAGAAATATTTTTGACGGCAAAAAAATCATCAAAAACTGATTTAGACCTGACCAACTCAAGAACGGTTAGAGATAGACAAATTCTGCGAACGCCAATCGATTCAGAATGGTCGAATTAGTATGTATTGTGGATTTCGAGTCAATCGAAAGAAATTGAAAATTACTCGAAAAAGTTGGAAGGGGTTCACCCCTAAAAATCATCAAAAATACCAAGTCGTCACATCGACTTAAAATTTGCACTGTATACGTAAAATTTTATGCTCATTCCTAAAATGTATGATTTTTTATGCTCAGATATAAGATTTAGCCGGAAAAATGTGTTTAAGATAAAACATTAAATTTTCTGAGATTTTTTATTTTTCATTTTTCGAATCAAAAATGTTTGTCCTCGGACGTATTTTGACGTGCTGATTCCGAATCTTTTAACAATAATGTCGAAAACTCATCAGAAATATTTTTGACGGCCAAAAAATCATCAAAAAACTGATTTAGACCTGACCAACTCAAGAACGGTAAGAGATAGACAAATTCTGCGAACGCCAATCGATTCAGAATGGTCGAATTAGTATGTATTGTGGATTTCGAGTCAATCGAAAGAAATTGAAAATTACTCGAAAAAGTTGGAAGGGGTTCACCACTAAAAATCATCAAAAATACCAAGTCGTCACATCGACTTAAAATTTGCACTGTATACGTAAAATTTTATGCTCATTCCAAAAATGTATGATTTTCTATGCTCAGATATAAGATTTAGCCGGAAAAATGTGTTTAAGATAAAACATTAAATTTTCTGAGATTTTTTATTTTTCATTTTTCGAATCAAAAATGTTTGTCCTCGGACGTATTTTGACGTGCTGATTCCGAATCTTTTAACAATAATGTCGAAAACTCATCAGAAATATTTTTGACGGCCAAAAAATCATCAAAAAACTGATTTAGACCTGACCAACTCGAGAACGGTTAGAGATAGACAAATTCTGCGAACGCCAATCGATTCAGAATGGTCGAATTAGTATGTATTGTGAATTTCGAGTCAATCGAAATAAATTGAAAATTACTCGAAAAATTTGCAAGGGAAAAATCATCAAAAATACCAAGTCGTCACATCGACTTAAAATTTGCACTGTATACGTAAAATTTTATGCTAATTCCAAAAATGTATGATTTTCTATGCTCAGATATAAGATTTAGCCGGAAAAGGGTGTTTAAGATAAAACATTAAATTTTCTGAGATTTTTTATTTTTCATTTTTCGAATTAAAAATTTCTGTTCTCGGACGTATTTTGACGTGCTGATTCCGAATCTTTCAACAATAATGTCAAAAACTCATCAGAAATATTTTTGACGGCAAAAAAATCATCAAAAAACTGATTTAGACCTGACCAACTCAAGAACGGTTAGAGATAGACAAATTCTGCGAACGCCAATCGATTCAGAATGGTCGAATTAGTATGTATTGTGAATTTCGAGTCAATCGAAAGAAATTGAAAATTACTCGAAAAAGTTGGAAGGGGTTCCCTAAAAATCATCAAAAATACCAAGTCGTCACATCGACTTAAAATTTGCACTGTATACGTAAAATTTTATGCTCATTCCAAAAATGTATGATTTTCTATGCTGAGTTATAAGATTTAGCCGGAAAAATGTGTTTAAGATAAAACATCAAATTTTCTGAGATTTTTTATTTTTCATTTTTCGAATCAAAAATGTTTGTCCTCGGACGTATTTCGACGTGCTGATTCCGAATCTTTTAACAATAATGTCGAAAACTCATCAGAAATATTTTTGACGGCCAAAAAATCATCAAAAAACTGATTTAGACCTGACCAACTCGAGAACGGTTAGAGATAGACAAATTCTGCGAACGTCAATCGATTCAGAATGGTCGAATTAGTATGTATTGTGAATTTCGAGTCAATCGAAATAAATTGAAAATTACTCGAAAAATTTGCAAGGGGTTCACCCCTAAAAATCATCAAAAATACCAAGTCGTCACATCGACTTAAAATTTGCACTGTATACGTAAAATTTTATGCTCATTCCAAAAATGTATGATTTTCTATGCTCAGATATAAGATTTAGCCGGAAAAATGTGTTTAAGATAAATCATTAAATTTTCTGAGATTTTTTATTTTTCATTTTTCGAATCAAAAATGTTTGTCCTCGGACGTATTTCGACGTGCTGATTCCGAATCTTTTAACAATAATGTCAAAAACTCATGAAAAATATTTTTGACGGCCAAAAAATCATCAAAAAACTGATTTAGACCTGACCAACTCGAGAACGGTTAGAGATAGACAAATTCTGCGAACGCCAATCGATTCAGAATGGTCGAATCAGTATGTATTGTGAATTTCGAGTCAATCGAAAGAAATTGAAAATTACTTGAAAAAGTTGGAAGGGGTTCACCCCTAAAAATCATCAAAAATACCAAGTCGTCACATCGACTTGAAATTCGCACTGTATACGTGAAATTTTATGCTCATTTCAAAAATGTATGATTTTCTATGCTCAGATATAAGATTCAGCTGGAAAAAGGTGTTTAAGATAAAACATTAAATTTTCTGAGATTTTTTATTTTTCATTTTTCGAATTAAAAATTTTTGTCCTCGGACGTAATCCGACTTGCTGATTCTGAATATTTTAACCATAATGTCGAAAACTCATCATAAAAATTTTTGGCGGCAAAAAAACCATCTAAAAACAGATTCAGTGCTGACCAACTCGAGAACGGTTAGAGATAGACAAATTCTGCGAACGCTAATCGATTCAAAATGGCTGAATTAGTATTATTGAGTTACATACAGATTCGTGCGTGAGTTCAGTTCACTTAGTCCACTTTTACGCCAAAAATAATGATGATTATATTGCCAATAACAAAGAAATTAATGATCTTGATATGGTTGAACATCGAATAATAATAAATTGGTTTACATTCAAATCATACATTCTTAGTGGATATAATATATATAATATATATATTTATATTTAAGTTACTGTGAGATATATATACTTAAATAGTAATACAAAATATATCACAGTCAAAGTAATATCATTTCATTGTTAATAAATAAATTTCTCTAGTGAACTTCAAACAAGTAAATAAAAACAAATATTAGATTATATTGAAGTAATATGTTTCTTTGAGTTAATAAATATTAAGTTTGTATCAAACAACAGACTCATTTGAAATTTTCAAACAAATCATTTATTAGTGGTAAAATTACATTACTTTAGCCATATTCAAAAGCATAATTCGTTAACATTCAAGAAAATTTCTTCACTGCGAACAAACTGTTCTCTCAGTGTATGCGATCGCTTTTACAGTAATCGGTGCTGTCATCTTTCAAGTCCTACTTGAACTGTATGTTCCCTCATATTGTTTGCCCCTTTTTTTTTGTCAGATAGCATTTTTGTTATCTGTGCTTCAATAATTACAGTTTAAGAAGGTAGTTATTCTCCCATTCAATGCGAACGCCTCAATTCATTCGCCTGTACTCAGATCACACCAAGTAAAACCCTTACGGACGGCAAAAGTCGAGACTTGTGCGAGCCAAGGGTCAACGAGGTCCTACCTCTTGACCTGCGATTCCTAGCACGTTCTCGGGTCATCAGAATAAAAATCTGTACTCGATAGTATTTGAACCTACATGACCAGCAGCATCAACGCAGCGGTTACTTACGTGTAGTGGAATCTAAAATTCAATTACTTATAAAAACCATTTGACGTTTATCTATAACGGTTTCCATGGTCACTCAGCGAGCGTTTTGGTTACTTTATCGATCAGCGAGCAGCAAAGTAAAAAAACACTCGCTCCTCGGAAACGTGCAAATTTGCGCTTTATTTTTGGAACGCAAACATGGTACTTTTTGCTCGGTTGTAGAAAACATTTTTTTTTTTTTTTAAAAGTAATCATGAAGTGAATACAAACTTTTTTCGAAAACAACACAAAATGCATTACTATCAAATGCGGAGATAATACTCATTCAAAAGTTAAATTCCTTTGTTGAAATTATTCTCAGCAATTTGGTACCATGAAGGCTAACAAAGATCAATTATACTGAAGTGAACAGATCATCCATATGTGATGAGTAGGGGTTTGTTGAGTTCAAATCACATTCTCGAGATTATTTTGTACATTTCTGATTCAGATATTCAATTTTAACAATTTTACACAAAATTACAAACTGCATTTTATTCCATAAATTGAAAAATATATGCCACCATTAAAATCATTACCAGTCAAAAATTATTTGAAATATCAACATCTTTGAAAAAAATGTATATTTATTAGTATAATTAGCTTGCATTATTCTAATGGAAACGAATACAAAATAAACTGAGAAATCATAAGTTAAACAAGAATTAATCATTAGCTGACTGCATCAGCGTATGATAAATTGGTTGTTTATTTATCAAACTGAAACGAGCATCTTTCCCGGTATACTGTCTATCCAGAGCTTGTTTGAAGTCGGTTCCTTAGTTTGTCAATTGATTTTTATAGCATGATCCAGCAGCAGCAAAACGTTAATTATTTAGAGTGTAACACACGGTTGCATCTGTAACTATAAAATATATTTATATCCGAAAACGATTATGCGCCTTATGTTTTTTTTACGAACTCGAGGGTTATTCAGGATTCCCTAGACACGATATAAATCGTTTGATAGCGTCGTCACAAAGAAGCAAACACATCTGGCATCCCAAACAAACGATAAAGATAAGGCTAATAATAATATACATCCCCTTTTCGTATGATACATGATGTCTACCAGATTATAAGCGAATTCGGAATACCTAGTTCCTGTCAAGCTGCTGAAAGACAGCAAAACTGATTCTACTGTGGTCAGGTCCGGACTGAGAAAATTCGCAAGGCGATTGTTTAGACTTTCAACGGTTGTCCGTGAGAGTGCAAATAATGCCACTTCATACCTTATTTATCGACTCTTGTTCACTTGAAATACATGAAAGAAAGCAAATACTCGATTCAATCTGGAATCCACCAGTTCACCACTCGCCATGGTGATATCATTTCATTTCCTAGGTTCAGACTCCATATATAGCAAAATAATTCTATAAACCTATAGTTATATAGGAAAAAGAGTCTAGGTTTCTTTCAATTCAAGACAAAAATCCTGACTTTTCTTTTGAAAAACTGCTTCTATAGTATGAATGAGTATGTTGATTCAAACAAAAATTAATTTGAAAGAATGTGATGGACACTCCACACCTACACAACAAAGAATTTAAATTATATTTATATTGTTATGTTTATATGCGCTGCGACTTTTTTTTCTACATAAAACTTGTTTGAAAAACTGTAAATATGAATTTATATCGTCTAAAATTTCTTATAAATGAATACAGCCTATCCACCTTTTTTGATCTGATAAGTGACTGCGTTGCCTTGAGAAAATTACGTGATGAGCACCATTTATTAACATTGATCATATGAGCGGCCCAAGAACAGTGTTTTGTGGTGCACCTATATCAGAACGTTTTCAATTCGACACAAAACGCCTTGAATCTTCACTCCACTCTTGTTATCATTTAGAGAAAGACAAACCACTGCTACTGATTGAAAGTTTGATTTTGTGGAGGAAATCCGATTCTTGACATGATTTTTTGGGTTTATTACCTTCCACAATCTGAAAATGAAATAATGTTAATCCAAAGAAATCTGTACAAGGGCAAATTAATTAACTTTTGTACATATTCGCAAAATGTATAATATATTCACACATAGGAAACATATCTACAAAATATATAATAAAAATAGTCTTTGAAAAAAATAATGTTCAATATCACTGATTGCCATAATTTGAGTAGTTTATACAGAAATGTAACATCTAAATCACCATATACAAAGGTGCCACTTACACCCAAACTTCAGAAGCTCCTATTTTGTGAATCGTAAACAAGACTCCATTCTACACCCCACTCAAAAAACTAAGAAACATATTAGTATAAAAGATTATGATTCTCACAAGAAATGAATAAGTAATTTGTCGAATTCTAAGTCATAAAAATGTACGTGAAAAACAATTGAATAGTACCAAAAGACATGTGAATAAGCAGTCTCATTAGCATGAATCTCAATAGGAGTTTTCATATATTGCATATTTTCTCATTTTCAGATTGTGTAAGGTAATAAACCCAAAAAATTATGTCACCACTGCTATTTGGACGCATCCAAATATACCAAAACTATGTTGTTATTTGAAGAGTCCACTGGACCACGAAATGATTTCTCTGTATTAGTTTACAACACTGTCCCGGTACTGGGTTCCTCTGCATCCAACAGACTTATTGTCGCCGATGGCGCCTTGCTATTTCTAGTTAATGTAAACACTGAGAGGCATCGTCTTCCCTACTGGAAGATGAAAGCAATGCGTGGCGGGTTCAGAGAATATAAACACTGAGTATGAAAATATTATTGTAGCTGGATATTTCCAGGATAAATATTCGAGCCGTGTTGAACTCCGTAATATGAGAACACAAAAATGGATAGTCGCGCTAAGTGTTTGAAGGATGTTTCATTGGATATTCCAAGTTGTAGTGCTTCATTTCCGTGAGTAACTTCAGGTGAGCTGGTAAGTGCAGAAAAGACACTTTACCCGTGAGTTGTGAAAAATATATCTTTCTACAAGAATAATAAATGAGTTGAAAGTACACATTATTCAAGTTTTTATAAACATGAATGAAAAGTGTTACTATTAGTAATTATGTAGAGTTTGCGTCCTTCAGGTTAAATCATAGACCTTATAACTGTATGGACTGGGCATGAGAAAGAGACAATTGAGGACAGAGTAAGGACAAGGATGGAGTGAATATGGGAAAATGACTATAATCCCAGCTGCGAAAATATGACTAAGATCCCGAAAGCCGTACGGTAGTCTCCAAAAATAGTTGCAAACCAGACCGAGAACCATTATTACGAAAATTCTGACCTATTATTGCACCCTTTAAGCGACGAGACAAACATGTAATAAAATAATAGAGAGATATTGCAATCAACCACTTATTTCGCATGATTTCATTCTTCGGATACCTATGATCACATTGGTTCATGTTATTGGCGACAAATGTGTAACCACATTTCAATACATGATTACGTCTATACAATTCTCAACTCGCCTATGAAATTTCACACCCAGCCCCTTTTTGGACGTTACATTACATTTATAGGCTTCACACGAAGCAGGCATAATTGTTATAATGTTCAGAATTGAACTAGTATTCAAATGATATTTTTATTTAGAAAAACTTGACAGATTTTAAAAATCAAATCTTTTTGTCAATAATATGTTTATAAAAAATCATGACAACAACTACTATTTTATTTTCATGGAAAACCGTATAAAAGGAATATTATCAAATCAACTATTCAACTATAATGAACAATGTTTATAGTTTATCAGACAGTTCAGAAATAGTATAATTACACAAAATAACTTGAGACAAATTATTCAGAACACCACATGCAAACACATCAACACAATAATGACACGATACGACACCAACGTTTTTCCTGCACTCGCCCTTTTTACCAGTCTGACAGCAATGATATCTTTCTTGCACCTCTCAAAAAATTTTATGGTACGAGTAATAAATAAGCGTACAAAATTGTAAGTCTCGATTATATTTCCTTAGCAATAGTCCTGCAGTAGTGATTGCATACATTTTTGAACACGGCGTCATTGAGCCACAGCATTTCAGAATATTTCCTGCAATCCCGTGTTCGGGACTATAGACATGTCCTTTTCCCCCATAACTATTCCATCCTTCACAGTGCCTCTTTTTCTAATGTAGTTCGCAGGGAACTGTATGTGTAAAAACCACGTGAGGGCCAGTCCATATTCAACATAACTAGTATAAGTCTATGGGTTAAATGGAGATTTGGATTGCGGGAATATATAAGATCAATAAACGTTTCAACTTTTATTTGACGTCTTCTTCGGGGCTTGATGGGTTTACAATACTTATTTGAAGATCCTTAACACTACGCCACGTTCACTCGACGCGCGTTTCGCCAACAAAATTAGTAAACTTAAAGCTCTTGAGAATGCCATTTTTCTTGACGAAAAACTTTCCTCAGAATATCATATAGTTAGTAGTTCCATGAATTCTTAACGATATTATTGTAAAATATCACTGTGACATCAACAAAAATGACGTACTTAATTATTTTCTTATCGTGAGAAACCTATACTGAAGTACACGCAAGTGAGAAAGCAACAACCGCCATTACTAAGACCCTTTCAATTTATTTTTTCTCCGTTTAAACAAAAATGGGTCAATAAAGAACTTCATGTGTAGAACATGAAATTTGTGTTTATTGGTTGAAGAGGTCACAAAGAATTGAATGAATAAAACAAGACTAGCTAGACTATACTGGATACCATATATAAATGGTGTGAGAGGGAGGAAATGTCCATTAACCCCCACAAAATGGTCATAGTACCGTTCACCAGGAAAAGGAAGCTGGAACATTTAATACCTCCTTCCATCAATGGTGTAACAATTTCATTTGCGAGTGAGGCAAAATATCTGGGAATAATCCTAGATAAAAAGCTGAACTGGAACTCGCATTTTGAAAAGACTATCCGAAAGGCTAGCCTATCATTAAGGACATGCCGCAGAATATGTGGCAAAACATGGGGCATGTCACCAAAACAAGTTTACTGGCTATACGTGACCGTCATACGACCAATGATCACGTATGGCTCTGTAGTCTGGTGGAACAAAGGCCAACAAAAAATGGCCCAGGTTAAACTTAACGGACTACAGAGACAAGAGTGCCTGGCGATTACTGGGGCCATTCGCTCCACGCCAACGGCAGCAATGGAAGCTCTTCTTGGACTACTTCCTCTCCACATAGTTCTGGAGAGAGAAGCAAGATGGGCAACATACAGGCTCTACCAAGCGGCCATTAGTCTACCGCAGGAATGTGTCATGAGAGGCAACAGCATGCTGGAAGGCATAATAGCTCACAACATTCTGGGAATGCCCTAAAACCACTAACCTCAACATGTCCTACACCGTGGTCTTCCCTGAAAGAGAAGACTGGGTTCAGAATGAAACTGACCTATGTAGGGCAAATGAAAGGTGGTTCACCGATGGTTCCAAAACTTTGGAAGGTGTCGGAGCCGGAATATATGGTATGAACCCAGTAGTGAAACGCTCATTCAGTTTGGGTAAATTAGCTACGATATTCCAGGCAGAGGTATATGCCATTGAAATGTGTGCAAGGGAGCTGGAAAACCGACACCTCACACGAAAAACAAAAAAAATATTTTCAGATAGTCAAGCAGCATTGAAAGCGCTTGAATCCAACTGCTTTAAATCCAGAGCAGTATGGAACTGCAGAGACACCTTGAACCGACTAGCACAAGGCAACAACGTTACCCTAGTTTGGATACCAGGTCACACGGGCCTAGAAGGAAACGAAATAGCGGACGCCCTAGCAAAAGGGGGGGCCGAAACAACATTCACTGGGCCAGAACCGGTCATCGGTTTAACATATAGCACTGCCAAGAATGCTACAACCGCCTGGGCAGACAATAAAAGACTTGAGTATTGGCTCAGTCTACCAGGACTAGCCCATTCCAAAGCATTTATTGCTTATACAAGGAAAAAACAGGACTCTGACAAACTTCTAGAACTCAGTAGAGCACATCTCAGAGTTATAGTAGGTTTGCTCACTGGCCACTGCAAACTCAAACACCACATGCATAAAATCGGACTTGCACAGGATGCAGAGTGCCGTCTATGCATGGAGGATGATGAAACGGCTAAACACATCCTGTGTACATGCCCTGCAGCAGCCAGAACCAGATTTTCAATATTTGGCAATACAAAAGTAAGGCCAGAAGATCTGGTAAACTGTTCTCCCAATATGTTACTCAATTTCGTTAAGAGATTGGATATGCTGGGAGAAATATAACCATAGGGTGAGCCACAATAGGCCATTGGCCGCAGTGGAGAGCCTGATATGGGCTCAATCACATTCAAACCTAACCTAACCTAACCTAGCTAGACTACACGAAAAATATTTTTTTTTTAATTTTTTTCACATCAAAGTCGTTACGGAATGTGATTTTTTTTAATACTTCGACCTTTTCGCGTGTCGTTCTTGATTATTATTTAATTTCTTTCGTATCGCGGTCAGTATCCACTCTAACGCGTGTTTTCTTTAATGTAAATTGTATTACACAAGGGCATACAGCTGCACGCAATCTGCTGGAAATATCTGGAAAAACTCATTCCCCAATTATTACAACTTCATTATCGACTGGAATATTATAAAAATATACATTTTCTGTGATTTATGCCGCTCTCGCCATCATCAAAGAGTACTGATTTCGTGGAACGCATAATTTAGTTATTTTCGTATGGAACGAGAACCGGCCTAACTAACTACTATTATGAGGAAATGATACGAATTTGTTCGATTAAAAGGGAATAAGCCAACCTCGCAGTTCGGCGTGTGAAAATTGTGGGTAATTATAGAAAGAGAAAGAACGAGAATCCACGGCAAAATAGCCATTTGCGGTGAAAAACACGGTAAATATTCGGTTAGAGAGAGCCATCGATATTTCAAAAATTTCTGAAATTCTTCAACTTACTTATTTCGGTCTCCTCTACAAAAAAGCCAGATGAAATTTTTGGCGGTCAAGACTATTTTCGAAGATACAGGTCCATTTTGTTGTGGATTTTAAAAATTCACAAAATATGCCCTTTTCTCAACCAAAACACCAGACATGCCCTTATTTACTTGTTTTCAGTACCTTTTTGCAGAAAAAACTATCACTTTTTGACTTTGATGAAATGAAAGAACACTCTTTTGTCTTATTTCCACTAGATTTTTATTGTTACGACCGGTTTCGGGGTTTATCCCATTACCAAGTATAAAAACTAACTAATACAATTGAACTCTAAGCCTAGTTATATAGGGAGTTTGGAGAGGTAATTAAGAGAACAAGGGTGAAACAATATAAATTTAGACCCTGGAAGTGATGGAAATTACCTGGGTTGTCAAATTTATAAATTCAAATGTGGAGACCTACACAAATCGAGTTGCTCGTTGAGGGTTCTAAATTTCGGGTTTTTAATTAATTTATTAATTTCCATGGCTTCCAACAGATTCATTGTCTTCCCTTTATTACATGTGTGTAGAATTTTGAGGTTATCTTTACTTATCTTGTGTTTGGATTCTTGTAGATGTTCGTACATTGTTGATTTTTTGTCTAAACCGACGTGTTCACGGAACCTTACGTCAAAATCTCTATCGGTTTGGCCTGTATATACTGCAGAGCATTCCCCGCATTCTAATCTATATATCCCTGATTTTTTCATTCTGTCTCGTTTAGGTTTTGCATTGAATAGAATTCTGCCTAAATTATTATTACTTATAAAAGCTGTTGTTATGGTAATATGGTAGCATTACTTACTCAGGTAAACTTTCAGAAAACTTCCAAAATCATATTTCTAAATTCAAAATAACAACAGCTTTTATAAGTAATAATAATTTAGGCAGAATTGTATTCAATGCAAAACCTAAACGAGACAGAATGAAAAATTCAGGGATATATAGATTAGAATGCGGGGAATGCTCTGCAGTATATACAGGCCAAACCGGTAGAAATTTTGACGTAAGGTTCCGTCAACACGTCGGTTTAGACAAAAAATCAACAATGTGCGAACATTTACAAGAATCCAAACACAAGATAAGTAAAGATAACCTCAAAATTCTACACACATGTAATAAAGGGAAGACAATGAATCTGTTGGAAGCCATGGAAATTAATAAATCAATTAAAAACCCGAAATTTAGAACCCTCAACGAGCAACTCGATTTGTGTAGGTCTCCACTTTTGAATTTATAAATTTGACAACCCAGCTAATTTCCATCACCTCCAGGCTCTAAATTCATATTGTTTCACCCTTGTTCTCTTAATTACCTCTCCATCCAGCCTACCTGCAAACTCCCTCTATAACTAGGCTTAGAGTTCAATTGTATTAGTTAGTTTTTATACTTGATAATGGGATAAAACCCGAAACCGGTCGTAACAATAAAAATCTAGTAGAAATAAGACAAAAGAGTGTTCTTTCGTTTCATCAAAGTGATCATGAATTTCCACAAAATAAACAGGTCATCAATCACACAAATCACTTTTTGAAAAATTCACCCTTCTTCAAAACGTTAATAAATTGTGATCAACATTGAATGAATGATATTTTTCATTCATCAAGTTGGTATCACTTTTATGATTCGATTTTCGTCGGATCTCGTTTACGTTTTAGTTTAGGTTAGGCTCGCTTCGCTCGCCCTATGTATTTTTGCTCCCAATTGACACACAAACCTAACCTGAGCAAGCTAACCTAGCTTGCGAGTCAGTCGAAAATGCGTGAATTTGTTTGCATGCAAAACGAGTTGAAAATGCGTAAATTACTAGGAACGGCTAGACGCTTTTTCATCGTTAGGCTCGCTGGCCCTTAAGCTCAAATATTTCATTGAATTTGATTAATTCAAAAATACGATGTGAGCCGATATCTCACGAGAGTCGACGCAAGAACAATATCATAATCATATCACTAACAGTGATAAGTAAAAAACACCAAAAATTTAGTGTTGGACGATGAAAGTTCTACTATTTATCAGCGTTTTGAAAAACGGTGAATTTTTCGAAAAGTGGTAGTTTTTTCTGGTTGAAAAAAGGGCATATTTTGTGAATTTTTAACAGCACAAATTCGATCTATCAATTGGTGAAAATCCACAACAAAATGGACCTGTATCTTCGAAAATTGTCGTGACCGCCAAAAATTTAATTTGGATTTTTTGTAGAGGAGACTTCCTTTTTAATCAAAAATTCTTTTATTTTTAAATCTATATAAAATGCAACTCAATTTTTTTGCCAAGTAATCCAAGTGAGTTTTCCATCTGAAAAAACGATACAACATTATTCCCGAGTATTTGATTTCATTTGCAGGTCTTATTAGGCTACCACTGTTTTGTTACAGTCTGATGAGAAAAAATGCAGACTAATTCAATTCTATTTAAGAGGGATCAGGCTCGTATTATCCCCCAAGCAATTAAATAAGTGCACACCGAAATGCATCTTACTTATGGTTGGGATGGAATTTAAAACAAATTTTGTGCAATGCGCAACGTTTAATGTAATTTCCCAGTGCTCGAAAATAAATATGCACTTACAAACAGTTTTATGTTTTTAGAATGTGATGCATGTACGTTAGTTGGGAAATACTCCAGTATAATTTGAGTTTCTTCATCACTTAGCAGTAGGTTATTTTTGTTTGGAATTCCTCCTTTTGTCAAAAGCATGCTGCCATCAAAAATATTCGTGGTCAATGAGGGAGAGAAAAAATAGAGATGTGTGTGGTAGAGATATAAATGGAATTGATCTTTTGTATAAAGGAAAAGACACTCAAATTTTTGAAATATTGGATGATATGTTTGAACTTGACGGATATTTGATTGTTTTTTTTTCACAATCACTGAACCTAATATATTATGAACAACTCCAATAGTCTGAATGTTTTCATTCAATGCTGATGGAAATAGGTAATAATTTAAAAACAAATTCCATAAACATATTTTATTATTGTAACTCTATTTTGACTTTTATCGTGAATCAATACCGTTCAATATGCCAGTGTTCACTTGTCACAAATGTTGTGATATGATTGTTGATTATTCCACACCAACAGTAGAACATTTTCTTCAACTCTCATATGCCTTGTTGGGTTCTAGAGAAAAAGTCATTAATTTTTGCAAATTTCACACAATCTTCAGTTTCACGTTTAATAATGGAAAATAAAAAAAGGATCCTGGGTATCTTATTTTTTACACCAAGGATCGGCACGTTCCTATACTTACCGATCTCGGTCACATTTCCATATTTCACTTAACTCTCCGCTTGTTTCGGTGGGAAGAACACTCTTTATTTTTTCGTTAAATGCTCGTAGTTCACCCTGTATAGACAATACAATGTTTAGCCTAGCCTAGCCACCTAACCTAACCTAACTGTCGAATAAAATGTAACACGGTGTTCAACAAATCGATTGCTTTCCTAATTCTCCGTAAATGAAGAACCTTTCTGAAATTACAATGTTTTCAATAACAAACTTACTGTACTGAGTGGATAGCATTCCAGGTAAATTGACTAGCAATGGTCACGCATTGGTCATTATTTCATTGTTCCATGAAATAACTTGTATTACATATACTATCGAATTTAGTATATATGCATAATGTAACATGAATTCGAGTAAGGTACTGAAGGTAATTTGTCATGAATTTATACGAAAAATGAAAGAGGACAGAGAGATTAGTGACAATCAGTATATCGTTTTTGTTTTAGTGTAATGAAACTGATCGGAATGAAACAGGGGTGAAAATAATGAAGTAGAAAGTGGGAGGAGGGTGATATGGATGGATGAAAGCTGCCTAAAACAACTAGTAGCAGATGCAGATCAAGAAGAAAACTGAGGAGATCCCGCCGTAAGAACGAATAATATAATACTCGTTTACAGGAACATGTGAAGAAGAATATGATAAAATATAGTCATTTCATTCTCATCTGTATAAAAATGAGCTAGGAGGCAAATTGATGGAATACAAAGATAAAACAGAAATCCTAACATTGTAAGAAGTGCAGATGAAGACAGAAAAATATTGGACGGATAGGTTGAGAAAGGAAGAAAATAATAAGGAAATTGATAGAAAGAGATTCAAAGGAAAAGAAGAGTGAAGGAGAAAGAATTATTCAAAAAATTCAGGTAGATATATAGGATAAAGATGTAATCCAGTACGATTGGGTTTTGAGACAAGAATCGATTGTAGCACCACCAAACTTGGTATGTTAGTAGATGGAACCATGATAAACACGAAAAAAAATTGTTTACCAAAAATCCAGGGGTGGAACATATTTTTTTTTCGTTTAAATATATATATATATATAAATTTTTGCTGTAATCTTGATTTATCGATTTATCGCCTCTAAAAGTTCTGGCGGAGCCGAATATTTGATTGGTCATAACTCTGCTAAAAATGATCGGAGAAGGAAAAGGGAAAGTTCATATAGTTTCTCATGCAAATATATGCGAGTATTTGAGTACCTAACATGTGTTTTGTCGCACTTTACGGAGATGTTTGCGGATGATCCCAAAAACATGAATAATTTAGAAAATATGGAATTATTATACTGAAGCAGCAACCCATACCCTCTTTTGAATATATGCAACAATTTTAAAGTAGTGTGACATGTCCCACTTATACATGCCATTTTTTTCTTTGGCATGTATAAGTGAGACTTGTCTTAAATCGTTGCATATGGTCCAAAGAGGGTACTGATTCCTACTTCATTATAATTATTCCATATCAACTAAAATATCCATGACTTTCGGATCCTCCGAAAATATCGTAGAAGGATTATGTGAAGTGGGGCAAAACACATTTTAGGTAGTCAAATACTCACATGTTATATTTGCATGAGGAAGTAGAAGTCTTTAGGAACGATATGCACCTTTTCTTTTTCTTCTACTATAATTTTTGGCAAAGTTATGACAAATCTAATTTTCGGCCCCGCCTGAACTTCCAGTGGCGGGTTAGCGCGAGCATGAAATGTGACGTCGGCGTTAAACCACGTTTTCTGAGAAAACGAGCGTATTTCATAAGGTATTACTGAAAATCATTCTTGTGGAGAATTGAATTATCTCTCAACCTATCGAAATCGTTTTTTGATAAATCTTATATTTTCTGAAATAAAAATTAAATTTTTGAACTGAAATTTTTTTTTAGGTTCCACCCCTGATTTTGGTGAATAATTTTTTTTTAATAATACATGATGTCGAGATGTCATGTGCCGAGTTTCAGAGTGCACCAAGTCATTCTTCACTTTTTGCTCGAGTTAGTATGTCGTTACTGGATTAATCGAAGGAATGGAGAATGAGATTGGATTATTGTAAGCGTAAGCGACTGACAACAGAAGGTTAAAAATATTTTTCTAACTACAATACGAAATGATACTTTTGCGTTCGAGAATGAAAGTTATTTTACGGAGCTTTTGGAAAACTGCATTAAAACTCATATCAGGATAAAATAGTTATTTACAAGTGCGGAAAGTAGTACTTTTCCGCACGCGACGACAGTTGCATGAACGACGCGGAGCGGAGTTCGGGCAAGCCGTTAAGGTTGATTGAATCCCTAGGTCGTTATATATTTCTGGCTCGTTTTTGTTTGATAGGCGATCACTTCATGTTCGAAACCAATCAACGCGAGAGCTGACGAACTCAAAAAACTGGTCTCTCATTACGAATGCAATTTCGAAAAGTACAGAACACATCCAAGCATACGAAGTAGCATGTGTTTTGTCTCTTGATGATGATAAAAGTAGGCGTTGAACATGGAATGTTTTATGAGACGAATTACCAGTTTTTGAGGTCTGATGCGATTTTAATAGCAAGAAATGTGTTTGCATTATCCGGAGCACAGCCGCTCTTGACAAAAACTTGCAGACTTTTTTGTTGGTTGGGAAATTAAACAGTTTTACGGTACAGTGACGTGATTGTTGACATAGTAGCAGACGAGCTACAATGAAACAAATGTTTCAATTATAGTAATCTTCTAAGAGGGTGAAAATAAATTAATACTGTTGGGAAACTGATAAATTGATGGAAATGGATGGATGAGGAAACTCTGGAATGAATAATACTATGAAGATGTTTGCTTATTGAAAGAGGACTCCATGTGAGCTTCTGAAAGATTGTAAATAACTTAATTTTGACAACGAGGGTAATGAATATATAAAATGGAGGTATACTAATTACGAAAAATAATACATTGCGCTATCTATATCAGAATGGAGAACAATTTTAATGGATAGATGGATGGATGTAAACACATGGACATTCAGCATGCGTATATCCCTCTTACTTCTCCAAATGTGAGAATGAAGCTCGTGGTTTAAAGTGCAGTTTCAGCAAACTCCTAACTGGGAATTTTAAAATTTTGTAGAGCACGACACAAAAACATATAATAATTCTATTGTTGGCGTCGAATCAGCTTTTCCTATGTTTGGGATTGATTTGGCCGTTACCTGATGGAAATACATAGTATATAACAAGAAAGTAAATACGATTAGATTTTCACACAAGTTAATAAACCCGCAACATGTTTCGCAACACTGAAGCTTTCTGAAGCAAATTGTATAGTAAATAAATCTTTGTTTGAAACTTACTTGAATACTGTTTATTGATTGAGATACCTGGAAATCTCACTATACACTACTTATTGAGAAAATAAATTTGACAAAAGACAAATATCAATATCCAACTGGTCGTTGAGTTAGCAATTTGAATTTTTCGGTTTTATATTTCTAAGAATTCTAACTAATTGAGCTCAATACCTCTATCATGAACAATTTCGACGTTTTCATCGAAGTTATAATCTTCATTTAAAATAAATTCATTAGTATATATGCCGATATAATTTTCTCCTTCACATAATTTATATACGGTGTTAACATAATGCGGTTTTTAAATGGTCTTTTTGTCTGACCTAAGTACGCTTACTTTGAGGCAAGATCCACAATAATTGAATCTATGAACTCCTGATTTTTCTGATTTTTGTGTTTTATTCCTATTTTTCATTAACTTTCGCAACGTGTTATTTGTTTCGTATGTGCTAACACAACGACCTTTGGAAAACGAATTACATTCGCGCCGTATAGGCATAAAATTCCTCCTGAACGCACTTGGGGATAGAATACAGGAAACGGGGAATGTCATCAAAACATAGGTGTGTTTGCATCGGTAGCGCATCTTCGGAGCTTGGCGGATACAAAAATGTTATAAAACATCACGGATTGCTTTAATATATTACAGGTGTTTTCCCACATGATATTTTTTACTTCTTTTAATTTTCTGTGGGTGGTATGGTGGTCAAGTGATATTGTCTGCGAATAGTGATTCAACTCATTAACATTTTTTGTATTGTCAATAGATGGCTCCTGTACAGACGCGTCTGTTGGCAGAATTTTGCACAGAAACTGGACATGCTTTATTGCAAAAAGTTATCAAATTTTTTTCATAGATTCAGGGAAGTTAACTTGAAATGGCATCAGGATTCAATGATTTCATTGCAAGGGCAGTCCAGTGGCATAGCCAGGATTTCAGTTTGGGGGGGGCTGAACATACAATTGATAAGTTACCAGATCTTTTTTTTTTGTTTCATTATCCGGGTGTTATGAATAGCAGTAGTAATTTAATGGCTTGGGGGGGGGGGGGGGCTGCAGCTCCAAAGCCGCGCCAATGCTGCAGTCTCTTATGGAATTCGGCAGATGATCACCATTTACTTTACGATTTCGTGCATTATATTTTTCAGTGTGATTTAGCGGAAACGAATCTTGCGGCTATAAAAAAATATTTGGAGTTCCTCGAGATTCATAACCTGTTGCTTCTTTCACTTCTGAATGGTATTTTGCGCTCAAGTGGGAGAAAGTAGTAGCCAAGTAAATATGTGACGAATTAAAGCAACTATCGATAGGAAAAAATGGATTTGAACAGTATTCTAAATGCAATCACATATAAATATAAGAATGACTACTTATATGCATTAGAACAAAGTTGGAAAAGAGTGCCAAAGAGTTTCAAATGAATGAAAAGAATAATTTCGATTACGGTGATAAACCTTTTCTCCACCCATTTCCAGACAGCGGAAAATATTAGGAAAATGTCTAACATATAACAACAACTTTCCGTTACGGCTGATATATAGCTGCCATATATTTGTGCAATGTTTCTCAAGGTGGACACCATTCCACTATCAAGCATTGGATATCATTCCTCATCCGGTTACAATAGAAACAAATAGTTGTAAATGGAAGTAATAAAACAACTCTTCCACGGCAATTCTTCCAATAATCCCGAAATCCTCCTGCAGACGTACTTGAGATAATAAACTACACTGAACCGCAAAGTCCCATTAGCATTTACTACCCCCGTGCCAATAACAAATGAAGTGGTTGACGGTAAATGACCAACTGTTTGTTTTCCAGTAATGCCATCCTCATTCGAACGTCGATTACTAGATGCGTGTTGATCCTAATGGACACCGTCAGGTGAATGGATTTTCCGCACAATGTTGCCGATCATTTTCTGTAACGATACCCAGAGAAAATTCTCATAATCGAGAACTCATAAAGAACGTCCCTTTTCATCTATAATTTTTCATATTTGGTAATATTTTACATTCGATAAGAAAGAGGGGCACTATAGTAGCCATCCACCTATTTTAAAACGGTGTTGTTTTATCCCATTACAAAAAAGAAGTCAGAGTTGGCACATACCTTATGATTGAAAAAATAAATATGAGGTGAGAGAACTATACGATACAAGTAAAAATTGGATGAATGCACGACGGTCATTTTCTCAAATATAGTTATAGTGAATGGAGCAAATATCTATTTCCAACTCAAGAAAAGCCACGGGGGCGTTGATGAATGAGTTATGGAAAATAAAGTTTTCTCAGTTCAGATATACGATTTCATTAGTTTTTTCGAGAACGCAACGATCAATTTTTGTTTTGAATCCAGCATCGTTGTTGTGGTCATCAAAAATTCCACTAATTCCGTGCGAACCAATATTTTAACCTCAATATTAACAGAGTTGGCAATGATCGTTTTAAAATTATTTTTTGAGGGGTCAAATTTTAAAATAACTCAAAATTTTAAATGTCTTGATTCAGGTTTTCTTCCACTACAGAAATAGGTGAACATTTAAGCGAACCCGTCTCAGAAAATATGAAAAGTCTGTAGATTACCTACCCTTCACACCCATGGATAACTAATCTAGAATTACGACTAAAATCCTAACAATTGATTTTAATACAGAAGAAAAATTTACAAAGATTATTTTTCTTCTTCATGAGACATTTCAAATTGACAAACAGTATCAAAATTACTCTGAATATTTTCATCTTGGTCCGTAGCTCGGCGGTCTAAGGCGCAAGCCGTTCAAAACTTCAGTATAGCGGTAGTCGGTTCGAGTCCGATGTATGTACGAGGGATTTTTTCTGAAGTACTCAATATCGCAATCGATAGGTGCCCACAGTGCTTCTTGAAAGTGTGTTGTCTAGATGCCAATCTCGTCTAGTGCTAGCTTGGAGTGCACGTCGGCCACCCGAGGTGGTGCTGTAGGTTGTCCGGGTTTTCCTGCAGCTGAAAAGTGAATACGACACCAAAAATCAGTAAGTCGCCCCGGGGCGCCACGGCAAATAATAATAATAGCCGCCCTCTGCCCGCACAGGCTATGCCTTTGGGTACACTCAACGAGTGTTTGTGAGAGAGTATTATTATATTATTATTTATTAGCGTATAAGAAAAATCTCATATAAAGCTGGACATTTTCGATCAATTACAGTGAAAATTTCCTGGGAAATTTTCAGGCTGAAAATTACCCGGTAGGTATCAAAAATTACCCGCTAGGTCCGTGTATCTACAGGGTGACCCAGGGTTAAACCGCCAAACGTTCAGTATCGGTTTTTTTATAGGTTTTTTAGGTGAAAATAAGATGTTTTCTTCATATAAGCATGCCAACTTGCTTCGTTTTCGAGATACAGGGTGTCAATGTTTTGAAAAAAAATCTGTTTTTTATTCATAACACAGAAATTTTTCGGCTGATTTTGATAAAACTTGGCATGCTTATTTGTGGTGATAAAAGGCTTATCTAACTGTATTTATAATTTGAAAAAAATCATATTTTTCTTAACTTTGACACCCTGTATATTGAAAACGAAGAAAATTGGGACACATACTTACATGAAAAAAACATTATTTTCACTTAAAGAAACCCATACTGAAAGTTTGGCGGTTTAACCGTGGGATACCCTGTATTGTCAAAATGTACATTTGTCATCTTGAGAGGAATAAATATTGAATTTTAAACGTCGTTGAATTGTCACGTTTCCGAAATGATTTTCTAAGTTCAATTCAAGAAAAAGTGACCAAAAGTAAACATGAAAACACATTACTGAATCATCAATATGTATGGAAAGACTACCACATACTTTTTTCTTTTAACTCCGGAAATATTCTACCGAATGATGCACTTTTGTTAAAATTGTTGTTAAAATTTTTAAAATTGTTTTTTTCCGTTAACCAGCTGTCGTCCCCTTACGAACGGCAGCCCTCAAAAGTCGAAACTTGTGCGAGCCAAGGATTAACGAGGTCTTACCTTTTAACGTGCGATTCCTAGCACTTTCTCGGGCCACCAGATAAAAATCTGAAGTCGCTGAGGATTCGAACCTAGCCGACCAGCAGTCAATGGTTTTGAACGCTTCAGTCTCAACCACTGAAAAAGTCCGAAAAAAAAATAATCAAACCGAATTACATTCGTGGTAATAATTTCTTTGAGATAATTACCACCATAACTTGTGTAATTACTTTTGAAAACATAACCTATATGTAAAAAAAATGGAAACTTAGAAGGATACTTGAGTTTGAGTGTAATATCATTCATCATCATAAGATTTATGGAAACTAGAATTACAAATTTGTTGAAGTGTATTAAAATTGAGTGTTTCTGAGAGGTTGTCATCGATTGTCTGGGAGGCCTTTGAATATTGCATGCAATGGAGGAAAAAATAAAAAATTAGGGAGTCTCAATCAAGTCTAAAAATTTAATTTATTGTACGTTGTAACTAAGCCTAGTACAATTTAAAATGGAGAGCCGATATAATTCAGAAGAGGGTGTATACGTGAATTAAAAATGCTTGTCCAAAGAAATGCCAATTGAAGGAAACGAAATAAACGAAATAGATCCTTAACAATTGTATTCTAAAGAAAAATGTAAGCAGTGGATTCTTTTCTTTGCTACTTAAAAATACGTAAGCATTTTGGGTTACTGGCAATTTAGTAGCGTTACACGACAGAACGTGTCAATCTAATCTGCAAAGATGCTTACAAAAATTGAGTGTTAATTACATCGACTGTTGGAAAGTGATATACTTCCTATGCCAACGTAGGAAACTAGGGTACGCCAATGAAAATATCCTCATTTCGCGTACTTGGCATTCATTTAGAATGAACCGAGCAAGAATAATATAATGGAGATGACAAGTTGTTATGAATTAAAGCGAAGTAAAATGCATTCAGCAAGAGGTTTACAAAAGATATGTTTTCTCGAAGCATTGTTTCGTTTCAATAATGGCTCTGCGTTTTGCAAACGTCGAATATTGTGGGGAGCTTTAATTAATGTGGTATAACTTGAATAATATGGCAAGAAGTTTGTTTCTTTGATTACTGTTTATTGTCTTTGATTATATCGTTCGTATAGTTTGAAAAGGCACGCAGAGGTTGATGTAGTGGGGAATACTATTGTTTTAAGTCTATTTCGGAAGTGATTAATCGAAAAGCCGACATGGAGAAAGTGGCCTGTTCTAGACTTCTTCTTTGTTTTCTATTGAATTGAATGATTTTGGCCTTGGACAATCTTCATGCGCGTTCATACTTAATACACGACAGCTCGCGTGAAAGGACTAGGCAGCTGCCTTATGGAAACATTTTAACCGGTTTATTTTCCTGAGTTTTCGGTATGTTTCAGAATATGACCTACTGATTAAAAGTGTACAGGTGGACAGTGGCCATTTCTTTAAAGGAATACTGCTCTTAGGAAAACATCTTAAATTTTGCCTGACAAATATTGCCTGCGCATGAGGCAATAATTTCAGAGTGGTTTTGATAGAAAATATTGTTAGATAGGTACTCAAGTATTATTCAAAATGAAAATCTTAATCAACTATTTACAATGATGTGACCAAACCAAGTAACACACCAAAATACTCATCGCTTAAATACGTCAAAATTGACAAATTCAAAATCTTGTACCAGGTGAGTAAAGTGAGAGTTTTTTAGTGATATTTTGTATATTTTCATTTAATATTTTAAGCTTTTGGGGATACTTGACTACGAATCATCTAACATAACTTCTCGTTCGAAATCGATGTTCAGCGATTTTGTTATATTTTACCCTGTAATTTGAAAATTCGTGTGTTGAATTCTCCAATTTTTGTCATTAGTCGTAGATTGAAGAGTTTGTGGAATAAAAAAGGTGATAAATTGAGAGGGGGACCGGCTATGTTTATTAAAAAAGTTGTCAAAAGAGTTGTATACAATGGAAATGTATGATATTCAGCTTTCCATATACTTGTTATATCAGTTTTGGAGTAATAACTAATTTAAATTAAAACCAATGGCGCAGCCAGGGGGGCTTTGGGGCTGCAGCCACCAAAAGACTATTGAAATGATGGCGTAGAGTACGGGAGAAATATTGAAAACATTCTAGAACTCTCGGAAGTAATTTTTCGTTGGCGGTTTTATGTGCTAGCGCACCTTTTACATTTATTGCATTTTTCGACCATAACGGGACGCATTCGTTAAATACATAGATATAGAGAAAGGAAGCTAAAAAAAATCCTACAAGAGGATGTTATTGTTTGCTGGCCTTACAGTTCGCTTGTAGGTGTTATAAGTTGTTTTGTGTGCTAGAATGCCGGATCCTAGTGCACCTTTTATATTTGTCGCATTTTGCGACCATAACGGGACACATTCGTTAAATACATAGGTATATAGGAAGAAAGCCAAGAAAATTTTCTACAAGAGGATGTTATTGTTTGCCTGCTTAACAGTTCGCTTGTAGGTGTTATAGGTGTTTTTTTGTGCTAGCATGCCGGATCCTAGTGCACCTTTTACATTTTTCGCATTTTGCGACCATAACGAGACGCATTCGTTAAATACATATGTATAGAGAAAGAAAGCTGAGAAAATTTTCTACAAGAGAATGTTATTGTTTGCTGGCCTTACAGTTCGCTTGTAGGTGTTATAAGTTGTTTTGTGTGCTAGAATGCCGGATCCTAGTGCACCTTTTATATTTATGGCATTTTGCGACCATAACGAGACACATTCGTTAAATACATAGGTATATAGAAAGAAAGCCAAGAAAATTTCCTACAAGACGATGTCATTGTTTGCCTGTCTAACTGTTCGCTTGTAGGTGTTATAAGGTGGTTTTGTGTTCTAGAATGCCGGATCCTAGCGCACCTTTTACATTTATCGCATTTTGCGACCATAACGAGACACATTCGTTTAATACATAGGTATAAAGGAAGAAAGCCAAGAAAATTTTCTACAAGAAGATGTTATTGTTTGCCTGCTTAACAGTTCGCTTGTAGATGTTATAGGTGGTTTTGTGTGCTAGCATGCCAGATCCTAGTGCACCTTTTATATTTTTCGCATTTTGCGACCATAACGAGACGTATTCGTTAAATACATATTTTTAGAGAAAGAAAGCTAAGAAAATTTTCTACAATAGGATATTATTTTTTTTTTCCAGCCCAACAGTTCGCTTGAGGTGTTATAGGTAGTTTTGTGTGCTAGCATCCCGGATCCTAACAGTTTGCTTGTGAGTGTTATCCATAACATCCGGCTGACGAAAAGGAAAAAGCTCCGGTAACTTATAAATTGTAAGTTCGGCCCCCCCAAACTGAAATCCTGGTTGATTAAAACTATACCGAAGGCATGTTTTTTTCTGCGTTACATAACTTTTGTTATTTCGTATGATGAATTTGTTATCAAAAATTTGTACAAAACTTATTTACCTAAAAGAAAAGCAAGTGTTATACATTATTTCGATAGTATAAAAAAATCTCACATATTCAAAAGATGAGCATTGAAGTCTGTTACTTGGTTTGGTCATGTGTTAATTGGTTAGGTTACATCTTAATTATATGAGGTTGATTGAAAATTTTATTCTGAATAATGCTCCATATACAGTGAGTTTCAAAAAGGTTGCACCATATGGAAAAATTTTTTATTATCCATTTATTAGTAAATTTTATTTATAAAAATTTGTGCATTGCAAAAGCTGGTATTTGATTTATCAAAATTCTAAATTTCCAAACCATGTACAGGGGAGCATAAAAAATAAGAATTTTGATCAGAAGTAAACTACCTTCATTTTAGATATTATCGAACAAGACTATTGAGAAAAAGTGTTTGGAATTGAAGACGATATAAAAATGCAAACTCACAGCCACCCACGCCACAAAAAAAAAATTTCTTATTTTTTCGTTGTCGTAAATTCGCAGGTTTGTATAATTTAATTTTTGAGCATAAACTTATTGTATTATTCTGTAAATTTCTGATATAAAATCATACGTATAGTTATTATGGACATACATAGAGACTGAAATATCAAATTTGCACATCGGGAGTGGAAATGCATCTGTACTCTTCTATGAGCATGAAGGCACTAAATCATACCTTTGAGATTATATTTAGTTTTATTTCATGAATTTTATTAGTACCTATTGTTACAAGTTATTTTTGGAAAATGGTGGATGGAAACACTAGTTGGTAGTAGTATCCAAAAATATTAAACAGGTTTTTAAATTTTCTGTGGGAAATCTGCATCTGCTTGGGATATTATATGTGAAATTTGTGGTTGTGGAGAAAGCACAGTCTGTTACTCGTTCAGAATGAAAATTCGTTAGGCAGGTGGGTCATTAAACTAAAATCACATTTACATTGATTATCAATTTGTCCTCTAAGTTTACGAGACAGATCATCATGACTCGTGAAAATTGCATATTCCCGATCTACTCGTTACTCGTTTTATGCTGCTCCCATATGAATAATATCCCTCTTTATACCTTGTAAAACTTCCTGTCACTCTACTCAAGGAGATCAGCGGGCATTTTATGTTTCATATACATTCTGTCACCACCAAAAACAACAGTTTATGCTGAATTATTACCCAACAAACCCTATTTTCGTGGAAATAAATTTCCGTGAAGTATTCTGTCCCCCATTACGGTTTTATGTTACCCATAAGATTTCTTTCTTGCCACTGCAGATATAATGCTTCTAGGTGAGAAATTCTAGACGATAGAGTTGTGGGAAAAGTCTATTGCGAACATAAAGAGTGACCACAGAATTAGTTGTAATGGATCGCTTGGTTATCATATGGATTAAAACTTCGAACATAAATACGTTTTAAGTTGATTAGGTTTGGTGCCTGTAAATGATATGAAGGGAATGTTTAGCGGCAATTCAGGCATGCATGCGCGATGGATTTTCTTTATCATAATAACCACCATTTTCATTTACTAACACGAAAGACTGAACTAAGTGTGAGTGTGAGCCGCCGGTTTTCGAATCAAGGACCGGTGGTGTAGAGGTCAGCGCGCTCGAGAGATTGGGAGGCCCGGGTTCGATCCCCGGCTGGTCCACATTTTTTTTTAGTATTTTTAGTATTTTATTTTCATGTGCGAATTGCCGCTAAACATTTCCTTCATTACTACGTATAAAAATTCACGTCGAACGAGAGGATACTATGCTAGTACATGAATTCACATTGACTTTTTTAACGTTTTGAATAGAGCACTGTCAGCTGACGTCACAACGTGGCAGTGATCAGCTGATAGGGGGACAAACAAAGAATTTGAGTTTGAAAAGAAAATCTTTTTTGCGGTGGTTTGTGGTTATTTGTAATTTTTTTTTGAAATTTACTGAATTTAGTGATCCTATTATCTGATAATATTTTGAAATACTCTTGTTTCAGATGAGAAATCCTATAATTTTACTAATAACTTCGTTGTTAGTTTTGTTATCTTTGACAATAAATATATACTAGTAATACAAAACTTTCCGTTTCTCATAACATTCTCCAATGTTGACTTCAATGTTAACACTGTAATTTCCCAGTTTTTTTTTTTTGTTCGGAACGATCTGAGTAGTATCTCTCTATACTCCAGCAGTTTCTACCTGTCTCTGTCTTGTTTGTTTAGAAGAAAATTCGGAAATTTCACGTGCTAGTCTGGATCGGATCGGTTATAACAACCCATAACAGCACAAGTCTTCATGATTTATGTCCTCAAATCTAAAAGAGAAAACTGTTTGTATGATACCGAGGAAAGAAAAAATCTGAAAGTGAAAATCCGCATTTTCATTCAGATAACTGATTTTTTTATTTCTTTCAACGAGGATACCTCCCAAGAGGTTATCTTGAACGATGGACAATGGCGACTAATGTCTTTCAGTCGCACATGATTCCACAACAGATTTTAATTCATATTTTCGAACTGAAACCTCTACAGACTTATGCAATTCAGACTATACACAATGAATTAGTAGTCACAAAAATGCCAAGAAAGTGTTTTTAGAACTTTTTTCATCCAGTTGCCTAACAACTGGAGATCCACTAAAATTTCAATCATTCCATAATCATGAAGGAATCTCTATATTTACCCCCAAAATTTTATATTGCCAAAATCATTTCTCATAAGAAAGAGGAAAGAGGATGCCAACTGGCATTGCTTAAAAAGAATTGAATAAATAGAAAGGAAACAATTATTTAACAATGAGTTTATCAAGGTAGAAACTAGATGTCCTGCCAGACTGCTGTCTTGTGAACGCAGTAACATAAATTTTGCAGTTATTGTGGTCATTCTATCAGAAAGAAATATTATTTGAAACTTTCAATACTTAGAAGAACACTTACCAAAATTCGATAAATTATAAGGAGAGAATCATATTTTAATTGTTTGGTTTCAGTAAAGATGTGAAAGGTGCATGCATCCTTTTTTATCGCAATAGCAGTTCCTTCTTCTCAAAAACAGACTTCCTCCTCCTAAAAGTGATTTTATTTTGCTGGTGGGGTTATATGTATAATATTCCCCACTTAAATAAAATGCCCCTTTTTACAGTTGTATCGTAGATAACTATTTTATTTTATCGATTCCATAATTACTGCCAATCACTATTTTAAACCAAATATCTTTGGATGTTATTGAACTCATCACCCATATTATATAACGGAAAAATAATGAAATTTTTAATTCACCTATGGATATACGTATACCTCTCCCATCAGTATAATATTGCTTTATTTGAAAAAATTACGATTTGGTGACAAGATATAGTTACAGAATTCGAGCACATTCTACATGTGATGATGTCTTTACCACCTGCTTCTACTTCTAGTCGGAAATAATGTTCACATTACACCAGGTAACAATGTTTTCTTTTCATATTTACCTTGTAACATACTCGAGAGCGTTAGTTCTCAAATGTACCTCGGAGCAGTTCACAGCTATATTCCAGGTAAGCAGTGGAGTTGCGGCAACATGAAAGCAATTGTCGCCCTTTGAGAGTGAGGAACAGGACGAAATTTAATTTTGGACAGAAGCCTCTCAATAACAATTCACGTGAGTTTCCATGAAACATTGTCATGAACTAACTATGGGGGACTTAAGGTACTGTAGTACATAAAAGTTATTTATGATACAATTCTCTAAAGTAGGACTTCTTTGAATGAGCGTGAAGTATGTTGAATGAGGCGGAAATGTGAAGTATTTACGCACACTTGATTTTTCCACGGTCTGTGAACAATGCGTGAACATCAAGTTTACGCACCCCATGTCGTAGAAAAAATGTTTTTAGTACTTACTAAAGTGGAGTATGAAATACTCAGAAATTTATTTCAGTTTTTCAAAAACTTGTTTTTTTTTATAAAGCATTGAACAAACAAAAAGAACTAATTAAAAAAAAAATAAAAATTTTCTTATAATCTTGAAGTTTCATTCGAAATGCAATGATATTTCACCTGTATTGCTGCGGTATTGTGATGATTATTTTTTTCATGTTTATTGTTCTTAATGGTTGATTCAATTCTGAATACTTGATTGACATTATACATGTCGGATCAGTTTCCATAACAATACATTAATGTCAAATATCTCCTCTGAAGACTGGATGAAAGCTACCCAAAAGCTATAAGCTTTTAGATTCATTTGTTCATATGCACGGCAAAAAGAGGGGTTCGAAGAAAAGTTGTGGAAACTCGCGAAATTGAAATCAAAATAAACGATATAGTTGGTAACAAATATCTGACCGTGGAATAATTTTCTCTTAAAATATTTTTCCCCCCTGCACCCCTCGATGTCTACGGGCAGAACGCGTTAGAAGTCGAAGAAATTTTCAACGACGAAAAATGATTTGGGTCAAGGACCTCCGACTCGCTCCTCCTCTAAAAAAGTTGCAAAGACAAAGCCAATAAAATCGGAAACATCTGTAAAGCTAGTGAAAAACATCGAATGTCCAATAATTCAATTTTAAACAATTTCATCGTCCTGCCCTCCATGAAGGATTATAAAAGCGTAAAAATTTTAAAAATATTCAACTCGTTCGGACGAGAAAATAAAAAAACAACAAAAAAAATTATTTGTGAGGGGCTTGGCCACCTACTTCAAGAAAAACGGTGCGAAAGTTCCGGAAAATAAAATCAGAAAATCCGAAAAAATTATGAAAAACATCGATTCGTCAAATAGTTTTTATAGTTGGACCTATATATATGTATCTAGAGAAATTGAAATCGGAAAAATTCGTAAAACTAGTTAAAATGGTCTGACCGTTAAATTGCTGTTGATTTTTGTTTTTTTCATCAACCAGCTGCACCCTTACGAGGAACCCGCAGAAGACCTCGATATACTTGCGCGAGCTAGGGAACACGTAGCCCTTATCTTTTAACGTGTGATGCCAGATACGAGACCGGTGACAGCACGTTGTATCGAACCCGCGCATCTGGGATTAATTTAAATTCAATTTCATTCATCACCTATAGGAATTCGAAAAAAATTTCAAACATTTCCTACATGTTGATTTACGACGAATAAAAATGTTTATTAGAGGGCTTGGAACCACTTTCTTGTAGAAAAAACTAGTGGAAACTTGGGAAAAAGAACTGATGTGGTTGTATATCCTATTTTTTCCACAAACAACTTTTCAAAACGAATTTTATTGATAAGGTCAAAAATAAGGGTAGTTTACTCTTGATCAAAATTCCTATTTTTTGTTCTTCCCTGTACACTGTTTGAAAATTCAAAATTTTGATAACTCGGATTCGAGTTTTTCGCCATGCACCAATTTTTATGAGGAATACAATTTTCTGACAAATGAATAATAAAAAAGTTTCCCATATGGTGCAAACTTTTTGACACTCACATAAGAAAAAAAAAACATACACAGAAAAATGCGTTCTATTTAAAGGTATTCAACAAAATTGGGTGTTGGAACTAAAGAAAAAAATTATAGTCACGTCATAACTCGAACAGTGATGACGTCATCGAAAGTATGAGTAGACCAAAAAACACGCAACTGAAAGAATAAATTGACGAGTTTGAGCTTTTTTCGCCAAAAGAGCACTGTCAGCTGACGTCACAACATGG